>OX375784.1:7454284-7884284 GCA_947359385.1 Chesias legatella | reverse complement strand
GCAGCTCCTGGTGGAGAGCGACGCGCTTGGCGGAGTTGGGCAGGTAGGTCTGCTGCAGCGGGTTGTTGAGCAGCCGCGTCACGCCGCGCAGGAGGAACTGGAAGTCCTCGTCGCGGTGGATGCGCGACAGGTAGTTTATGAACAGGTTGTCCGGGAGGCTCTGCAATCGACGACACGCGGTACCAAGTACCGCGGTACCAGTCAAGTTGACTGACTGACTGACCTCACAGCTCAGTTGGTAGTAGCCCTGCCTTCTGCGCTGTAGGTCGTGGGTTCGATTCCCACCCAAGACGTTTGTGTGACGAGCATCGGTGTTTGCTCTGTGTCTGGGTGTTAGCATATATTTGTATGTATGTATTTATAAAAAGCTATATAAGTATTTTATCAGTCATTTCCCATAGTACAAGCTATGCTTAGTTTAGTTTGGGGCTATATGTCGCTGCGTGAAATGTCCACCAATATTTAAATAAGTGCCTCGACATCGTTCGTCGATCTTCGGAAATACGATACAATTATCGAACCAAAAACATTATTTGAGCAAATTAGTATCTAAAACTTACTTCGTCTGTATCCTCGTTGGCAACATTGCTTGTGTCATGATCCAATGTCACTATAAGGAGCTGCAGAGCGACCTACAGATACAAAATATTATAAGCAAAATCATTCCTATCTTCAATGGCAAAACTATGATACATAATTTAAAAAAAAGCTGTTATTATTTTAGATACTTTATCGATATAGGAAATAAGTATTTCCTCTAGTACACGGAACAATGTGCCAATTTGTTGGTCAATCCATCCATCTTGTTCTGTTCCATATGAAGTAAGAGTGATAGCAATATTTTTATCAGCTTAGTTTGATGCCAACAGCATTGAGCGATAGGTTTGAACAGGCCCAAATATGACCAACTGAACATCACCTCAACCAGTGGTTACCTCAACGAGTGGTTACCTCGATGAGTGGTTACCTCAACGAGTGGTTACCTCAACGAGTGGTTACCTCAACGAGTGGTTACCTCAACGAGTGGTTCCAGCGTGTCCGCGAACAGCAAGTGGTTGTACGGCATGCCGTAGCCGACGGGGTCGTACGAGCACACGGTGTTCAGGAGGGAGGTGAACAGCGGCAGAGCGTGCCGGTTGTCCGCGCTCGTTACGTATCTGTTGCGGGAAACAATTATATTAGTTTAATGCATATATATTACTTGGATACATAGATAGATAGATAGATAGTTGGTTTGGTATTAGAAGTAGTAGAAAGTATAAAGTACAACTATATAAATCAACGCTGAATATTCTCAGCATACGCTGAGTCATCCACTTTTTCAGCACAGGGCGCATAGAGAATTAATATTTTTTTATTATACCTATTTTCTTGTAATATTTGTTTCTATGTTAGTGCTGAAATGTTTTTATCTATCTCTGAAAGCGTGTCACGCGGGGGTTGGGGGGTTGGAGGGTTGGCGGTGGGAGGGGTGTGCCGGCACGTACGCGATCCACTTGTTGGTGTGCGTGGTGTCGCGCGGGGGCCGGTAGACGGTGTCGCTGCACGCGGTGAGCAGCAGCCGCAGCAGCTCGGTGCGCGCCGCCTCGTGCGCCCCGCACCGCGCGCCGCTCCGCGCGAACCCCACGCCGCCGGCCCAGATGTACTCGCAGCTGTCCAGCGACGACAGCTCCTCGGCGCGCTCCTACCCACACGATATTCACATTACTAAACGCATTTATGATACTATTATTGGTATTATTAATGTGTTTGCTCTGGATTTAACTGTAATAGTGTACTATTATGGTATATTTTGTTCAGACTTACAGAGATTTTACACTTAACTACATAGTGTTAATATGTATTATATGTAGAAATTTACAATAAAGTATATGTATTTAAAGAAAATATAAAAAGTCATCAGCATTAAACAATTAGTTATCAAAATCTAAAAGTTAGTGGTTGATAAAGTTGATGTAACATTTATCATAATGAATTTGCATTTGTACTCACTGGGCCAGCTCTCTTTGTACTCATGACTGTGAAGTCAGGACAGAATAGAAGATCCTGAAAGTAAACCAAGCAATATTAGTCATCAGAACTAGAAATAAATTAAGAAAAAGTTAGAGAAGAGGTTGCAAGGTCTCCTAAAATAACCATAAAAAATCTAGCAAATCGGAAAATTGGAAAACACGTTCATCATTTCAAATTAAGACCTAATAATACATATCTATAATACAATAATAATCAGTAGAGATTTATGAAATACTAAAAAGTCACAGACACAATAAAGTTTTGAAAGAGATGCTGAGTTTAGGCAATGATATAATACTTACACAGACAGCATTGATAAGAGACTGCGCGAGCGGAGCAGATTCATTCTCTGCTGCAGCTGGGAGTGAAGACCAGAAGAAACTATGCCATTCCGGATCTTCCAACATGTAGGGAAGCACTCGGGTCAATAGACGGGCGCAGTTAAGAGCTAGAAAGATATATTTATGAACATTTAAGGGATTCTTGATGTATTTAGACTGAAAATTATGTAAGAATATTTATGGTTTCAATTTTCAAAAAGTATATGAGATAATTACTTATACAAATAATCGCACTCAACTTTTTTTAAATTACTAAGGTTGTAATTGTTTTTAACAGTTGGTTCAATATTAGGTTTGCTGCCTTCTATTACAGTTAAATCCAGAGCAAACACATTAAATGCTTGTTTAATCCCAACTCCAGCCATCTCCGTAACCAAGTTAGTTATGATTTCTTAATCTCCCACCATGCCGAATCAGAAAGTGTGTAAAAAACATTGGTTAATGTATCTTGGAAAAAGATGACGAAAATTAAGAAATTAATAAGGCTAGGAACTTAGGGTTAAATTCAACCATATATGTAAGAAGTGTAAACACTACAGTCAAAATAGGTGACTAAAAATAACAAGTATTGTGTATACATTGTCTACAATTGTTTAAATATTGATCTAGCTCTTTTTCATTCAAGCATCAGATATTGACCCAATTATTAAATAATATAAAAAAGTTAAAATAACAGATGTAACTTGATCATAATCAAACACTGTACTGAAAACTGAAGTACCTACAAACTTAATAGTCACAAAATATTTTAGGTTCTCCTAAGTAGTCACTATAATAGTATTTGATAATGTAAAGAAAAAGGAAGTAGATTTTCAATATTTCATAAATCTAACATGAGTAGTTTCTATATTCAGCAGTAATTCATTAATCTAACTACATGTGATTCTAGAATAACTCACATAAAATCAATAAGATAACACAGTCAAATATAGTGTGGGAGTACCAAGGCTACAGAACTATGATAGTGGTTGCTGTGCCAGCTGCAGAAAACTGTAATTCATTGGCTGAATACAAAGCCAATGTAAGAATAGTTGTAAATACTATTATATGTACCTGCTTGTTGCTCTCTCTGCGTTCTGCAGCTGTTGTCCACTATCTTCACCAGTTTTTCGACAGCTTTGTATACTAATGTGGCAAGATTGTTAGGAGACTCCTCTCGTAACGCCCGTATCTCGGCTCCAGGGACCAGTGCGAATACATCTTGGACATTAGTCACGCTCTCCGACCAGAACTGCTCCCAAAAACTCTCGTCAGCAGCGTCTACAGGCTGAAATATATGATTACATACACAGTGCCCTACTGCCGCTTTTTATTATTATTTTATGTCATTTTTGTATATAAATACCTGGGTTTTTGATGTCAGTTGCACGACAGCCTTTCTGAAGTTTAATTTTGTGTCAGCGTTACCCATTTTATATATATTCTAATCGTTAAATTTCATCAAATCCATTGCAACCTATGATACACAAAACAATGAATGGAATAAAATTTACGTGACGATATTGGCATTCAATTGACATTGACTGTGACAAATATTGACATTGGACAACGTGTCAAATATTTTAACTGGCGCTGTTATCCGCTGTCATTGTCATTACACCCATGGTCTACTCTTAAGCACCAAATATTAATACGACATACGGTGTTGTTGTCTATGAAAAGCATTTTTGAAGTCTGAAAAATGGCTGCTGCGAATATATTTCGAAGTGCTTTCGGTGGATTATTACGAAAATCCACCACTTACAAAACACCGGTAGTATGCCGGCTTTCAACTGTGGCCTTGCAGCAAAAATTCCATACAGCTAAAGCCTGTGTAAATGCGCTGAATAGCCAGTCCCTTCAAAATGGGGTAAGATCTTTTATCATTCAATGAAATGTAAATTTTGTCTTTTTACGAGTTAGTTTGTACCATATATTTGTGTAATTTATGTCAGCTCAATAGTTTAAATAGATTGTATAACTAAATTTTTTTGATAATACTTATAACCTCAACCGTATTGCATAACAAAATGTGTACTGTATTAGTTCTACTGTTAGGTGTTGTTTCAGCGATTGCAACAATACTCGGCGCAAGCCAAGCCCTCCATACAACAGATTGAGGAGCGCGTGCTGAAAGTGTGCAAGGCTTACGACAAGCTCACTGCTGCGCAGGTACATATTCATATATTGGAATTTTGTTTCAGAGCCTGAATTCCGGCGTCCGCCAATACAGCGGGGGCCCTCCTCTCACATTAGAACTCATTAAAGATAGAGTGATTCTTGCACTGCAACTTTATGACAAAATTAATCCGGAGCAGGTAGAATATATTTCTTATTAAATAGCTCCGTGATTACAACTGACAGCAAACAATAAATTTGAATAATTTCAATTGAGTTTCATTAGATGAGTTGATTGCTAAAATGATGTTTCTTTTTCAGTTGTCTGTAGATAGCCACTTCATCAATGACCTAGGACTCGATTCTCTGGACCATGTGGAGGTCATCATGGCGATGGAAGATGAATTTGGTTTTGAAATCCCGGACGGTGATGCGGAGAGGCTTGTAAGACCAAAAGATATCATCCAGTATGTGGCAGACAAGCAAGATGTTTATGAATAAACTAGGACTAATGGACTGCCAGTTGTATTAAAATTGCAGTGATTTATTTTTAATTTGCAACTGGCTTAGGATAAACAATCAGCTTAGATTAGTTCTGTTTTTTACATGTTATATTCCTTTGAACAAAACTTGTAAAATGGGACATCTATGTAAAGAGATGTATGTTTTAATTCTGTTATTGATTACACGCCTGTTAGAGTAGATGATTTGTTTTTCATTTGGCTGTACAATACCCTTGATCAATAAAATGAATACATCTACTAGTTTGTAGTTATGAATCATGTTTTTGTCAAAATTGGCATTCGAAGGATTGTTCTGAGATTCTGGAAAAAACATGTTTTACTATGTTAGCCAGAGCATTGTGGCCCGGTGGTACAGACCCCAAGTGTCAATCCAGAGGTTGCTGGTTGAAGTCCTGAGGTGCAGCAGTTTTTTCGCAAAAAATGTGTGTGCAATACCACGTTCTCGAAACTATGAAGGAAACCATTGTGATGAAACTGATAATGTCCTAAAACTAAAAATCCAGTCTTTTATAAGCATTCTCTGATGCACTTGAATCTTTTTACCAGACAAGTTTCGAAAGATCTAGTAACTCTATTAGTAGTAGTACTAGTTATATTAGTAACTAAATTGTTTGTTGGTAAGTGATGATCACTCAAGGAAGGCTGGCCTGCTTTAGCTATTTTTACATTAAACGTGCATAATATAGTATAGTTGATCGATAATAAGAAAACTCGAGAAAAAAATGTAGACTACACTTAAAAAATCATTTCTCTGTGAACTCATGACCTTAACAAAACAATCCACAGATATATTTGAACTTTGGTCAGGACTATGTCTATCAGGTCATATATCATCAGTCATTAATAAAAATAACACCTCACGAAACGCTTTAACAAGCTAAAGTTTCTTTATAAATAATAATAATAATAATAAAAACTTTATTTGAGTAAACCACAATATACAAATACACTCATATTTACGAAACCTTCAATGTTTTTACACATTTAGAATCACTTCTTGAATGCAATGGATAATTGGCACATAATTTTTTGAGTTAACTTCATCAAACTTTAAAAGAACTGCTTTAAAAAATTTGAGTTTATTCAAGAACTTAAATTGATTTGATGAGGTCTGCGGCCATAATAGGATTGGGTCTGAGTAGCAGACCCCACCACTACCATTCACAGTTCATTCCACCATGTGCCTGTATATTTCTTTAACCAATGGTTAGGCTGTAACGCATATGCATTACTTTATTCTGATTAGACAATGTTTAGCGGTGATGACAAATATATACAATACATTATTAACGTTCCTCCCATAAATTTGTTTTCTTGGGCCTAGCCCAGTCTTTTGTAAGGCCACTTATGGGACCAAACTCTACAATAAGAGGCCACTTTTGTGTGGATTTTAAAGAGGTACAGGGTTGATAATATAACTATTTTGTCAATATGCTAATAAATCAAGACTGTTGTGGTTGCAAAGTTGAATGGTCTTATAGATAAGCTATAGAATCAGACCTGGCACTTTTAATTCTGTCTCATACTATTATCATTAAGCGGTTCTGTCCCATTGCATGGAAAAGGCCTCTTTCCTTCCGATCCTCTCTTTTCAATGTGCTGGTGGTTTGCTGAAAAACTCCGATAAACATTATCTGGTCTTAATTAAAACAGTTGATTAATATGAATATTTTTACAACTTTATTTGAAACTTTACAATAGAGATGGGAGCAGAAATGTGGCTTCAGTGGAGTGGAGTGGACTATTAAGTCATACAATATAACAATGCACATTTGAATGTAACATTAGTATGAGATTTTGATTAAGTTAAAAAAGTATGTAACAGTTAAAAGGAAATAAATTATACAAATATCTTATACAATTACTAAACATTCAGTCTAAATTAAAAAGTTCTAAGAATTTTTGCAGCCTATCTCCATTAATCGTTAAACAAAAAAAAATGGATTCTCTATGCATAAATATAACATTTATATACAGACTAAGCTCGCATCATTAAATGCATCCCATTCACGCGCAATTCAATTACATACATACATCGGTATGTTACAACATTTACATCTTATTACATCAAGGGTTACAAGCCTCAAGACATATTCATGTAATAAAAACAAAAATACTGATCTTACAGCAAACAATAAACCGAAAACGCATTCAACAAATCAACGTAGTATTATATAAAATAAATAGTCAACTTTTAGACACAGCAACAAAGGAAACATTCATAAAATGGTTGTTGCATGTGTCAACACTATTGAGAACTACAAATCACAACTACTTCATTGTTCTAGAGATGAGGGAACTGTACAACAGGTAAATTCACTACACATTGTCTTTTCACTTTGCGAGGAGTTTTAAAATTCACTTTAACATAAGTGTTTGTTCTGGGTTCGCTATAACCTGTAGCGGCTGCGGGGTCGCGGGCGGGGGCGGGGGCGGGCCGCGGAGCGCAGGCGCCGCGGCGCTGCGTCCACGCGCGCCACGCGCACCACCGGCTGCATCCAGTCGCACAAACTAGCAAGCACACGCTTCTTCTTCTTCAGTTCTCTCTCTTCAGAGCTAGATCGCGACTTCTTTCCCTCTTTTTCTTCAGCCTTTGCAGTCTCATCGTCGACGACCACCTTCAAATCGATCAGTAGTTTGTTATCCGACGAATCGACATCCATGTGATCTCGGGAGACGGTGTCTTCGGTGAGCGTCTTTTCCTCTTTGTCTTGCGAATCGTCGTCGGACTTTTCCACGACCGTCTTCTCTTCAGTTCCGGACGTGTCGTCCTCGCTGAGCGTGTCTTGTGTCGTTTCATCGTCGGCCGGTTCCGCGGACGACCGATCCAAGCTTTCGTTGTTCTGAGACTCGACACTATTCGTTCTAGATTCCTTTTTAGTCTTCTTTTTGTTGGGCCATCCAGTTCTGTTCTTCTTCTTGAACTTGCCTCGCCTCCCTTTCGGCCTCTCCGACGCTTCCTTCAGTTCGTTTCTGATGAGATCGCAGTCCTCGCATTCGGAGACCAGGCTGGACACGTCGGGGAGGTTAGTGGAAGTGGTAACGGCGGTTTCGCCTTCGACCGCGCCTTCGGAGAGGTCGAAATCGCCCGCATCCTCGAACACTTCCGTCAGAAACTGTTGAAGTCTCTCGGACGCTTCTTGTGTCTCGGATAGCACGGGTTCCACCCTGACGTTGTTGCTTTGGGTGTCGCTAATCGTGTCCTCGGAGGCGGTAGACTTGGAGTCGTCGGTGAGTTTCCGTCTGTGTAATAGCCCCGCCGAGCCGAGTATGGCTAGGGTGGATGCGTGTTCCCGTGGAGATTTTCTGGGGTGGTTTTCCAGCGCGACGACAGCGGCTGTACGTTTCCTGATCTTCTGTTTTTTCATGCCGCGAGTTCCGTAGGAGCGCGAGGGCCCGGGCTTGTCCTCGCGCTGCTTGACCAGATCACTGAGAGGACAGCAGTTGGGCTTGAGAGGTGGTAGCTGACCAATCTCGTATGGTAATTTCGCCGCTTTGGTGGAGTATAAAGCTGGAACAATACAAACATTATAAAAGATCATACATGGATTCTTATAGATTATGTCAAAAGTTTTTTTTTTTTGATATTCTACATGATTTGCAGTTATGCAAAATAAAGGCATGCGGCATACCAAACAGATTCACATTATATTTAGATTATGCCTATTTATTTTTGGTTTTATATTTATTTAGATCAAGCCAGAATGATATCGGGATTCACTTAAATATAAACTAAAGTGCAAGTATTGATAGAAAAATGTTAATTATAAAGAGACTGTAATGAAAAAGTACAGAGTTTATTGACAATCATTAATAACCACTTGGCTGGTAACAAAGACACTCCATACCAGAGCATTTTCAAACGTAATAGTAACTCACCAAAATATTGTGGTATATTCCTGGTGAGCACCTTATCCTGGTCCTGCCGTTTGAAGGTCTCGTACCAGGGCTCGCTGGCCGGCACCGACTCGAACGCGAACTCCAACTGTTCCACCGCCGGCGTGTACTTCAGCTTGCCGTCCTCCCACTTCATACACTTCTCCCGCTCCTGCCGCAAGGGGCTCACCTCGGGCGCCGCCTCCGCTATTTCAACCTCCTGAGGTATCGCTCGGGGCGGCGGCTCCACCGGTACCGGTTCCACGGGTATCTCTAACGCTACAGTCTTGCACGGAACGCGCCTCGCGCGCTTGGGGGCCACGGGCGGGCGGCGCTTCCGTCTCCGCTTGTCTTCCGACCAGCTGTCCTCCTCCGAGGACTCCTCCTTCAGAGCGAGCGGGCGCGCGTGCCGCCTCCTGTCGGTGGAGGGCGTCGGCGGCGGCGGCGGCGGCGGCTGCGGGGACGGCGGCGCCGGCGGCTTGCGCTTCGGACTGAGCACTTTGTCGTCGTCCGTGTCGTCGGAGGAAGTCGAGCTGGCGGAGCTCGCGCGTTTCGGAAACATGAATTGCTCCGCCTCGTCGCTCAGCACGGAGAGCTCGGAGCGCCTCACTTTTCTAAATTTAACGACTAGAGGTTTGGCGCCATTGACCGTCGGCGGCGACTCCTTGCGCTTAGCGAAGCCCCCGCTCGAGCGCAGCTTGGTGCTCACGCCGACCACCTTGTAGTACTGCCTGTCCTCCGCGTCGCCGGCCTTCCTGCACCTGGTGTTGTGTTTCCGCTCGTCGTCGAGGCCGTTCCGCCGCGGGGGGCTGAGGTCGCCGTTGAGGGTCGAGTCGGGGGAGCGGGAGGGCTTGGAGCGCCTGCCCCGGGGCGGCGGCTCGGGCTCGCCGTTGCACACGTGCCGCTGGGAGCGTCGCTCGCCGTTGAGGGGCGCCGCGGCGGACTTGTCGAGGAAGGTGGCGACGTCCGCGCCGGCGCTGATGAGCGAGTCGAGCGCGAGGAAGTTGGCGCGGTCGCGCACGAACGCGAGGTGGTGCGGCGACCGGCGGTGGAGCGCCGCGTCAGCGTACTCCAGGTTGCACATCTCACAGTAGCCGCCCTTGGCGGCCCTCTCCTCCTTCTGTTTGATCCGCGGCCGGCTCTTTCTCGTCATTCTGTAACAGAGCGTCCACTATTATACGACTGGAGTGTTAGTTCGGCGGCGCGCGTCGATAATGCGCCACTTACTTCTGCGCCGTTTTGCGGGTCACGTTGTTGTTCGTCAAGTTCTCCGGTGAGTCCGCCTTGTCGCGCTTCTCTCTAGGCGGCTCCGGCTCCAGGGATATCGTCGGCCATTCGTCGAACTCCTTCACCACGGGCCGGCAAAATCTGAAACCGACACACTCTACTGTAGGGATGCGCCTCTAGGGTTGACAAAAAAAAATTACTATAATATATTCATACTTGTCCAAAAATTCAATCTTGATAAAGTGTTTAGTGAAGACCCTGACATGCGATTTGCGAGACGCCGCGAAGAATGTGTCATACAGTTTATCCAATAGACTTATAGCCTGAAAGATTAATAAATATCATTTAAATATAATAATAAGGAAGCAGATAATACACACGAGGACCTTGTGCACACCGGGCAGCCCAAATATTATATTTGAACGTACAATTATGAGATTGTGTCTCGTTCATGAGACAACGTGTACAGCTGACAACGTGAACAAAGTCCCGCGCCACACCTGTATAAAATATAAGCGATACGATTCAAACTGTGATTAGTAGAGAAAGGAAAGTAAGATAAGCGATGCACACTACACGGGATATTCTTTGACTGGCCTCACAGCTCAGTTGGTTACTCTGACTACTGCGCTGCAGGTCGTGGGTTTGACTTCGACCCAGGACAAACATTTGTGTGAGCATAGATGTATGTTCTGTGTCTGGGTGTTAATATGTATTATATGTATGTATTTACAAAAATAATGTATATTAAGTGTTATATCAGTTGTCCAATTCCCAAAGTATAAGCTATCCTTAATTGGGGGCTAGATTGTGTTGTGTTAAATGTCCACCAATATTTATTTATTTATTTATTTATTTATTATTATGGGCTATACTTCAACAAGTACTGCAATATGTATAACAATGAAGAATGTATAAGAATGAATGACTAAAGCCCACGTATGAGCAAAACTCATACGTGGGCTTTAGTCAACCCGGAGTTGATATTAAGAGATCAAAATGATCATTTTCATTTACAAACTTACATTAGAGAATGATAATTCTACACAACTTTGTTCCCACAAACGCAAATTGACAATAAGTCTAATATGTTAAGTGTTTTGTGTATAAATATATTTATAGGACCAAATTGAAGTCAAAAGCATAAATATACCTGTACAAGACACGGGTTTTAAAATACAACCAATCACAAATTGTGATTCAGGCATAGATTTTGGTCAACTTTCTTACAAATCCACTAAATAATCAAACCTAGTGAAGAGAGAACCTTGGGAGTTTTCTGCACAGTGAGGAGTTTAGTAGCAGTAGAACTTATGTCAAGTTCGTATGGGGAAATACTGCCACCATGACTGTATCTGCCGCCAATCAGTAATGCATTTGCGTTAATGCGTTCCAGTTCAATGGGTGTGGGTTGCTAGTGAAATTACAGACAATTGAGTTATTCCACTTTCACGTCTCTGAGTTACGGGCGAATACAATAGGACTTGGGTCTTCCCATACAAAATGAATGAATGTAATTTTTTATTGTACACTACTTAAGATACACGTACAATGGGCGGTCTTATCGCTATGAAGCGATCTCTTCCAGACAACCTTTGGATGGAAAGGATTCAACCAGTTGTGGAAGATTGTTATTTATATTACCAAAGTAGGGTAAGACACAAGAAGTTTGGCTTTTATTATGGGCAGCAGCAGTTAGCATTTAACATCTTGCTCGGTCCATAACTTCACATAAAAGAATGTAGCTTCTACCCTAAGAAGTTCGTAGACCTGGGTACCTTCTGCGTTCCGTAACTTATTCGCATAAAAACTTAGCTAGGGTAGCTTAGGCTTAGCTCAGGGTAGGCCTAAGGAGTTGGTGTGTATAGTTTAAGTAGAGCTAGGTGGTACCTTCTGCACGGTGAGAGTAACGTATGTAGGTGTGGGCGTGTCGGTGGCGGCGCTCGGCGGGGGCTCGGGGTCTCTGCGCACGCACTGGAGCATCGCATCCGCGCGGCGGCCGTCACGACGCGCGCATGCCGCCGCCGGGGGGGGCGGAGCGCCCGCGCGCGACCCGATCACGTGCGACACCCGTGACGTCAGGAACACTTCCTGTTGCTGGAAACCAAACGATCATGTTACCACGGTGTGAACACAAACTAAACATTATTGAATTAGCTTTAAGATATGTCTTTTTTCTTTTAATAAATAAATATGTATTTCATCAATTTAATACAATATTTTTATGTGTTTTGAGACCTCTTTTTAAGTATAAAACACCTGTGCTAAGAGGCCTTAAGTTAGCATGTCATCAATTTGAGACCAATATAATTCACAACACAGTTTTAAGTTATTCCTGTCTCTTTTTAACATCTTGTAATGGAATGGGACAAACATAGTTTTATGTTGTTGTGATAACAGTTATATTCTTACTATAAAATAAAAGTATAAATATTTATTTTATTTCCTTTAGCATGTTGCTGTTTTGATAGAAAGTATTCACTAAAGTAACTCGAATTTAAATTCAAGTTACTGCCCGTTGGAGATCATTATCCAGTGACTACGCTGAAAATTTATTCAAAAATATACCTTGAAGACATCAGACTAATATGGAAAACGGAGTAGACCGGAAACCTTAATCATAACAAAGGATCGGAATAGGATTTGTTATTTATAAGTAATAATAATAATAATATAGGTCATGAGTTCGATTCCCACCCAAGACAAATATTCAAATATTTGTGTGACAAACTTAGATGTTTGTTTTGTGCCTGGGTAGTAATATGTATTTATGAAAATGTATATGATTAATAATTTATCAGTTATCTAGTTCCCATGGTACAAGCTATGCTTAGCTTACTTTAGGGCTAGATGGTGCTGCGTGAAATGTCCACCTAAATATGATATAAATAAAAAAATTATCAATTTTTGACCAAATTTGAAAGCATTATCCATTATTTTATAAGTTTAGTTTCAAATGTAGTAACCATCTAAAATCAGATCTCTATGACAATTTAAACTTACTCTAAACATTATGACTGGTTTACTTATAAATGATTAAGCCCACCAAGTATGAGTTCCAAGTATTCATTTATTCAGTGCACCGTAAGTACTTTACACCATGTGTGGTCTTCAACCAAACAGTACTATATACGGGTTTGCCACACTAATTTGAACCTTACAAGTCATGATATTACATATGATATGTAGTTTTATTGTGATATTGTTTAAAATTATTATTACACAAATACCTATGTGTTACAGTGCAAACCTGTTGATATTGCACTTAAGTCATAATATGCCAGATAAGACAACACTGGTAGCCACATACTGCTGAAACTTTATGCCAAGTCTTATAGGAAATCCAACATCAGCATAAAGACGCGAATTTGGACTTTGTGTTAGAAACCTGTGCACCGGGCGACGGGTATGCGGTGTCGTAACTCCGCATCGAGCTTGGAATGTCGAACACAATTTGATCAGAGGGCATTCATGGAATGAGTTATCGAGCGCGAATACGGCGGACGGCGAGCGGCGGAGGCGGCGGTGGAACAATGTAGCGGCGGGCGGGAGGCGGGCGTGTGCGAGCTATTGACGCGTCTCGCGCTACACATCATGGAGTTTTCCTTGAAATACGGCCGCACGGCGGGCGACGGACGCCGGCGGCCGACCCATCGCTCCCACCTCGAAACGCGCCAACCGTCCCGCGCAAAAAAATAACACACTACAACAACACACAGGAAACTCACCCCTACAGTATCATCTTAAGAACTATATCGCCTTGAACCAGGAACACAATATCAACTGTCAAAATTATGTGAACACACGCGTAACCCGAAGGAAACACTATTCAAATGTATTACAAAATTTATGTTGTGCACGGCGGCGCGAGAGCTCGCCGCGCGGCCTCGGCCCGTTGCATTTCGCCGTGGCGCAGCGGTTCCGACGCGACTCTACAAAAGATGACCTAAAATTGAACTCAAGATACGCGCTACGCTAGCTTTTAATAACACATTTTGAAACAGTTTTCTAAACGATTCTCACTCAATATATGCGCCCGTACGGACGCGTAGTTCATGCACAACTTAAATACTCACATTAAAGTCGCCCGTGAGGCCCCCGCGCTCCGCTTATCACAAAAATAAGTAACTATACACTAGTCACCGCGACGGACACTTCGTCACTGCTAGATTTACCACAAATTGCAATTTCCTCTTCAGTAACAAGTTTGCTATGTGTTACTAAACACAAGCTTTAATGTTTACGCTATGTTTGTGGCACTTTGATTAGTAATTCACACACAATTTACTATTAAAAACGAAAGAGTAACAACAAACACAAATTCTGACACACAAGATGGAGATATTTCACGTAGTTTTGTTCGCGAGAGGCGCTACTGTCGCGGCGCCATGACAAGTGGAAGGAGAAACGCTTCCCATTGGACCGCTATTGATTACGTTTCATTACTTCGATCCTCAATTAAGTTTTTAAAATTATATTAATAAATTAGTTAATTATAAGTTTATATATTGGTCAAGGCAAATATCACGAAAATACCAACAGTATTTTGATAAAATGCATAGATTTCTCTAAACTAATAGCACACCGAGAAAAAATAAGTTAACTAAGAATTTAATTTAGTATAAATTTATTCGAAAGGAACGTAAACAATAGGGATAAATTAAAAATTCACATCAATGAAAGAAACGTGTCTTGCAAATGAATCAACTCTATTTAGTTTCTTTACAATAATACATAACCACATTTTTAGACAACGTAGTAAACCGCTCGAATGAGGAGTACAGAAACAGGAGAGCACGAAATTTAACACTTATTCTATTTTGGCGGTAAAACCTCCAAACTTACCAAACCCATGTCGTGTATTCTCCGCGAAATCGACCGAGCAAGCCCATGGTCTTGGATATCCAAGTAAAAGCAAAAATTTTTCCGCACTGCAATAGCAAATAAATACAGTTAATATTGATATTGATCACCTCAAATATAGGTCATAGAAGTAAATATGACGCACACACACCAACCTCTGTTAAATTTTTCGTCTAGATTAGAAGTTGATACCATTTTATTGGCGATGGGTAACTTTATTTTCACGGAATATAACCAAACTTTTCACACAAATCCATATAGTACATTGCCGAAATATTGAGACCACCGGAATTATGTAAATAATTCAACTTATTTGGTGAGAAAATTGTGCAAAAATGCATTTCGTAAAATATTTTAACGTCGAAATGTCATTTCTTATGACAGACAGCTGAGCGCAACAGACAAAAGAACTTTAGATCTATGCACAGACTATGATGATCTATGGAAATAAATCGATGCGATAATCGATACCATAGACAATTTGAATCGTATAACGCTCGATTAGATAGAAGTAACTGTATGTTTATACAAGGATTATTCTTTAAAATATTCTTATAATTAAACTTTTTAGGGGCATGTCAACCTGAGTATGATGTAGTGCTCATTCAAGTGCTCAATTCGCCAACATATTTCCTAATAATGTGGGTAGGTAGCTCTTTACAGTAGAACCTGTGTCAAGTTCGGCCAGAATAGTATCTACTGCCAACAAGCAGCACGCATTGCTGTGTTCCGCTTTGAAAGATATTGGGCCTGTGTAAATTACAGGCACATGAGAAATTCCACCCTTATGTCTCAAAGTTGCGGGAGCAAGGTTTTCCCTATGTTGGTATCTGTGCAGCAGAGGACCCGAGTCGTATTACATCAAACGGGCGTTCTGTTTCCGTTATTATTATCCTTATTCACGTATCACTATCAGTTGTTTGGTCATGGTACAATACAAGCTATGCTTACTTTGGGGCTAGACGGCGCTGTGACATAAGATAAGAAAAAGCAATAAAATAAAACACTCCGGGAGATCTTAACTGTAAAAGGCACATCAGGTACCATCGAAGTAAAAAATCTGTGATAATTTGCAAGAACTGTTTGGTGTCGTATTCAGTAGTGTAAAGGGTAGGCACGTTAGAGCTAATTCACTATCTACATAAATGTTATTTTTATGTATTTGTGACAATATTTTTTTATTTAAGTTGTCACACAACTTACTAATTGTATATTTAATATTAATTGTACGATCAAATACATATAGCTAAACACTGCATGCACTTTAGATTTAATTAAAAATCGGTTAGTTATGTGTGTACTTATTTATTTATGGTGTATAGTTTGACGCTTCTCTCATTTTGGTTTTTCATATTAATAAAGTCGGAAAAAGAAATAAATCATTAACTTTATGCACACTTGATTATTTTAAATACAATCCAAAATTACGTAAACTGTTGTCTACACAGGTGCCCAATGTACAGTATCTCCATCAGACATTTCTTTTTTGTCTTATACATATGCTCAGGTACAAAGTAAATTACCCATGTCATATAATATTATTCATTTATTGACGCAAGCTTTGAAAACCTTGATACTGGACTATCACGCGGCAAATAAGTACGAATAGGTACTCGTGTGTAGCAAGCTGCTGCCGTCGCGTCGTTCGCTGCCCGTTATTTTATTGATTGCTCGCATATACCTACAGTGTATGGGTAGGTCCTGTGTGAAGTGTATATATATGGGACGTCGCCTACCTACTTGTATATCTAGGCATTGGGCTGCGCCGTGCCGACCCATTTATTTTGTAACATCGATTTAGGTCAACGGATGACGTATTTCGGAGTCTAAAAAACATTAAAATGAAATATCATAGGTACCGTGGTTTCCATAATGTTATGTACCAAACAATTTCAACTTATCAAAATTTTACATTTGTATACCACTATTCTTCCACTTGAATGGCCTCACAGCTCGGTAGTAACTCTGCCTTCCGCGCTGTAAGTCGTGGGTTCAATTCCTACCCTACCCAGGAAAACATTTGTGTGATGACGTTGATGTTTGTTCTGTGGCTGGGTGTTATATATAGGTATATGTATATATATTTTTTTATAAATTAATTTATTATTCACTGTACAGCGACTAAGAGTTTCAGTTGTTTGGACATTATCCAAACATTTGTCCGGATGAGAGAATCGAACCCGCAATTATGACTCTCATCTCAGCCACTGCTGCCAACTTCAGTTCAATGATCTCACCCTGTAGCTCAAACTGCTCCCAATCCTCCGTGGCAGTAGGTACGAAAAATATTATTGTTTAGAAATTCGAAAGCAGTTATAAATTCAGTTGAATGTCATCTAGTTAAAATTAAACTCACCATGTAATATAGAGCGGATGTAAGCAGTTAATGTATTTGCAACTCGATTCTATACTTGTCGTAATATAGCATCATTTTGTCTTCGGTTTGCTATGACACAGACCTTCCTAGTAAATAGGTACTCTTTTTTGCTGAACTTACTCCTGGCGGCGCTGACTGATCATTAGGTACTGCTAGCGACATCTGTTGGTCCAATTGAGCGTAACCACTTCGTCAATAGATGGCGTTAATTTCAACTACACATAATTACTTGGCACAGATGGCGTTACCAATTGCCCAGGTTTCAAGGGCTATGAAGAATAAATATTTCCAGTTTATTGTTCAGGTTCCATTTGTGCAATCAAGCGCAGAGATTTTAATTGGACTTTCTTAAAAAACAGACTGATATTGAATAATGTAAGGGCATTGTTCCACTACTGTGAACCAGTGGTAGACTGAATAAGTACATTTTAAGTTTAGTAAAACTTTGTAGTAGATGACTTCACTTAACATATTCTGTAAACATTGCCCGAAGTGTATCCTAATTTTTGTGTTGATCTAAAAATAGAGCTCCAATAGCTGTAAATACGCAAAGGTATAATAATAGGTAAATAAAACGACAAAACCCACTTATAATAAAAGTATATTTAAATTAAATTATAATTTTACATTACATACATTAATATACATAGCCACGTTGTGAATGTCTAACGTTAGAGTTGTCAAGGAATATAATATACGTGTGTTGCAGACAACGTGTTTGCTTATATAATATAAGCACGGAATATAATTAACTAAGACTCAAGTGATTTTTAGTATTACCACCATTCTTCTCGTTGCAAAACTGAATTGTCAGTCTCGTTTCCCATAGAATACAGAAAAAAAAGTAATCTTTAAAATATAGCGTCAATTTATACTTTGATTCTTGTTCAAACCCTTTCCGGCACTCCGTGGGGACGAACAGGAAAGGAATCGTCTTTGATGATAATCATGATCGGCGCCATTGAATTAGGGGTTTCTTGTCAGTTCTTCCCCATGTAGGGTCGGATAGGGTTTGAACAGGCGTCAAACTTAGCGATAAGTACGCGTGACCTTGTTTTGAATATTATTGACGTTTCCAAGCAATTTCTTTAAGAATTCTATGGAAATAAAATTTTTGACTTTGACTTTGAACAATGTAACAGGAGACTAGGCCCGTACAGAAATCTAATTGCCGAGAAGTATGGTGACTTAACGTTATAAAAAAACATTTGAGGAAAATGGAGAATAGCACTTTGATAGTATGGAATATGTCTTGAGCATGTGAAGTCAGAGAACAGTTCTTAACTGTCATTAATAATCAAGGGTAATTAATTAGGTATTATATTAAAGTATCCGTAGGGTCATATTTGTCAAATCTGTCACAGACGTTTCTTCGTAGCTTTATTAATTTGCGTTTGACGCAAAATAACAGTAAGTTCGATTTAAACGGCTTTGCCTGTTAACTACTATTCACATTTTAATAATTAATGGGAATATTTAAAGAAATTGCAGATACCTAAACGACAGCGAAGTGATTTTTAATGGTTTTGATATGACTAAGTAGAGAAAATCAATCTTGAAGCTTGTGCAACTGTCACTTTAAAGTGCTAATACACTTTGATTTTATAAATAAATACCTTTCAATCGCACTTTATTTATTTTAAATGTATGACGTTAAGGAGAATTGGAACTGAATTTACAAGGTTCAAATTCCAGGAGGGGTAAAAAACTTTCTGCTTTGTATATCAGATTCATTTGAACGGAATTATTGGATGCACTTATAAGGAACACTTCGACTAAGTTATGGACGAAATGAGTATGTTTTATACAAATTTGTATTATTATTACATAGAAATTTTAACCAGTGGCACTTATATTACCAAGTGTGTTGCGTTGCTTTGGAAGCTCTCACATTCATGAGTTACGTTAAGATCACCATGGAGGTTCTATTACTTTCAATTTAAACAAGTTATAAATAGAATTTTAATATCTAAAAAAAAACACACTCGGTAACACAACTGCTACGGAAAAGACGAAATAAATAAGTATACAATATATAAAAAATTAAAAAATCTAACTCACTTAACATCAGTCAATAAACTCGCAGACTAGACAGTCACAGACGCGCAATAATCACGACAAAAATATACAGAGGTCATAGACAATTTTTTTTTTAATTTTCAGTTCTGCACGCTCTTGTCTTTCGGCCAGCTAGTCCTCTGTGTTGTCACCGTTCCGTTCGCCGTTCAGTATCGGCGGGAGCGGGAGCGGGGGCTTGATAGGCGGCGCTGGTATCACCTGCATAGTTGGCAATGTTAAGTTTTACTACCTTACTACGTCACTGGGAAGACATAAATATACAAAATACCGATACGATCTTGCCTTGAAGTTACTTGGATGCCATATAAGAAAGTTTTAAGAAAACAAAGTGATAAGAGAAGAGTCTTAAGTAAAGAAAGTCTTAGGAGAAAAAAGTCTTAAGAGAAGAAAGTCTTAAGACAAGAAAGACTTAAGACAAGAAAGTCTTAAGACAAGAAAGTCTTAAGACATGAAAGACTTAAGACAAGAAAGTCTTAAGACAAGAAAGTCTTAAGACAAGAAAGACTTAAGACAAGAAAGTCTTAAGACAAGAAAGACTTAAGACAAGAAAGACTTAAGACAAGAAAGACTTAAGACAAGAAAGACTTAAGGCAAGTTGGCTTAAGAATGATTGAATAGATTGCATGTCTTGGTACTTTCCCGGCACATTAAAGATATCACAAGCTCAATTTTTTTTTTAATATTGAATACGTTCTTGGACTTTGTACAGAAAAGTAAAAGTATACGTGGATTAACGAAAATACTATTAAAAGTTACAAAATGTATCTGAAAAAACCCAAAAATTATAATTGTACAAAATTATGGACGCAACACCAAACATGTTTTGTAAAACAACTATTTGTCGCAGCCAAAACATATATCCGCCGTTTCAAAACGGCTAACGATTTAATGGGCGCCGTTTCCTAATCCATTAAATGGACGCTCGGCCCGTACGGCTTTTCGATACGTTTAACAAATGGGTTAACAATGTTTAGATACATCGTAAATATGTTGAAAATGGTTAATTTATTTTATACTTTACAGTGACTGAATATATTGGATAACACTACATAGATCAAAATCAGTCATTTAAGTTTTAACGGTGATAACGGCGGCAGTTCATTCTCGCGATTGACAGAACTGTGCGCCATTTTGTTTGGCTACGACATATCCATGCATGTATTAAACAAAAAAATCACAACAAAACTAATAAATACTAACTACATAAACTCAAAAACAAAAATCAAAACGATCCACAGAAAATAAAAACGTGTGGGCTTTAAATATCAAATAACAATATTTTAAGTTAAATTTGATATCACATTTCACGTGAAATTCTAGGCTATATATAAATTATTATTTATATATTAATATTATAACAGAAATAGTTTACAGATATGGTTAATGAATAACTTCAGAGCTGCAGTATTCCGTCGGAAGATTTTGTTTCAAAATTTATAGTTTATCTCGTTAAATTCATATTCATTACGATATTATTGAATGCAAAGTTCCCTCGCTATGGACACCGGACCGAAAACTACATTATGGTAATTGGCGCGCAAAAGTTAAATAAAACCTATTATTTATAAGCCAGCAGCTTCACACACTGCTAGGCCTCATAAGAGCTGTTTTGGTAGTATTCATGCCTTCTGTGCTTTAGTTCGTGGCTTTGATTTCCACCCAGGACAAACACATGTATGACAAACATAGATGTTTGTTCTGTGTCTGGGTGTTAATGTATTATATCATTTGTCTGGTTCCCATGGTACAAGCTATGCTTGGCTTATAGGGCTAGACGGCGCCGTGTTAAATGTCCACCAACATTCATCAAACCAGTTTTTCATTCCAATTAAAACTACGCAGTTGGATAAACAAAAAAATATCAACATATATAAATTATTTTTTTGAAAACAAATGCTTGTAATTCCATAATAATTAGTGTCCCCCAAAGCTCCCACCCACCACCGAATTCCCAATGGACTTAACTCGTGTGGAATACCCGCAAAATGCGTTAAACATTCAAATGTGCACTCTCTGTATGCGCATGCGCATCACACGAGGCATACGTGCGACGTTGTCCCCCCTTCCTCCTCCTCCTCCTCCTGTCACAACAATCGTTACGTCACTACGTGTCCTGTTCGTCCCACGCCCACAGGTGGGACTCCGTCACCTTGGCGGGAACAAACCAAAGCTTATAAACTATGAAAGAAACCAATTGCATCCTATATGAATGATTGCATCTAGACCTAGAAGGTATATTATTATACTGGAAATATCGTATGTTTATATCCCGAAAGCTACTATCTTTTTTTTATGTAATTCGTGTGGCGGAACGAGCTGACGGCCCACCTGATGTTAAGTGGTAACCGCCGCTCATGACAAAAGCGATACTTGAGTTAAACTACATAAGCAAAGCAGCGGTCACCACGCCCAACGATCAATGGTACAATTATCGATCGCGACCAATCTGTCTGTATCGTTAAATTAACGATGCCGACAGATTGGTCTTGATGATGAGATCCTAACACACGACAATCTACTGATCCTTTTGGAAATAGTGCTACGGACGAACTACGTCAGCGTAGTTATATACACACATGGACATAATATAGTATAATGTCCATGAGTGTACGTAACTACGACTAACACGAGTGGATCAGTGGGCGTGGTAGCGTGGTGTGGTGGCTAGCGGTATAGCGTGGTAGCGTGGTGTGGTGGGTAGCGTGGGCGGGCGCGGGTACTGACAGACGGCTTGGGGCGGTGCGTGTCGACTGCACCGACTGACAGCTTGATGTGTTCCTCGCGGCACCCGTACGCGACTGGCGTCAGTTTGATCACCGTGTGCAGCGGCACGTGCAGGTAAGGCAGCTCCTCTGTAACACAAACATAACGGTCCAATCATGTTCTTGCAACCATTTATATTTAGTTTCAAAGGTCACGAGATAGCGCCATCTTGTGGGCGTCAAGATGGCGCCTAACTGCTCTCGGGCGCCATCTTGTCTCCGGTCGAGCGTACTCAAGTGTTGAAACCCCACGTCGCACTGTCCTGCGGTAACTTTGAGACGTGGTCTCTCGTGGAAGGTTGTCTCACCTTCAGAACTATGTATGCAGAAATGCCACTGCAAATATAATACAATGCAGCGGTGTCACTAGCTACAAACGAGGGAGATGGCTCACCGGCTGACTTGTCTAGGAAGTACGCGAGCAGACAGCGCATGACGGCCTGGTGCGAGACGACGAGTACGTTGCCCTGCCGCTCCAGTTCCATTATCACCGGCTCCAGCCGTGCCACCAAATCCTGTTGGAAAATAATGACACAAACATAAGTTTGAAAAAAATGACAAAAAATTATACTGTCCAAATTTGTATGTTACTATGTTTGGGAAGTAATCTATGAAACTACTGGTCCGATTGTGAAAATTCTAACACTCATAGGAAGGTATATTACTCTGGAGTGCTTCAGGCTATTTTTAAGTCTAATAAAGATGAGTTCTATCCGTAAATACTTAACATTATCCGTGCGAAGCCGGAACGGACCGCTAGTAATCCATATTTCTGCAGCCTACTTTTTACAAATTGATGTCACCTTTAGTGGTTTTTGTCTGTTCTTCCCCACGGAGGGTCGGATAAGGTTTGAACAGGCGTCAAACTTTGCGATAAGTACGCGTGACCTTATGTTTTTAATATTAGATTTAGATTAAAAGAAGCTAGGCGTTTCCAAGGCATTTCTGTACAAAATTCTATGGAAATAAAGTTTTTGACTTTTGTTTTTACTGATTACATTTTTTTTGTGTATAAAACCTTTTTCTTTAATTTCCCTTATCATACTGGCAACATGACATAAATTGAAAAGGTCCTATCGTCCCCAAGTTCACAGTGTCAAGTTAGTAGAGTAATCACCTCGTAGCTCTCCCCGCGCGGGTACCGGTACGCGAACTTGTTGGCGTCGCGCGCGTTGAAATCCGACGGATACTTGCTCTGGATCTCAGCGTATGTCATCTCCTCGCAGATACCCTGAAATACACAATTCTGTTTATTTGATACTGTTATGTAACGAGCCGACGGCCCACTTGGTGTTAAGTGGTAACCTCTACCCATAACCGATGCGACTCGGGTCCTCCCCTACTAGGTACGACAAGACCCGAGTAGCATCGTATGCGCCCGTAACTCTTACACGTGTTGGAATGTCTCATGTGCCTGTAATTTCAACAATAAACTAATTATGACTCTGATGACTATGGCGCTGTGTGAAATGTCCACCAATATATCCTAGAACCAAAAAATTCGATGACACGCATCGAAGGCACGGGCGGACCATCTTCGAGGCGCACTTTAATCGTTTAACCACGAGTATAATTAAGGATGCGAGTGATAATACCGTCCATTGTGTGCCTAATATTATGTTACTATTTTCTGGTGTATGCCATGGAAAGAGTTAATGTATCTATGTGTAATATATATATATATATATATGTATGTATATATATATATATATTTATGTTAATGTATTTAACAGCTCCATCCTTTCGTCGACAACTTATGTCAAGCATTTGCCGCTTGTGTAATTAATTTAGACTGTTATTGTTAATGCTAATTTATATTTGTGTTTTTTTTTTGTAATATTTTTTAAGAGTTTCCTAAACTGTACTACCTCATGGTGGAAACTTCACTGGTTTCTGTGTTATATATTAGTTATAAGCTAACATAATTTATGTACTGTATGTTTCCCGAATAAAGCAAAATAATAAATAATAATGTGTATGTATGTATGTATGTATAGTTACCGCGTCGATCTCGTTGAGCGCCTTCCACCGCTCCTGCGGCGCGCGCACGTCCTTCACAGTCTGTATCGCGCGTCGCATCCACGAGGTCCACACGCGCAGTCCGGGTATGTGCTGGTGCTCTATGTACGCGGAGAGCGCGCGCGCGTACGTGCGACCGCGCCCGGACAGACTCGAGTCGCCGCCGATGCGACCCGATATGTTGTGCACGCTCTCACCGTGCTGGACATATTACAATCATACCTCACAACTAATGTATGGGCCCACAGTGGTCAGTAAGTGATGAGTTGTCTACACTGTTACCTCATAACTACTGTATGGACCCACAGTGGTCAATAAGTGATGAGTTGTCTACAATGTTACCTCAGAACTACTGTATGGGCCCAGAGTGGTCAATAAGTGATGAGTTGTCTACACTGTTACCTCATAACTACTGTATGGGCCCACAGTGGTCAATAAGTGATGAGTTGTCTACACTGTTACCTCATAACTACTGTATGGGCCCACAGTGGTCAATAAGTGATGAGTTGTCTACACTGTTACCTCATAACTACTGTATGGGCCCACAGTGGTCAGTAAGTGATGAGTTGTCTACACTGTTACCTCAGAACTACTGTATGGGCCCACAGTGGTCAATAAGTGATAAGTTGTCTATACTGTTACCTCATAACTACTGTATGGGCCCACAGTGGTCAATAAGTGATGAGTTGTCTACACTGTTACCTCATAACTACTGTATGGGCCCACAGTGGTCAGTAAGTGATGAGTTGTCTACACTGTTACCTCAGAACTACTGTATGGGCCCAGAGTGGTCAATAAGTGATGAGTTGTCTACACTGTTCCCTCAGAACTACTGTATGGGCCCAGAGTGGTCAATAAGTGATGAGTTGTCTACACTGTTACCTCAGAACTACTGTATGGGCCCAGTGGTCAATTATATTATTGTGGTGTGTAACAGTAAATTACATACGACGTTGTGTAGATACGACCCTCCCTTACCCTGGTCAAGTATATGGTCCTCGGCACGATGTGTATGTTCATGAGGTAGTACACGATGCGGCTCTGAATGTGACCCTCGTGCTTGTGAACCACCACCTACAAACAGTAAACACTACTGCGATTAATTAATCATATTAATCAGATCATTTGAAATAGTTAAATCATTATTAGCCATAAGCGTCAGTTTGTAAATTAATCCAAATCAGATCATCTCTAAAATATAAAAAAAAATATCTATGGTATAATTTCTATCAACCAATCAGAGCTCGGTGGAGTTTGAATGTTGACAAATCGGCGATTGGCGACCAAGACAACAACAATTTAATACATATATTTATAACTATAATAGCTGCGTCCCGCGGTGAATAAGTTATCCCACGGGAACACTGCACTTTTCCGGGATCAAAGTAGTCTATGTGTTAATCCAGGATATAAGCTATATTGGTAGCTTTCATCCAAATCCATTCAGCCGTTTGAGCGTGAAAGAGTAACAAACATCCATACAAACTTTCACGTTTATAATATTAGTAGGATAATAATATCCGTAAAGCTTTTTCGTTAATTGCCTTTGTTGATTAGACACGAACTTGAAATTAGTGCCGTGATTCTATAATATAGAGTTCCGACGAATCTGGCAACTCTAGCTTTGATATATTATTCACAGGGTAACAATAACTAAAATAAAATGAATGAAAGGGCAAATAATAAAAAAAATACAAAATTAAATAATCTAAACATGTAATGTAAGTGATGGCGAAATGATCTGATTATTATGTATAATGAATAAAAAAAATATTAGCACTTAGCGTCATAGGTGTTATTATGTAAGATTTCAGATTGATTTCGAAATATCAGTATTAGTAACATATGCAATAAAAAACAAAAACTTTTCCAATAAATTTTTGCCTTATTTGGCTAGTCTCAAAGTTTAAAAATGGCAAATGTACTGGGTCCTAGACAGACAATTATTTATTCTGTTTCTGGGTGTTAATATGCATTATGTATAATGGATGTTTGTCTTGGTCAAAATTATTATATCCTGACACGCGTAGGATAAACAGATTGGGCCTGAGACAAACTAGTTTAGCCTGCAACCGGGTTTGCATAGCTATTCTGTGTTGCCTGGTTTCCATAGTAAAAGTTACTACGCTTGATTTTAAATAGATGGCGCTGTTTTCCTGCAATCGGGTTTGCATAGCTATTCTATGAGTTGCCTCGTTCCCATAGTAAAAGTTACGCTTGATTTTAAATAGATGGCGCTGTTTTAAAATATCAACTAATATTCTTCACACTAATAACTAATATTCAATATTCAGCACACTCGAAATTTAAAAGTACAAACTAGCCAAAAAAGGTTGATAAAAGAGAATGCATACACTAAAACCTCTATTGGAAATCAATCGGACCTCCTTACATAACGTCGGTGACGGCATGACGTACCTTCTTGCTGCTTACCTTCTCCCCGGTGTCGTATATCTTCATGAAGCTGTAGTCCGCCTCGAGCGTCTCGTCGAGCGGCTCGTACTTCTCCTTGTAGTGCTCTATCCTGAGGAGGAAGTCGTTCAGCACGTTGTCTGTGTTCTGTATGTTGGTGTAGTCTGGACTGCTCACTTTTACTTCCTATAAATAACAAATAGAAAATAAAACATTTTTAATGCGTACCAAATAGTATGCTCTTGTATGAGGCAAGGTTACGGAACGATTAGATGGCTCATCTGGTGCTAAGTGGTAGTAGCACCTGCCCAAAACAAAGCAACATTAATTAAGTCCTTTCCTGCTTATGTGCAACAAGATTCAAGTCGCATTATACTGCCCCCATAGCTTAAGACGTGAAGGTGGAATGTCTCATTTACATGTAATTTCACCGACAACTACATCTTCGGGAAAACAGCAACGCGAATGCATCAGAGAGAGGCGGCAGAAATGGGTATACGGACAGTACGTCCCCGATTGAACATGGTACAAGCTCCGTCGGGTTAATTGATTCTTGGCTGCTTCGTACCTTAGTTGACAGTAAACCTTACGACAAAGCAAGGGGCCCAGGTTTAATCCCTGGCTGGAGCACAAATTTGTGTGAAAAGCACAAAGCTTGTCATCGGGACTTTGATGTGACTTTGTGTGTGTATGCCACCTGTCACACAGGGCATACACTGTGTCTGGGGTATTGATAACTTACCATAATATTTTGTTCTATAATCCTAGGGTCATCGCAGATGGACTCGACGAAGAACAACTTGAAGCCCATCTTGTGCACGACAATGTCGCGGATCATCCGCCGCCTGTCCAACGTGGAATTTGTCGCGTCAAACACCTTACAACATAAATAATATTCAGTACAAAACAAGCGAATACTGTGATAGTCAGTTTATTTTTAGACACTACTTCTATTCGTCTCACTAGCCCTCAGGAGCCAGTGTAGCGAAAGGTTTAAGTGCGCCTCAAAGAGGCTCTTTTTGTGTCAAAAAGAACTCAAAGTTTTCCTAAACCGTTTTGAGAGCGTGGTAACGAGCAGTGGTATACTCACAGCCACTTCGCCTCCCTTGGCGAGCCACTCGCACACGTCGTGTAGCGCGTCCAGCGCGCACTGCTGCCGGATTGCCATCGCCTCCTTATTGTCCGCGCGGAAGAACTCGTGGCTTGTATACGCTGTGGTCGCGTGCCGCCTGTATTCACCCAGGTTGAATACTAAAACAAAGTTTTCGTATTATTAAGCTATTGCATAGCTTCTATCGCGGGCCTTGAGCGTGGAGACCGAATCCAGAAATTCTGTAACAAAAAAAACCTAACACCCCCCACTCCGACCGGCACAGCGGTGATACTTTTTAGTTTTTCCAGCTATCGATAAATACCAGAACTTTTAATGACTTTTTGAAATATCACGCGCAATAGCTTTACCGCGGCAGTCTCCGAGTGCCACACGTCTTTTTAGTTTTTTTTTTCATGGTCTCTCAGGAGCTCTACACACAAAACGTGGCGCGGCGCGACTTCAAACCGGGGCGGTGTCTGATCGCGTTCCGTGTGTGGAGCTAAGGAATATCTATACATATAAATAAAATTGATTTGTATGTTTGTAATGTTAAGGTTTTTACTCTTCTTCTTCGAGTCACCGGTTCTGTCGAACCAGTGTGGTGAAAGGATTGTAAGTGCGCCTCAAAGAGGCTCCTTCCGTGCACTCGACACATGTTTCGAATTTTTAGTTCTAGGACATGTCAGTTTCCTCACGATGTTTTCCTTCACCGTTTTCAGAACGTGGTATTGCGCACATAAATCTTTCAATCGAAAAATTCATAGGTGCACGTCGGGATTTGAACCGGCGACCTCCGGATTGAAACTCGGGGGGTCAGTACCGCTTGACCACCACGCTCTTAGGTTTCTAGGTTTTTACTAAATGCATATGAAAGTATATATAGAGAATAAAGCAAAATACAGTTTTAAAAATTTTTGTTCGTTCCAGTTAATCTTCGAAACGGCAGGACTGATTTTGACGGGACTTTACTGGCAGACAGCTGATGTTATAAAGAGTAACTTATGCTTCTTTTCTGAGGGGTAATATAGGGGAGCGTGATAAAACTGAATTCCACACGGACGAAGTCGCTTGCAACAGCTAGTTTAAAATAATAGAACTCACCTCTGGTATTGATTCCTATCCAATTGAGATATCGCGAGAGTTTCTTTGAGATGTAGGTCTTGCCCCGCGCGGGGAGGCCCACCATGGCGATCACATGGGGAATGTTTACATAGTTGGCCCGCTCTCCTGCAAATTATAAAAACAATCATTCATCGGACAGCTTTAAAACCAAGTTGATGATAACTAGTAACCCCAGCAAAGCTACAGTAGCAGATTGGATCCTGGTCTGCACTTAAGGTGTCTACGATGCGACCAACACAGACCTGTGAATAACACAGGGTCCTGCTCCTTCAATATGGCCATCGCAGCCATTTACCTACCTCTTTTTAACTTAATTTTTTTACATTTCCCTTGGGTATAACTAAAATATTTTAAACATGAGAGATTTTTTTTTTATTTGATACAGTTCCGGAACAAGTTGTTTAACCCACCTGGTGTTAAGTGGTAACCTCTGCCCATAACAACCGATGCGACTTGGGTCTTCACCTACTAGGTATGACAAGACCCAAGTCACATTGTATGCACCCGGTAACTCTGAGATGTGAAATGAAATTACAGGCACATGAGACATTCCACCTACGTGGAATGTCTCATGTGCCTGTAATTTCACTGGCAACCACACCTTTCGAACCGGAACACAGTAACGCCAATGAATTACTGCTTGGCGGCAGAAATGGGCATGGTCGCAGTCCCCAAACGAAAATGGAGTGAGTTCTACAGCTCTTAAAATTATTCTTAGAATTAAATAAATAAATAAATAATGGTGGACATTTCACACAGCGCCATCTAGCCCCAAAGTAAGCTAAGCATAACTTGTATCATGGGAGCCAGACAACTGATATAATACTTATATACTTTTCTTTTGTAAATACATGCATATAATATATATTTACACCCAGACACAGAACAAACATCAATGTTACAAATGTCACAAATGTTTGTCCTGAGTGGGGATCGAACCCACGACCTACAGCGCAGAAGGTAGGGTTACTAACCAACTGAGCTATGAGGCCAGTCAACTTATTAACAATTATATATATATAACAATTACTTTATGCTATTCCTAAGCGGACAGATTCATACTTAGCAGACTAGTAGTAGTAGTAGTAGAGTAGCAACATCCCAGGCTCATCACAATTATATATTGAATATTATTCAAATTGGACACTTTAATTATAGTGTTGTAACTTTAAATACAGTTCATATATATATATAAACTTGTAGATAATGTTTATCTTGAAACTAGTAAGTTGTTTAATAAACAATCTTTACTGAGCAGTGATTTCAAGTTCAAATTTGAGTAAGCCTAACTTATACACATATACTAGTAAACATGTTCAGATGATAATTTCTAAAATTACTAAATGCTTATCCGACTCTCCAGTAACAGTGTGATGAAATTTAATGTTAGCAACCAATTTTTCTCGTTCTGAATATACTTATACTATTTATCACTTCATTTAATTTAACTTATATTTGTATCTACAACTTTAACTTTATTTTTTTTTCTTATATACTTATCTGTGGAATTTAATTAGCCTTAAGTCTTTAATTTATTAACCTATTCATTAAGCTAGCTGTAAGATTTCCTAAAATTGTAAAAATAAAAATAAATAAATAAAAGATTATAATAATAATCATTTATTATATGATACAGGCCCGGCTTAGTTTAGGCATTTGGGATTTTATGTGTATACTTTGTGGTGTAAAATCATTAAATGTACCATTAAATGTCTGGTGATTTAAAATTAAGTGTACCAATATCATTAAATTTAAGTAGTTTTATAATACAAATTATTTGATTAAATGCGTGTCAAAGAGGCTCCTTTCAAGCACTTGACAAAAGTCTTCAAATGTTTAGTTCTAGGATATTTCAGTTTCCTCGTAATGACTTCCAGTTTCCTTCACCTTTTTTAAGACATGGTATTGAACACATTTACTTTATAAGTGAAAAAACTTATATATAACAAACCAAACAAAATACCCTATACAGCTGGGGTCAGTATAGACTTTTGCAGTAATAATAATTCTTCTTTAGATAGAAACAGTATTACTGTTCAAAGCAAATTTTGACAATATGAGCAACACAAAAAATTTATTAATAAAATATTTAAAATATATATTATAAATGGTGTTATCTAAAAGTGCAATATACATTCCTATGACCTAATTCCACCCGAAGTAGATAAAGTGTAAAGGATTATTTTGATAAAACAATAACTGATACAACTAGCCTCCTATCAGTCGCTCTATAATGTTTGCATAAATAATTACTTCCTCATGTCCTGCCGTGGGGCCGAATCAATCAAAAGTCCGAAAATATAATGCGCCGAACACTATAAAGCCCCATGTCCTTGTGACGACAGCACATAATTGAAATTCTTTCATACACGAATCCATCAAATTGAGATTTTTACGAACCGTCTCCGAAATACTGTTTGTTGAGGTACTTCCAGCCTTCTGCGCGGTTGTCGTCCGCATCCATGGTCACGTGAATAAACTCTTCTTAGATAAAACTGCGTAAATCACGGAGAAATTAATTAAATTCGACTTAATTCGCGATCGCCCATCCGGTCTCACTCGGCTGATAGCAATACGTGAACTGTCAAATAAAATACTGTCAACTCAACGTCAAAGTTACTCGACCGCAGCAGTTGGAATAGGGTTGGCATCGATTCTTGAAAAAATATTGTCTATTATCATAGACAATATTTTATACATATTTCCCATTTATAAAATAATATTGAAAAAACGAAACGCGAATCTTTGTTATGTACGAGAAATGAAAATAAAATGTGTGAATTTTTTGTAAATTCGTTATCGTGGTCTTCTTAATTGAAGGCCATAGATAGCTAACCGCTTAAGTCAGACAAAGTTTAGTCGTTTTCTTACTTAAATTTTTATGATTTTTTTATCATGTGTCTAGTTTTAACAATACAGTTTATTCACTATTATTAGCATTATCAATTTTATATATTAACGCATAGCGCACGCATAAGCGTCGTGTATTGAAACGTTCTTTAATCGAAGTATCCGGGTGAAACTGGATTCTTTATTTTTCTTCTATTTTAAGCCAAATTTCAAACAATCCTAGTAAATAAATATGTATACTAAAATGTATTACTGAATGGCACCTAATTGGATACAGAGATTCCAGTGGAAATGCGTCAACCATCACGTTGCAGATGTATGAGGCAAGTTGTTGATAACCTTTGAATTAATTGGTTGATAAACAGCAAATTTTACCTAAAGTTTTCAATGTTTTGCAATGCTTATTAGAAAGATTATCATTGGTAATAAATTATAATAAACACCTATGTACCAATATACCTAAGTATGTACACAGATTATTTAATGGCGGGTAGGTAGTCGTTACCAAGGAGTGCAGATTAGTACCTATGTAATGTATTATTGAACTGTGAATTTTACAGGTGCGGCGTTATCAGTTTTAACTGAACATAAGACATGGTTAAGTTACCGATCTCCGTAAATATAATATAACTAATAATATATATAACTAAAAATAATAAAACATGTTTGTAAGGGGAACTGAACCCATGATCTACAGCGAGAAGTCAGGAGTTACCAACTGAGCTGGGGCCAGTCAGTCATCAGTTTGTACTTGTGTGGACACGTGAAAACGTGTTGTGGTAACAGATACGTGCAATGTCAAGGGCAGGCGACGCGTGTTGATATAATTAGCTCGGAAGAGTACACCCATTCACCGACCATCGACATTTGGCATTTGGATCTGCGCAAATGTTTGGTAGAAAGTATATCTACGTTAGTTATTACTGAGTGCATTTGTAGATGGGTGTGTTATTCTATTCCAGAAATACATACATAATTATCAGGCTGAACGATTCACACAGCGCCATGTAGCCCCCAACTAAGCCGACCTTGTACTATGGCAACCAGACAACTGATTGAACAAATATATACTTTTGTAAATACATACGTAAAATACATATTAACACCCAGATACAGAACAAGCATCTATATTCGTCACACAATGGAAATCGAACCCACGACCTACAGCGCACTCAATACCAATTGAGCTGTGAGGCCTGACATAATCCATCAATACAATTGCATCTGCATTTGCCTCCTAGGAATCTGCAGTAATAAATAAATAGTATGTTGACTTAGGACTCATGTGCTCTTAAAAACGCCAGCTAGCCACATCACTACTGCAGTTTTATATTCAAGCCACTGGTTCTCTCTAGAACCAGTAGGTAGTGAAAAGATTTTAAGTGCGCCTCAATGAGGCTCCTTCCGTGCACTTGACGCATCTTCGAATTTTTAGTTCTAGGACATATCGGTTTCCTCACGATGTTTTCCTTCACCGTTTTGAGAACGTGGTATTGCGCACATAAATCTTTCAATCGATAAACTTATAGGTGCACGTCGGGATTTGAACCGGCAACCTCCGGATTGAAGCTCGGGGTCAGTGCCACTAGACCACCACGCTCTCGAACTGCACCGCACAGTGTACCTAGGTACTATCTAGAAATCTAGATCTAGAATCAGGTATATGAGTGTGGCTACGCCTACACGTGTACAGCTCGCTAATCAGCGGAAACTATCAACTGCAATGAAAGTGTGGAATGTCTCCATTTCCTACTGTGGTGTTCAGTGATTTGGTGGATTATTTCCTTAATCTATAACGCGAGAGGAAATTATCGTTATCATAGCGTGCCAGAAAACGAGAAATTAAATCCTACTAATATTATAAACGTGAAAGTTTGTATGCATGGATATTTGTTACTCTTTCACGCTCAAACGGTTGAATGAAAAAGAATACATACACATATTGACATAAAAAAACTCCGTGTAATTTCTAATCCTAGTGAAGATCCTATCCTACTAATATAAACGTGAAGGTTTGTATGGATGTTTTTTACTCTTTCACGCTCAAACGGCTGAATGGATTTGGATGAAATTTGGTACCAAGATAGCTTATATCCTGGATTAACACATAGGCTACTTTGATCCCGGAAAAGTGCAGTGTTCCCGTGGGATTATTTACCACGGGTAACATTGCGGGATGCAGCCACTAAAGAATAATTTAAAATATAATTGCCAGATTCATTTAATCATCACGGTGGCTAGAAAGCAGAAAAATTCAGACAACTAATACCTTAATACCTTGGCAAACAAATATTATTTAAGATTTAGATTAAATTCTACCTGATATCACCACTTAAATCTAGGGTACCCTTTTGTTTATTGAATTCCTTGTACAAGTGCTAGTGGGTTAAATAAATATGTCCGGCGAAGTCTTATCATTACAAAGGACGAGGTTTGACTGGGATAGCTCCCTCTATTAATATTATAAAAAATAATGTTATTTCGGTAAACTTAATGTAAGTTACATTTTAAGTGTTATTAACCCTGTTTTAAGTATGGAGATACCTGTGTTAGAGGGTCACGCTCTTCCGTAGTACAGGTTGGTTTATAAAAAAATGTGAGCCGTCACGGGACGCCTGGCAGATGTGAAACATCGACATTATTTTGTAAAAGTAATATGCAACGCATGATTTCTGAAATCGGTTTTACGTGCGGCTATAGATGTTTCACATCAATAAATAATAATAAATAGGTAAGTATTGGTGGACATTTCACACAGCGCCATCTAGCCCCAAAGTAAGCTAAGCACAGCTTGTATCGTGGGAACCAGACAACTTTATTTTTTTTTAAATATAAGGGGACATCCTTATCATACAATGCTTCTCTATCAGAGGATTGTAATCAATGGTTATTAATTCTCTGCAAAACTGTTGTGAAGTATACAGACAGAGTTTAATAGTTTGTGTTATCGGTTGTAGGGTGTAGCATCAGCTGTCAAGTAGCTGCTTATTAGAATTTTACTGATAATTAATGTAATCTGCCTCTCTGTTATCGGCGAGTTATGAGCTAGAGCCCAAACGTTCAAACATCTTTTATACCTTTATTTGATACAGTTACAGAACGAGCTGACGGCCCACCTGGGGTTAAGTGGTAACCTCAGCCCATAACAAGCGATGCGGCTTGGGTCCTCCCTTACTAGGTACGACAAGACCCAAGTCGCATCGTATGCGCCCGTAACTGTGAGACGTGTAGGTGGAATGTCTCATGTGCCTGTAATTTCACCGGCAACCACACCTTTCAAACCGGAACACAGTAACGCGAACGCGTTACTGCTTGGCAGCAGAAATGGGCATGGTGGCAGTACTTCCCCGGACGAACTTGGCGAGAGTTCTACTAACGTAAAAGGCGCGAAGACGTATGTAGCTGTAAAATAAATAGAGTATTTACTCGAGGCGCCGCGCCGCGCCACCGGGTAGAGGCGTGATGGTTTCGTGAACGTGCAATGTGCATTTTCACTTATGTAATACTAGCTGCGCCCCGCGGTGAATAAGTAATCCCACGGGAACATTGCACTTTTCCGGGATCAAAGTAGCCTGTGTGTTAATCCAGGATATCTTGGTACCAAATTTCATCCAAATCCATTCAGCCGTTTGAGCGTGAAAGAGCAACAAACATCCATACAAACTCACGTTTATTAGTAAGATCTGATAGTGATTTGAACAGTTTACATAAACTGAGGAGTTTTTTTGGATAGGTTTTCCATTTTCTGGTACGTACGTAACGTGCTATAAAAGCCCAATCTACGTTATTCTTACAATATGACGCATTCTTTTTGTAAATTATTTTATTATGATAAAATCTTGAGCTCTAATTTCCCGTTGATTTTGTATATTTTTATCAGTAAGTAATAGTAATAAGATGTAATCGTGTATTACCCAGAATTGAGGACTAGCATTGCACATTGTCAAGTTATAATACTAAACTTTCGTTTTGAATTGGCAGCGCCATCTTGCTAGCGTTTTGGGTACTATAAGGGGATTACTATTGTACTCATGATTTGAATCTTACCTTGTTTGGTTTCAAATGATATATAGTTTAATCTATCTAATTATAAGCATTTAAAAAATACTAATTACTAGTTTTGTTGTCAGTTTGTCATTACAACTCACGAATTTCATTTATTTATTCCAAAACACTTATAAATTTCAGTTTGGGGTAATAAATCAAGATGGCAGTCTTTTCCCATTACATGTCTCATTTCAAGCCCTTTCATATGATACCCATCTCAGTTTTTTTTATGTGATACAGTTGTGGAACGAGCCGACGGCCCACCTGGTGTTAAGTGTTAACCTTTGCCCGTAACAACCGATGCGACTTGGGTCCACCCCTACTTAACAACCACAAGACCCAAGCCGCATCGTATGCGGCCGTAACTTTGATTAAATGAATCAATTCTGAATTGAATCTGATTGTTAATTTTGCTTTATTTCAACATCTTTTGGACCCTGAGATAAGGGACCACCGAAAATGTAGCTCATACTACCCTCCAAATTGTGCTAGCGTTACCTATCAACCTACCAAGTTTGAAGACTATTGAAATTCAATGAATTTTTTGAAATATGTAATGAAATGAAAATAAAATGAAATGAAGAAATTTTCGTCGGACCCACATAAGTATATGCTATCCACAACGAAAAATATTATTTATTTAAAAAACACCACGCCATTAATCTTCTTAAAGGTACCTACTTATGTTTTGAAAATTATTGACGTTTCCAAGCCATTTCTTTATGAATTCTATGGCAATAAAGTTTTGGACTTTTGACTTTCATAATCACAGTACCTATTGGGACACGATCAATTAAAACAAGACAAAGGCAAATTTGGAGTGGGGCCAAATAATGCCTGATGAAATCTACTAAGAAATATTATTTGATTTACTATAAGCTATCTAGGTAGGTATAGGCTAGGCACGCAAATAGACAATTTTATTATCACTAGACGCGACCTTGTGCGGTGCCTCGGTAGACTCGCTTTATTTAATTTGGATGGTTGTCAGACATTTCGATACCTAGTTTCAAGAGTTATTATCATTTATACTGTTTTAACGCTAATTTTGTCCTCAATATTAACCGACTTCAAAAAAGGAGGAAGTTCTCAATTCGGTTCTATTTTTCTTTTTCTTTTTTTTATGTTTGTTAAATCTTACTCCGGCATTTATGATATGATTTTTTTTTTATTTGAAACGATATACTTTTTGGTGCCATTGCCACTGAAATGCATCAAAATCGGTTGTTTTTTTTTTCATATTAAAATAACTGGGAAAAATTTGTCATGATGAGGATTAGATGAAGAAACCAATCTAGATTGATCTAGTGACTAGTGACTTCATTAAAATTGGATTCATTTACCTTAGGATGTGTAAGATAAAATCCCGAAAAATAGAATAAAATATTTGTATAGTCTCAACAAAATTATAGACACGAGTACATTTGCCAACAGATATGTGATTCACGACACTATAAACAAATTATGTTTGTTTGTGCCTAAATGACGCATTACATTATTTTCATAACCTAATTGGCTTTTGAACCTGGAATCTTTTAGATTATTTGCATTTACTTAAATTTAAGTTAACACTATAAATACAATGTAAATTTGTTTTGAAATAACTGTAATGATAGAAGAGTAAAAAGCGAGGTATTCTACATAATACAATTATCTTGATTTAACTTAAGCTAAAAAAGTAATCACTAAGTAAGTAATTACTATATAGTACTAAATAACTTAAGTAACTTCTTTATATTTTGTTCCTGTATTTTAGTCCTGCGAGGGAATTGAACCCACGGCCTACAGAAGGCAGGGTTACTACCAACCGAGCTGTGAGTCCACCAATTGGATTTATAAATTGTATATGTGTATGTACTTAGTATGTAGTTTATATAAGTACATATATATATTGTTTGGATAGTGTCAATCAAACTGATACCTAGCCTATTGCTCCCGTTATGAAAGAAAAACCATAACATCCACCCAATACATAAATAATAAATAAAGAAATAAATATTGGTGGACATTTCACACAGCGCCATCTAGCCCCAAAGTAAGCTAAGCATAGCTTGTATCATGGGATTCAGACAACTGATAAAATACTTATATACTTTTCTTTTGTAAATACATAAATATAATACATATACACCCAGACACAGAACAAACATCAATGTTACAAATGTCAAGCAAATGTTTGTCTTGGGTAGGGATCGAACCCACGACCTACAGCGCAGAAGGCAGAGTTACTACCAACTGAGCTATGAGGCCAGTCAAATATACACATATATAATATAATACAGTCCTACCACCACGCTAGGATAACTTGTGCCGGGCTTATCAGAACACATGCGACCGCAGCGACTATTCCCAGAACAAATATCTGTGCCCTGGGCGCAACGACCTACTAATAACTACTACTAATACTAATACTACTACTAACTACTACTAATACATCGTCTCGCTGTCGTATGCCATTGTAAAACCATGAAAATATTATAAGTTTATTTATTTGGAACAGTAACAATATACATTTCAAATAGTAAGAAACGTGATGATGCTTGCAGGAGTAAATTACTGTGTCACAAACATCAACTCCCCACCTCTCACAGTTTCACAGGTACAATATAAAACGTTTAAGAAGAAAAAATATTTTTGATGTACTCAAAATAAATAGGTACATATGTACAATCAGAATACAAAGATTTAAAATCTAAATTAATAGATTATTATTTGATATGTGTGTGTGTGTGTGTGTGTGTGTGTGTGTTTAGCGTGTAGTTTTATTCAGCAAATTTTAAAATATTTTTTGTCTCTTCCTATTTTAACGTTAAGAGCCAGACATTGATTGGCCTCGCAGCTCAGTTGGTTAGTAAGTCTGCCTTCTGAGCTGTAGGTCGTGAATTCGATTCCCACCCAGGACAAACGTTTGTGTGACGAATATAGATGTTTGTTCTGTGTCTGGGTCTAATATGTATTATATGTATGTATTTACAAAAAAAAGCATATAATTATATCAGTTGTCTGATTCCCATGATACAAGCTATGCTTAGCTTACTCTGGGGCTAGATGGCGCTGTGTGAAATGTCCACCAATATTATTATTATGAAACATTTATTACTGTGAATGCTTGACATTTTCGATCGCCTACTTTTATGTTACTTTGATGACAAAGTCATACACCCAGACGTTGGAACCGCCAAAAAAATGACGTCACATTGAACTAGCTCATAATTGAAAAGACCGGTTACTTTACGATATGTGTGGTGTGGTGTCTGGTAGACACCGGTTCGGGTAACAGCTTTGATCGCGACTTCAAACCGGAAAGATCTCCGACTTTCGGTCATTCAAATTACCGACAATTATGTTCCATTTCCATTCTTCGATTGTGACTATGAATCATTTGAGTTTTTTGCTACGAATTACCAAAGTATAATCATTCGTTTGACAATGTCACCCATAGTGTGACCTTGACACGGAAACTACAAGTCTTTCCAAAACATTTGCGTATTTTATTTATATAAACCGAGAGTATTAGATGTATTTGACTGGCCTCACAGCTCAGTTGGTAGTAACCCTGCCTTCTGCGCTGTAAGTCGTGTGTTCGATTCCCACCCAGGACAAACATTTGTGTGACGAACATAGATGTTTGTTCTGTGTCTGGGTGTTAATATGTATGTAGTTACATAAAAAAGTATATAGAGTATTATATCAGTTGTCTGGTTCCCATAACACAAGCTCACTTAGCTTACTTTGGGGCTAGATGGCGCTGTGTCAAATATCCAACAATATTTATTATTATTATTTATAAAATATACATTCCAGAGTATTATTAGATCTTTGTAAGACAAAAAAAAACATTTTATTTATATCCAAAGTACAGTCTAAAAATAATCCATGAAAATCGAAGTGTTTGCTTAAATATATAGTTTTTCAATTTGAATACTTTCAGATCAATGAGTACCCATAGAACCATCAAATTTATAATTACAAAGCATTGTTAGAGTAATTTCAAACGCTTAGTGTATGGATACAGCTGCGCTATTCCGTCGAGATAATGTGAAACATCACGACAATATAGCGTGCTCACAGAAAAACTAACACATTAATTGTTAGGTAAGCTAGTACATTTGAGTAACCAGTCATATTGTCGGACTCTTAATAAATAATGGTGGACATTTCACACAGCGTCATCTAGCCCCAAAGTAAGCTAAGCATAGCTTGTATCATGGGAACCAGACAACCGATATACATACTTATATACTTTTCTTTTGTAAATACATACATTATAATACATATTAACACCCAGACTCAGAACAAACATCAATGTTACAAATGTCACATAAATGTTTGTCCTGGGATCGAACCCACGACCTACAGCGCAGAAGGTAGGGTTACTAACCAACTGAGCTATTAGGCCAGTCAAACTGCTTCTAGAAGGCATCTGCACGTGGGTTAGCTGCAAAAACGGGCAGAATTGGCTTATTTTAACGCACAGTCCTTCAGAGAAAAGAGGTGAACCAGGAAACCTTAAAACTAAATACTAAGTAAGAGTAATTTGCATTTTTTTTTCTTTTATGTGGTCAAAATCGTGTCGTCTCAGCGTGACGCTTCTCCTAGGTAATCTATCGTGTGAGATTCAACGTTGGTTTGTAGATGATAATAATATAGGTGGACATTTCACACAGCGCCATCTAGCCCCAAAGTAAGCTAAGCATAGCTTGTATCATGGGAACCAGACAACTGATATAATACTTATATACTTTTTTGTAAATACATATTTGCAACAGATTGATGAGACTTTTGCAGAAAAACACTTGTTTTAGCTACCTTTTTTGATAATGGGTGTATCGGTATAGACAGTGCGCAAGGTATCGTGGACGAATGGTGATGATACGTGCGTCCGAGAATAAACAAAATAAACATACCTACCGCAGTTATTATTGGAACAGGCGTGGAATAATGTCCCTTTGAACAGATTTCATAACATCCTCCTATCCGTTCAACGACCTTTGGATGAAGACATGTACCTTGGTGCTATAGACAGTGTCTTTCAATTCAATTCAATAACTTTATAGACAACAATAAATTACAATACAAAAATAAAGTGTCCATATCTGAGTCTGCATACATAATAAAATTAAAAATTAAAGTTAATATTAAAATCTTAATTAGAATAAAACATATAAAACACAAAACTTGTTTTGTGGCTAGTTGGATTAGATAGTTAATAGCTTAGAAGAAGAAACTATCATTATTATATGTATTTATTGAATTAAAGTTGGATTTGGACCCTAATATTGACTTTTGCCTTTTTTTTTTAAAGTTACGTAGATTTTGCCCCGACGACATGACAATGGACCACTTTTAACCTTTCGGGTAAGTTAACATGATGAGTCGCTATTGTATTTCAACGAATACAGCTTACTAGTTAGTAACACAGCAGGCAAGCTGCAATTTATATTATATATACAGACAGGTAGAAGAACTTATTGCAAATTTGTCTAGGTAGGGACTGCCACCAACCCATTTCTGCCGTACAAAAGCAAGTAGCAATGCAAGCAGTAATTAATCACATTTCTCTGTTTCTGTTTGATACGTGTGGTCGCCGGTGAAATTACAGACACATGAGTCATTTCATTTTCACGTCTCAGAGTTACGAGCGTATACGATACTACTTGGGTCTTGTGGTTCGTAAATAGGGGAGGACCCAAGTCTATTGCTTGTTATAGACAGAGGATACTATTTGGACTGGCCTCATAGCGCAGTCGGTAGTAACGCTGCCTTCTGCGCTGTAGGGCGTGGGTTCGATTCCCATAGTGAAATGTCCAGCAATATTATTATTATAATTTTACATCAGTTAGTCCATCAGTTCGTTCCGTAACTGTATCACACAAAAATGCTGCATATATCCTGCAAATTAACCTTGTTTTTTATACAATCAATATTTAAAACCAAGATAATTTTATCCATAATGTTAGATAATTACCAATAATGTTAGTACGTGCCCGTACCGGGTACACTCAATGAGCTGTCGACCGATTATAAGTAATGTGTCGGTGACGTGACGGCCGCGGCCGCGTGTAGGGCCCCTTACCTATAGTCATAACAACATGTTGAACATAATGTTTATGTTGTGTTTGTACATATTTCTTAAGTGAGTCGGCCTTGAACATGAACTTAAACGAGATTTGTATGGAACTACGTGTTATGTGTATTGTATTTGGCGCGAATATGAGCGTATATTGTTATTTTGTATGAAGCCACGGTACATACAAGGAGTTGTCGAAAATGTTGTAAAATAAATAATTAGAGTATTTACTCGAGGCGCCGGCGCCGCGCCGCGCCACAGGGTAGAGGCGTGATGGTTTCGTGAACGTGCAATGTGCATTTTAACTTATGTAATAGCTGTTGATTAGCCGGAACAAATAGACAGACAAAAATTGAATAAAATGTTGTTTTGGTATATGTACCGTGTATACATCCATATGCACTTAGTAAAAAGCGGTTATTTTCATATTACAAACAGACACTCCAATTTTATTTATTTGTATAGGTGGTTCCATTACGTACGATCATCAAGATAATTTACAAATGTCCCTGACCCCAACTGTGCGGTCTTACAAAGAGGGAGTTGTGGTAATACTGTATGTCCTTAAAGTTAATCCAGAGACATTTTAGACTAAGACTGAATTACTGTAAGTATTATAGATATGAATTCCACTTACACAAGCATTTTCCTAAAAGTTCAAAAGTACTAATAAATATTTCAAGTCGTTTGGATAAATTAATATAAGAAGTGTTTCATGACTTTCCAAGTGGTCGCTGAAAAATTGGTAAGATTTTTTTCATGAATGAACATGATTACTATTGAATATACTACCTTGTGTCCGTACCACCGGAGGTCCTCCACCGAGTAACCTCGCTAACATACAAATGGTATCAATAAAATATTATAATAAGAAATACCGAAATCCACGTACATACATACGAGTAGCCACTATCTCAGATCTCTAGAGTTAATTAAACGCTTTGGAATAGACCGTCATACGGCGGAATTGAATTAACAGTTACAATTCCCGGCAGATAACGGAATGTCGGTTTAATTCTGGCGCGACAATAATAGCGAAGCGCGGTATTATTATTGAAGCGCACGTGAAATGTGCCAGTGTCTGTTTGAGCTGACGAGCGGGACTCTGGGCAGCTGTCAGTTCCGCTGTCAAAGTCAAAAAACTTTATTTCCATAGAATTCATAAATGGCTTAGAAACGTCAATAATATTCAAAACATAAGGTCACGCGTACTTATCGCTAAGTTTGACGCCTGTTCAAACCCTATCCGACCCTCCATGAGGGGAACAGACAAGTAACCCTTAAAACTTCTTTTTTCTCGCGAGTATGTTCTTTTTAACTGAGTACACTTAGATCTGTTACATTTATGACTAGCTGCGCCCCGCGGTATTCCCCGCGTTGAGTAAATCAACCCACGGGAACACTGCACTTTTCCGGAATCAAAATAGCCTATGTGTTAATTCAGGATATAAGCTATCTTGTTATCAAATTTCATCCAAATCCATTAGGCCGTTTGAGCGTGAAAGAGTAACAAACATCCATAGTAGGATAATATACTGTAATAAGATATTACAAGATGTTTTGTGTGTCGTGCCTCACCTCGTATGGGGAACGGCTTCGTCATGATAGTCTCTGTGGTGGGCGGCAGCAGCCGCTGCGTCTCCGGGGACATGTCGCTGGTGCACTGGTTGATTTCATGTTTTTTATCTATAGCGCTGTTGACGCCGCCGCGCAAGCGCAGAGACGGTGAACCGTTCGCGTCCATCTGCGTGCGCTACCGAACCATGACTGGCGAACGATACACAGCTGATGTTACGGCACTGTTTGACACTGGCGTAGGTCTGCGCAGTAACGCGCCGAGTGCGAGGAAGACGACCGCGCGGCGTCACGTCTGAGACCCGACTGACTAAGGGTGAGTCCGATATATTAGTATTCGCTAAGATATCAGTGATATGTCGTGTATTCATGTATCAGTAATCCCACGAAATCTGGTATGCTAATCTTAATATTCACTCTACCATATTAGCGGGCGTTTAATATCGGTCGTATAATATCAGTATTCTACTCATATTCACTATTCATTGGCTGATATATCTGTCGGCGGGCTTCGTGTAAATTATGCCTCACTCTGATTCGCTAATATGTGATACGTGATCAGAACAAGCGAGACAAATAGTTACGTAGGGAAAGTGAGTCTTTTGTGCATTGCTTAAGGACTATTTTGCATTGGACATATTTTGTCATGTAGGCGCGTACAGCGCCTCAATCAGTTGTTAATAGTTCAAGGGGAAATTATTAGATGGCAATATATTAAATTTGGCATCCGTGAGAGTGAATAGTACCTGTCCAGAAACAAAATATTTAGAAAAAAAAAGTTAAAGTGACGGTTCGCCATTCTTGTTTGTGAATTTGTGGTCGAACTAAAATGAAGTAATTTTTTTGTTTCTTTGCGATTAATCGTGAAGATATTTTATGTTCGAAATATGTATAATGACGACGATCCCGAAAGGTTTTCGTAGAATAATTTAGTCCGAAAAGTTACATGATCTCGACGCTATAATTGATTGTGATTGTACGTTGTTGAAAATTTATAATAGTATCTTTGTAAAAATAAATGCTAAATATAAGATAATGCTTCACTATCATTACATCTAGACCATTCAACAAACGAAATATACTGAGATGCGTCTGATGGATGAATGGATGGATGGTTACGTCGCCCGAGGCCTCTTGACCCGGCGGGAAGTACTTCTATATTGGTTTTTTTCTGAGAAAGCTTAATATTTATACTGAGATTCTGATATCATTTTAAAGGGCATATCGTGTACTCTGTTACATAAAAGAATTATTCCTATTAACTTTCATATTTTCTTGTAAAACTCGAAACAATAAGGATACACGACATTTTTTTCGAAAATCCCCAACTTTAAGCTTTATTTTCTTCTTTTGTCATCAATCTAAGTAATTTATTTTGAAGTTCATTAGATTTTCGATTCTTTGAACTTTTCGGTAGTATTTTTTAATCAACTGTGGCTACAGTAGTTTCTCAGTAGTACCTAATCGTTTTTGTAGACTACTCGCGCGGTTGTAGAAAACGAATGTGACGTTTAATGCGCGGACAGGTGAAGCGAAGCGAGTGTCGTTTGCGCGGGGTGGACGCTTGAGTGGTTGGGCCGGCGGGATATTTGAAATGCAACTTACTTCAGACAAACATGTTAATTAAAAAATATCATTGACTTACTTACATAATTTACATTACATTTTGCTTACTATGTTTTATGTTTTGCCTATTACATTTTTCTTTATTTATTGTAATAAATTGATTGAATAATTGTTTACACCCACATTTTTTTGTAAACTTTTATTTAACTACCTAATAGTGTTTCATCGTTTTTTTTTATTGATTCCAATAATTCAACAAAATCCGATAGATTAATGAAAGGCATACATAATAGGCATTAATATTAATTTCACAATAAACGTGATAATAATATTAAGAGTAGATGGGTATTCATAGTATTAGGTATAGCCACCAATTACATGAATATCAGTGATATCCAATATTAGTTTACGTATTATAATACTTCTCAATGAATATATTGGTATCAGTGATATTGTAAAATATCGGTATTAACTCATCTTTACGACTGACCGCCCCGAGCCCGACCGGCTCGTTCCGGCTGCGACTGGCGCGGGCATTCTGCCACGACACGTCGAGCAAACACTTCCTCCGGCGACGCTTGTGCTATCGAACAGATAGCTCTCCCATTCAGCGATGTGTTGTGCCAAATTACACGTAACAGGAATTTTTGTGCTCTGCACCGGCTGGTGACACGTTTTGTGTGATAAGAATGTTCACGCTAAGGTGGCAGGACAATAAAAAAGAATTATAAAAACCATAAAGTCACACACGCATAGGCGTACGTACGAAGGCCCTTGGTTTACATCTGAGCTATTATTATTTCTTAAGAATTTCTTTCTTTTCTGGTGTTTATATGAATACATAATTTATATGAACACAAGTGGTTATATAAATTTTTGTCGAAAAATCATGACACTAATTCGTAGTACTTAGAAGTTAAATTATATGAGAAGATAAAGAGCAGTAGAACTCAAGCCAAGTTCGTCAGGGAAAATACCAACCGCCATCATGCCCATTACTGCCGGCAAGCAGTAACGCGTTCGCGACCACACCTTTCAAACCTCGTGTTCCGGTTTGAAAGGTGTGGTTGCCGATGAAATTACAGGCACATGAGACTACACGTCTCAGAATTACGGGCGCATCCGATGCTACTCGGGTCTTGTTGTACCTAGTAGGGGAGGACCCAAGTCGCATCGGTTGTTATGGGCAGAGGTTACCACTTAACACAAGGTTGGCCCTCGGATCGTTGCGTAACTGTATGTGTATCACATAAATAATAATAACAACTCATAACAATCAGAAAATTTATCTGTTTTCTTTAATATGAAACTAAAGGGTACGGAAATATTTAGCTTTAACTTCAGAGAATGCTCCACAGAATGATGGACCAGTTACGTGAACATGCATCTTGACTTTTAATGAAAAATCCCCTAAATAAATAGTTTATTCCGTAGTTGAAGTGAGTAATAAGAAGGTCGCGAATAGCGTTGCCAGGCGTCCGGATAAAGCCGGACACAGTCAGGCTTTTTGGTTGCGTGTCCGGCCTAATTAGTTGGCTTTTGGCTTTTGTTAGGCTTTTTAAATTTGCTCAATTTCTTTGTTTCTCATATGTTGGTATAAACAAGACTTATTCATTCAATTTTATTGCTGTTTCATTAGAATTCGAGAAGATGAAAGAGTAAAATGATTATGGTTTGATATATGACGAGAAAGTCAAGTAATTTTTTTTTTAAACTGTCTTGTTGTACTAGACTAAAAAATTAGAGGTGTCCTACATTTTTACCAAAATGTCCGGATAAACTAGCGGGTCTGTCGGGCTTTTCAGTTTTGCGAGCTGGCAACCCTAGTCGCGAACATAGCGGCACAAAGCGTGTTACTTGCTGAGATAAGTAAGTAATAACTACACGTGATTGGTAACGTGAGCTGTGCGCGTCTTCTAGCTAAACAAATAATAATAAACATTAATTATGAACCTGACTTGTGGGTTATATAATCAGTGTGGGCATCTGTGTGATTCGATCCTAGGTACAGATAATTAATAAGTTTTTTTTTTTCACATAACGCCATCTTTCTATGATTATTATTGATTATATTATATGTTACATTTCATAAACAAATTTTAGCTGCCAGCCTGCACCTAATCTCACCCTAGGATTCCATTTGTATCCGAAACACTGGAATTGAACCCGCGACTCAGTCGAGAGAGAGCGATCTCAAGTGACCTTCCACATTTACTAATGCTCATCGGCTTAGACTTTGATAAAGATACTCATTTACGATTTAAGTTTGATTTTAATTCCGTAAAATTATAACTGTCTACAAACCCATTCGCTGATAAATTCTATTACCTCACTGTACTAGAGGGTGGGCGCTAGTTTCTATATTGCAAGATATTTAAATGTATTAGTTTACGTTCTAGCTGTTTTCACTGAAATTATTACTATAACTAACTTAACATAACTATTTTTAAGTTTCTACGTTAACTATATAAGCTGCAAATAAATTATGATTATTATTATGACTAACTTTGACATGAAATGATATGTGAGCATAATATATCGTTTGTCGATCAAAGGGTCTATAATTCAGTTCCGCCTTGTCAAATTCAGTACAAGTCCTTAACCCTGGCCCTGTACCAAGTAATAATTCACAGGCAAAATACACGCGACAATGCTAATACAATACATAAAATCAACATAAATACACAAAACTTTATAAACTTTTACAAACCACAAACATGTTTCGCAATGATCGGCAATTTCACGTCGCCTTTCGCAAACATGTTGAAAAATAACAAATGATCGATTAATAACATTAAGTAGGTATGTGATAGTGCAATTGTTGCGCAACAAATATTGAGCAATTTTTATTATATTAGATATATATTTTATTTTATTTAGTAAACTAAATCCACAGTCCTTACTTTAACACGATAAAATCTTAAATTTTAATATTTAATTTTTGGATTTGCATTTTATAAAATACTACTGACCCTGACCCGGCAAACGTTGTTTTTCCATAAATTAAAGTACTAATATCGCAATAAAAAAATAGGGGTTGGTGATAGAAGGGTGCAAATTTAGGGTTGTATGCATTTATTAATGTTGAATCATAAAAAAAATATGCAAGATATAAAAAAAAAATTAATTAGGGCTGGACCACCCTTATCACTGAGGGCTATGAAAAATAGTTTACGTCTTATTCTCAGACCTACCGATACACACAAAAATCATAAAAGTCAGTCAAACCGTTTTGAAGGAGTTTGGTTAGAAACACTGTGACATGAGAATTTTATATATTAGATTAGATTTTATATTAGATTAGATTACATATATTAGAGTGGTACAAGACAGACGAGTTTACCAAGCAGAAAGATAAGGTTAGTTAAGAAAATACTGACGGATAAAATAAAAGCAAGTTGTCTAAAAATATTAGATGATTGAATAATGTGAACTACATGTTCCTCCTCTATTATTTTATGTGTGATATGTTAATAATCATAATACATCATAAATGTTGCAACATGATCAATTTGAATAAAATATAACAGGACTGTCTCCTTCACTGAGTCAACACGAAATCATTGACATGATCCAAATTATGCATGAGAATTTCTTTTAGCTGATAAGCGCACAAAATTCGGGTTTTTTGGAAAAACCACCCTCAAGATGCAAACTAAATTCTACGCGAAAGGAACCGCCAGTAAAAATTATCTGGCTTTCTGACTGGTAACCTACCAGCGCTATCCCAATTTCACGTCAGTTGTTACAAAGTGATAGCCACGATCCTACCTAGTAGACAAACCTGACTTCATTTCTCACCAATCAGTAATGCATCGGATATCGGTTACTGTATCAGTATGAAGCATAAAAATGTTTCATACTTTTTGGAAACCGACATGTCCTACAGCTAAAGATTTGAAGAAGTGTGTCAAGTGCACGAAAGGAGCCTCTTTGAGGCGCACTTACAATCCTTTCACGACACCTGTTCGAGAGAACCTGACAGAATATAATAAAAATGCCCTAAAGTCACAAGTCCCTACAGTTATCTCCATCGACTTCAGAAATTCACTCTTGTCAGAAGTTGCCCGTCCCACATTTAGTTACACCGCCATATCCTAAGTTCCTCTAACCCTGAAAGTATTACATTTCACAATCACGCGAAAGTTCCGAGGGATACGATGCCAGACATGCAATCCGTGCGTACCACAGATATCGACCAAACTCAGGCACTAGTACTCGGAAACTTACTCAGGTTGCCTTTAGATCACCAGAGTGGTTGGTGAGACTGTTCAGTCAAGACCTACGTGGGCTCTGCGTATTTCTTTTTGTACGTGGACGGTAGCTGCTTCCAAGGTATTGTGCAATTCTGGCTATCTTTGAATCACTTTATAATAGCGGAATAATAGCGGAAGGTCGCGGGATTCGATGCAGCGCGTACTGTTATAATAATACTTATATTAAAAATGGACCTAGATAGAACAAAACAAAAAAACGTAGACCACAAGTAATGATTCACCATTGCAGAGCTGTTTAAAATAAATAAAATTATTGACATTTCCAATTCAGTTATGTTTATTTTCTTTCTAGTTGGTAAATAATATTAGCTACGCCTTATACTAATGCATTGACTATTATACCAGTCTTATGTACTTCTACAAATTAATCTAATAGTCATATAATCATAAAGTTTTGAAATTAAAACAATATCGAAAAGAATACAATTTTATATTCCTTTTAAAAGAGAACTATTGCAAAGACGAACTTTTTTGTACTCAATTTAAATCCTAGATATATTACCCTTATAGACCCATAAACTCAGAGATCAGGATTATCCCAGGACATCACCAAATTATCACATTTACAGGTTTTCCGACCAATTTAAATGTACATGTTCAAAACCTTACTGGACTCCATACCGAAAAATCGTTCAGACTTTGTAAACGAGCTTGAGATCCCAGATATCACGGTAGAGCCGTACATCTGGACTGACCTTGAGTCTTTCACCATCAGGAGTGAGAGCACGCCTACCACAGTCACCCAGGAGGAGGAGGAGACCCAGAGCTTGAACACTGACTCCAGCGTGGCTCTCAGCAGGGCCATGACTGACTCAGATATTGATTACAATAGATACAGTCGTGTAAGTATCTTTCAACGTCAAATGAAATACCTAATATAAATAAATAATTAATTGTTAAATTGTTTTTGTGTGATGCAGTTCAAGAATAGGCGCTACAGCGACCCGTGGGACTACATGAAGGCGGCCGAAGAAGCGTTTCCGTCGAGCTATCTGGAGTCATTACGCAGGCATGGATTATATCCGAAATATCGCTACGACGGTTCCCTCTCGAGATACTACAACGACTCGTCCTACTACTACCGCTACGGACACCTGCCGTACTCGAGATATGACGTGCCCTTGCCAAAGTGCTACGACAACTCGAACTGCTACGGAACTTACAAATACCCACTGTCTACGTACCGCTACGACTACGGATACGAGGTCCCGCTGCGGAGCTACCGCTACGGAGACACCTACTACGGCTACTATAAACCTTGGCTCTACGGCTATTACAGACCGTGGCGCTACAGCTACTATAGACCGTGGGGACGCAGGCGAGTAGCCCGCGGACAGTTCGTAGGTTCATTCCCAAATCTGGACAATGTTTTGTGTGATCTGGTCTGTTTGATTGATTATGGGTTTGGTTGAAGTAGGTTCTCCATGTAGTGTAGCTCATTTAATTTTAAATCATCATGTAGATAGTGATTTTGCTTCACGTAAACTGGTTATTTCGAAGCTTTTTTCAACATTAGTACCCACTAATGTTGAAAAAATAACTCATTAACTCATCATGGGGTATTTCCATAGATCTAAAATGGAAGGTATATAGTAACAGTAGAACTTAGGTATACCAAGTTCATCCGGAGAAGTAATGCCACTATAGTCATTTCTGCCGCCAAGCAGTCATTCATGAAGGGTGTGGTCGCTGGTGAAATTACAGGCACACAAGAAATTTCAAACTCATGTCTCAGAGTTAGGTGCGAGCGCATACGATACGACGTGGGTATTCTCGGTATACTTATATCTAAGTAGGACTCAAGTTCTATTGCTTGTTATGGGCAGAGATTGCCTAAATACCGGGTTAAACATCTGCTCGTTCCGTAACTTTATATTACTACTATGTACTATATATTTACTAGATATCGGCTCCTAGAATAAATTGACTAAAATGTATTTGCAGGAAGCATATGAGGCGTGGGGGAGAAAAGATAAATAAAACACGAGAAACTATCACGATAAAATTTTGACTACAGGCCGTCAGCTCATTCTATCACCCATATCACATAAAGGAAAAAACTTCAGAGCCAACACACACCTTCAGATCTATAATTTACGTTCTTGAGCCTCCATGAACACAGCAACAATTTTTCATGGCCCACCTGTTGTTAAGTTACCACTTAACCGTACCAGTAACCGCCACCCATAGACAATAGTCAACGGACTCAAGTCCTCTCCACCAGTACGAGATGACTCAAGTCGCATTGCGTTGCGTCCATCACCACGAGACGGGATTACGTCATGCGGCTGCAATTTCACCGGCAACCTCCACCGTCAGGATTAAGCCACCGTTTCCCCACTACCTAGTATATTCCTTACGTTTCCGTCACAGTTTTCAGACTTCATCGGAGTACGTAGACGACGCTCTTCGCGACAGTCGCCTCGAGAGACACGACTACAACGAGAAGCTCCGTCGCCAGCTGAAGAAGGACTTCGCGGAATGCCGTGCGTATCTCCAGGGTGACAGCGGCCTCACCCGCCTCGAGGAGGCTTTGCTTGATATCGATTGGAAGGTAGTAGTTCAAATGTGGCTGACTTCATAGCGTTATACTGTACGTATCTACGGTCTTTCGCGGTATTGTTCTTGACTATCCCAAAGCGACTGAGCCCATTGTACAAGGTAATAATTTGACGATTTCAGAAACTGACGAATAAGTAAGTAAAAAAAGTAAGCTAAGAATTGTATCATGGGAGCCAGACTACCTATTGACATAATACTTTTTTTTTTGTAAATGCGTACTTATTAATACCCAGACAGAACAAACATCTATATGTTTGTCACACAAATGTTTGTCCCGGGTGGAAATCGAACCCACGACCTACAGCGTAGAAGGCAGGGTTACTACCAACTGAGCTATGATGCCAGAGTATATACTTAATTAAATGAAAGTCCGTTTGGTTCTGTTTCAGAATTTTGCGTATGATGACTACTACCCAGCCACCGTAGCGTGAGACCACCACATTAAAAAACCAAGCCTTAGCTTGGATTAAGTACATTTCCCACTTAACCTGATCTCCACACGAGACCATTCATCAAGTGATGACCACTCGAGAGTATTAGAATAAGTGCTTCACATCCGCTGTTCTCTGTACTAAAACTCGATTTTATTACTTACGACACAGCGTTTTAAAAATGTAGTTAAATAGAGGATTAAATGAAATAACGTGTATTTTGTAAAATGTACTTTTAATGGGAATGATTTCCAACATTGCAACAGTGGCTCGCCGCCAACAAATGGCGTCAGCAATTTATAAAATTAATGATAGCTACACAAAAATACATTAAATAATTTTATTGCACGTATTTATTAATATACCAATCAGGGTATATTTACCGATAAGAATATCTTTTTGGAATACACAGATCACATCATAATAATATCAGTCAGTTGTAAACATTTGTTATGGGTTTGAAATAAATGTAAATTTTTTATCATTCTATAAACACAAATTACCCAGTCCGCCGACAGTAAACCTAAATAACTAAAAATAGTGGTAACTTATGTAAAGGTAACTAAATTAACAAGGTATTTCTTCAAATATATAAACAACAAATATTATAATTGACTGGATACTAAATTTGACAGCTAAGAAACGAACAATTTTATTTTGTTTTAAATGTTGCGACGTTTAACAGCGCAACCTTTTGGAAAATAGGCTATAAAATGACTAAAATACAGTATCGACATTTCAACTTTGGAATTGACAGCTTATTTTTATAACTGAAAACGATATAATGACAGTTATTTGTCAATTAATCCCTTTATAAAAGAAAATATAATTAAATATCAGCATATAATTGTAAAGATGCATTTTGGAATAGTTTTATATTAGTAAAGATATTGCTAATAAGGCGTAATATTAAAATATCAAAGTATGTTAGTTAACGTTGAGTAAAGGCAGACAAATTATGTAAGGACGACGCGCGCGACACTTCCAATCAAAATGGCCGCCGAGATTGCTGAATAAAGTTGTATAAATAAATGTTCCGTTTTTTTATTTATGACATAGATCCAGTGTGTTCACCACTTTAATATAGGCACATAATGTCACCTAATGATATATTACTTAGGTAAATGACGCACTGAATTGCGCCACCATAAAATAACGAAAAATCTCATATAACGCTTGATATTTTTCGTTATTTTATAGTGGTTTAATAATAATTTATTGGACCATCCAGGTCAATCAGCAGTAAACATAAATATACCAAAATCACTTTATGTTTCCAATAAAATATATACACGTATGCGCGCAACATTTCCGTGGCCAGATAACGTTATTCGAAAACTACGTTAGCACATTGCTACAGTGATCCTAACGATTCGCGTAACGTACGGACGGTTACAACGCGGCGTTAATCGTAGCCCGTAGCGAGTAACGGCGTAGCGTCGCGTCGCCCGTTTGTGTCGAACAAACAAGATAATCTAAACAATTGCATATACTTAAACAGAACAGGACAACATAAATTTCCAAAATCAGTTTATTATTGATATTCAGATATTTGACTTAACTATTTTCAATCGTATTTCTTTAAATAAAATACAAATATTTTATGTTCGATTCGTGTTTAAGTTTAAAACCATAAGTAGACCGTAAAGACACTTGGTAAAAACTTAAAGGTAGGTAAATCCGTAACAACTTACCTGCAAAAAGCTTAATACTGACCAATAATGCTATACGTACAGCATTCCTTAAAGCCATTCCATGTTCGTTCCAGTCTTGACTCTCGGCGACTACAGCCCTACGCTAGCGTTCAACTGAACGACTGATCAACTATTTTCTTCATTGAAGAAGCTATAAGCTGCCACAATAGTAAAAACGTAACTTAAACTAATCTAGAGAACGAAATCAGTTTTATAATGTTTGTAAGTTTTGAGACTCTAACTTGACAAGTTGTAACATTTCTTTATGTCATGGTTCTCAACATGTCTTCACAGCGCAACTGTAGAAGTTAGAAATCAATTTAATTTTCTGATTAAAGTATTTTTAATAAATTAGTCATTTAATTTAATCGTGCATTTCGATGAGTTTATCATTACTATAGGCTTAATTATCTACTAACCAACCACAGCCAAGTGATTACGAACAGTCGTGGTCTACTACAAGCCAGTAATTCATTCTAACTAAACCTTATATACCATTTTACACATATAGATTGGAAATCATTACCCAAGGACGGGCTAGTACAGCTTTACCAAATCCATGCATATGATGGCAATGTTGATCAAAATAACACATGATTACCATCATCACATGTAAAAATAACTGAACCAAAAGGCGACACAAAATTTGGAAACCAATTGTACCAAACGTATAATTAGAGCGAATACTTGTAATTAAAAGACACGGAGTTATTTTTAAATACGTAACCACCCATGAATTCGCGTAGTGAACGCGGGTAGTCAAATATTAATAACTACTTTGCGCATCAAAACGGAAGAAATCGATTTCTTCGCCAATGAACGAGAATGATTCCACTTGGGTGACATATTTTTTCAGCAATTTTGATTTAAAACCAAACTACTCAACCAATTTTGATGAATTTCCTGTGGGACCTATCAGAAAGTATATCCTTACACATAAAAAAAAAAGAATTTTCCAAAACGGTTCATAAATGACGGAGTTATCAGGTAATAAACACAAAAAAATAACCGAATTGAGATAATTTTTTTGATGTGGGTTAAAAAAATCTGTTACTTTGATCTACAGTTGCCACCAATTAAACATATAGTGTTATTTCGTGCGATAATTCGTAAGCATAATAATACTTAGCTTCAATATAAAAATAATTATTTTATTCTTAAGGAAGATCGTTAGAAGAAAAATCTGGTGCGAACACACACAACTATGACCAAAAAATACTCACTTTTTCCCTTATTATTAACAAATTGACATTCTCCAAATGACTGTTGAAGATTATTGGGAGGATAATTCATTCATAGCCCAGCAGTAGGATTCCCTGTGTCGCTGTTGGCATGTTCATATACACTTACAAGTCAAACATCCAACACTTGAGAACAAACTTTATGCTCGTCTCAAAAGTGTGCGTCGCCTGGGATCGAACCGGGATTATTTTTTTATCATAATATGAACATTCAAACATGTTTGGACAATGATATTATGAAATCTATTAATCTTTTGTTATAAATATATTCTAACAGCCATTTTAACAGGTATCTCTTAGTTAAACACCACACTATAAATATGTATTTCTCGTATAATGCGAAAGTATTCTCGGTCATAGTTTATAGAGGTGATAAGAAAAAAGCACGATACACCACATAAATACAAATAGTAAATAAGTAATTGACACGTTAGCATATAAATTCGCGAGACGGACATTGCGAATTGAATATATGCAGGCCCCGTTTCAATAAGCGTAGGTGCATAATATATAAATAATTAAAAATAAAAAGTATACATAAAATAAATATAAATTTCACACAACGCGATCTTGCCCCAAATACTTAACACCCAGCCACAAAAAAAAAACTATGTAAGGTTGGGAATCGAACCCACGACCTCCATCGCAGAAGGCAGAATAACTACCGACTGAGCTATGAGGTCAATGAAATAATATATAAATAAATGGATGTTGAAAATATGGATGAAATCGATAAACTCCAAAACCGTTTGACCAAGAGAATTGACATCTCTTTTTGGTTCCTTCACATTCTTCAATGGTATTTATGTATAAACGAATTATAAATAGGACAGCGTCAAGGGGTATCCACGGTGTACCAACGGTTACTGGAACTGGGCCTTATGCTACTATATAGACACGTAAGAAGAAAGCACAACACTGAGTAGGAATATTAAGTATAACGGTATGTATTGTATTTGACGATATTCGAAAATAATCCTTTTCCTAATAAGTAAATGCTCGGGAATATATTTATTTACATTCTGTATGTAACAATAAAAAAAATTGCTTTTCAATTAATTTATGAAGCTAGGTTATTTGCAAATATATTGAGACCCAAATGAAAAATATTAAAACATTTTGCTAATACAGGACCCGCGCTGGCAATTTCTAGTGATGCTAGCTATAGACCAAAGTGTCCACTTACCATAAGGTGGGCCGTCAGCTTGTGCCTCATTATTCACATTAAAAAAACCTTTTTTTCCGATTGTGTTCAAATATCATCAGCTACATACATACCATCATAAGGAAACACATCCAAGGCAATGAGAAGGAATGTAGATTACTTCATGTACAGCCAAAGATTTAAATAAAAAAATAACGCCTCGTACTTTTGTCATAACACTACGTTCATAGTACCTACTCATTTGGTGGTGATTTTAACTTTTCCGATAATTTTAATAATCGAATTTGTATTGCATATTATTCGTTCAAAAGTGTTGCCACATTGAAAAATAATCATATACCGATCGTAAAAGATTTAAATATATGTAGCCGAAAGTGTAACCGTTGGAAACTGGCTGTACATGCATAACTACAAGAAGGTTGAGGAAGATAGGAAAGATAGGATATAATATCTCTTTTATAATAACATTTCCTAAGGCGCGCCTGATATGCATTCACTTCGTTTTACAAAAATAAACCACTTTCCACTCACAACATTATTATTATCATCAACGTATATTTATTTCGTATATCAACCTCCAATTAATTCTTAAAAAATATAACTATATTATCAATCACGTGATGCCTCATTGCCTGTCGTGTCATGGATATTACCATTACGTACGTAACACGTATCTAATATATTGTCCTTTAATTAACATGTGTACTTGTGTTTTAAGCAGTGTTTATACTTCAAGCTAGTTAGCGAACAGCTTATACGATATGAAACCCCCTATCCAAGCTTAATACCTATAATATTACTACATACTGCTAAGTATATAGTTTATGTAAATTATATTCCATCGTACTAGTCCCCATACGACATTAATATTATGTACAATAACGATACGTAATAAAAAACAACGAATACAACATATAAAAATCACAGTTTTAAAATCACAATTACAAAATAATAAAACCATACGAACTTCTGAATGATCAGTGACTTAATAATTAACCGAGATCTTGCTACATAAAAATAGTTTTATTGCGAAAGAATATAATGTATTAATATGTACGACTATCCTACAACTAGCAACATTAACAATTTCATTGAACGGTAAGCAAAACTTCATCTAAAAATTTCGTACAATACAGTTATTTGGGGTTGCCAGCAGAGGAATAAAAAGCATCAGTGTAACGCCAAAAATGTTTATAAAACATGTATCAAAAGTAAATGCAAGCATTCAGTTCGTATAAAATGAGATAAAATTCGCAAAATACTACGTATATTTTTTTGTATGGCAACCACCACAATGACTAATACGAACGCTTATATATCTAGAAATGATTCTCTCTCAGTTTTAGGAATAAGCCTAACTATGACTACAGATTGATTTCTCAAAGACTGACTAAATCTCTAACATAGGAAAAATAAAACAAGCATAGATAATTACTTCAACTTCAACTTGGAAATAAATCTCGTTACATCTGCAATAAAAGTCTAGAATTTGAGATAATCAATTTGAGTACAATTTTAGTGCGTCCGCATGTAAGCATCTGCTTTAAACTATAGAATACTCTACCGCCCAATTCTTAGCCTCACGATGTTGATATGTCCGTACCTTTTTAAGTTACATAACGAATTAACCTGATTTTAACAAATTTCGCTTTTTATTTATTGTTTCAATCACGAGTCCACTAATTTATCACTTTGTCTCGTAACAAGTTACGTCTCAAGCGAGCAACACTAAACTCAATGTTGCCATGTACCATCAAACTGAAAATGTTCCAACATCAGTTTAAGACAAGGCGCCAAGCACAGCGCTAAATAACATCGAGACTCGTAAATCTCGAGATAGATGACAATTACTGACTGATAGGTCCGGCGCTACCACCTTTTGCCACAGATCACAACACACAGACGGCGCAATGAAAGAACGCGCCTAAAATGCGAAAGCATATTACAAGCACGATTACCGTCGTGTTCTCTTACGTACTCATGTGCGCGGCTAATGTGTCGGTCCCTGTGCACTTACGTCAATCATATATGCACCTCACAATCAGTCAAGTAAGTGTCACCCGTGGCTTGAGATCATGACGTCATCCCTGAATCGGTGAGGTAGAATATCCTAAGGTTCAGTATAGACGAAAATCAGACGCGCCGCGGCTTCCCGGGGCCCGGGCACTCCGTCGACTTGACGATGGACGTGGCGAAGTTGTGCGGACGCGGCCTTACTGGGTCCACCTCCATAAAGCCGGGGTTCAGGATAATGTTAGGCACCAGCTCCATCACGTCCGGGTCCTCGGTGTAATCTACTGGTTAGTAATACGTACCCGCGTGTGTGTGTATGTTTGTTAGTGTGCGCCCCCGCAGTCCAAGCGTGCGATCCAAGCGAGTGCGATAGAAGGGAAAGAAGAAAATAAATTTGAATAAAAAAGTTAGCATTTACTTGCGTATGTCTTACGTTAAATAACATGCTAGATATAAATAAAACTCGCCGTGTGACACAATTACCTTTTTATAATCTGTTGCATTGTCTATGGAATCTATTGGAGAAAACGTCTCGTCGTATATATCTGTTTTTTGATAATGGTATCACACGATTTTTAATCATATGTTACTGTTTCCGTACAGTATTATTAGCTATTTATTATTATTAGTAACTAAACTATGGCAACATAATAATATCCTAAATTATTTTAGAAAAAAAGTCTCTAAATCTAAAAACCATAATAAAATAAATTATACTAAGTTTATGCTTACTACGGAACCAAATTTGGAATTAAAATTAAACTAAACAGTTTCTTAACACAAATGTTAAATTAAATGGGTAAATTTCAGTTTATTTATTTGTTACCTGAGAAGGATTATTCTTTGGATAAAACTTTTAATTTGGAAATATCATTTTGTCCTGTTCTAACGTAACCTAACTTAAGCTAACTATTTGTGCTTAAGTTTAAAGTAAGTGCATCTGATGTTTTACATTTTGACTTAATGCAGTGCCTAAATAGAAACAGTGGTCCGACCGCATCAAGTAGAATGGTCCGTTAATATCACAAGACAATGGCGTTTTATTTAGAGAACTATTTTTAAACCCGTGGCAGCTAAAGCTTTTACAGGATATCATTTTGGAAAATAAATAAATAAATATTGGTAGACATTTCACAGAACGCACAATTTTTTTTTTCATCACCAAGACAGAACAAACATCTACGAGTATGATCGTCTCATCTAAGTGTTTCAACTTAACACTGGATTGCGAAGTTAACTTAAGTTGTAAAGGCAACATTGTAAATGTCAAGGATTTATAAAAACCAGACTATGGATACATTTTGAGACCAAAAAAACCGCCCCGACCTAAGTACGATTTGATTATTTAAAAGTTTTACTTGCATGTTTCTTCGTAATTTTTGACTGGTTTATATATTTATAAAATATAGCTTATGCAAACAACCTCTCCAATTATTACATATATTTTGTGCATCGTAACCTTTTGCACGGTAATTGAAATTTCTACCCTAGAATTTTGAGATTATCAATCGAAAATTAACTGTTTCTTGGGGTACCAAGAACTAGTATTAAATTTAAAATATTAAACAATTTTAAATTAAATGAATAACCGCTTTACCTGCCACATAATCTTAGCTGAATAATAATATATAAATATTTGGCAAGATTTATATTCTAGTAGCTTACATAAAGTATTACGAATGCATAATTGCTACGTTTACATGATTACTTATTATTATTTTAAATAACATCTAAATAGTGGAGCAGGATATATATTAAGTATATAAGTTTTCTTTTTTACTAAGCGTATAGTTTCATAAACTACTTTTATAAAGTCTAAATATATAGTACATTAAATACAGGCTTTTCAAGTTTTAAAAATGGTGAATTTGTGTAACATATAATATACCTAAGTGTTTCATTGAATAAACTTTGAATTACTCCTAAAAACGAATCTATTTATAATTTTTTATTACTCTTCTTCTATATAACCACTTTTCTATACTCTCCTAGCCGACGTCTAAGATGATTAAAATACCAGATATTAATTAGTAATTCTAATAAAATCTAATTTTATAGGAATGTTAGATTTAAATACTAGATATTGCTTGTCAACTAATTGAAATTAAAATTCTATAGTGATAATTGACACTGTAGTTTTTTGGTCCGTAAATCTATATTTTGTTGAGATATTATATCTGAAATGTTTACGAATTTCTATTTCATAATTAATATATTATCCAATTAGGTAATACAACATTTTAGATGCCATGATAAATTCTTTTCAAACACATACTCCCCCGGAGATGTCCATTTATTTCGTGACCACAATAAACTAAAATATATTATATTGACAATCCCAAAATGATTGGTATATTTGAATCCATATGGAAATAAACGAAATGAAATGCTTGGCTTTTTTTCTTTGCATAATTAATAAAATCTTCAATTAAATTTCTTCATGTGTATGAAATTTTTGCATGCCTCTGTTGTGAAAAAAAGCTGGAACCATTTTAGTAGTAAGTGAAGACCTTTGTTACCTTTATTTTATGTATGATTGATTGATTTATCAATTCAATAATTTTCTTTAACTTTTGTTGTTTTTTTTTACATCGGTATTCGGACACATCTCAACATTTATATCTAAATTAACGCTATAGGGAATAGCATTTAGCGACAGGTAACTCTAGTGACTTTCAATTATTCTTTTTTGTATTTTTTTTTTGTATTTTAATCCTAGTATCATTTCTTAGCACCAATCGCGTAGCAGAATTGAAAATATTAAGAAAATGTATTTTTTTTTCGTTTATCAATGAGGGCTGTGTACTATCAGAATACAACCGACAGACAGTTAAAATAAACCTTGCTTGTACAATTATCTCTTAATGTTTTAATGAAATCCAAATTTAGTAATCACAGCAAACGGTATAAAGAGTATTATTAATTAAATATTGTTTATTTAAAATCATTTGTAAAATGCCCCCATCTTTTTAATTAAAAATCTATCTTACAATAATTTTAATTTGGTGACAGTATTATTAGAATTAAATATAATTATTGGCACTAAATTTAGTTTTAATTTTAAATTACGATCTACACCCACCAAAACTATTTACAAACGAAACGAATTTGTGCTTATCATAAATTGTAAACAGTGTTTATAGAGAATGCTCCTACAAAATGGAAGTCTTTAATGCAAGCTTGTAAATATTTCTATAAATTTAAAAGCAAATATTCCTCATTATATTATATTAAAAACCTTCCCATAGGTAAGAAATAAGTGAGGTCCCGTTCACCAAATCTAAAATAGTGAAATACTATTACCTACTTATTAATATAAATGGAGCGAAACGTTCATCTTACTTTAGGTAAAATATTAATTAATTCCTCCATAGAGGACTATAGTCCATCTGCTACAATAGTGGCGCAAACATCAAAGGAAGCCGCCTGGAAAACAAAGGATGCCGCTACCGGCGCTTAACCGCGAGTAATATTATCATTTCATATTGGTTGACATTAATTCCTGCATACCCTTTGGGATAGCGGATAGACATGACAACGCAATCAAGTGAGCGGTCACAACAAACCTATTAATAAATGAACTATAGTAATTTCTCTGTCAATGAAAATGTCATAGGAACTTTGGCATATACAGAGATCTGTAATGTATCATGAATCATAACTAATTCACATAAACAGACAAACAAACCCGTCAAAACAGTTTAAAAACGTCCATAATATCATTTACGATCGGAAACTACCTGGTAAAACAAAACCGTAATAAAAGTCAAAGCGGTTTTGTCGAGAATACTGTACTTACGAAGTACGATATAACGTACCTCAAACTTATTTGTCCGTTTCTAACGACATGAACTTCAAAGAACATATATGTTATAGACCAAGGGATTCATAGGACATTATACATAATGCCCGGGCAATATGACTATGGGCAATATGATAATTATCGAAATACTACTGTGGTACGGCGGGCGCTGCCGCGGCTCGCTCTTGCGCCTCGAAGCAGTTCAACCTAACCTAACCCAACTGATTACGATCTGTGTAGACCAGTTAACTTCACTATGACTTATCGTTGTCATGTTACCCAGGCACTACGTGTAATCCCCTGATTAATCACTTGGCCGATGACATATATAAGAAGTGTCTATTTGACACAGCTTCATAGTAATAGCGCCGGGTATACGTTGAGATTACAATAGAGTTTTGTAACATGTTTGTGCAGAATCGCTTCAAACGAGTAACTGAGGTCCTTCCAGATGATGCCGCATCGTGGCACACAGCCAGTGGCGGTAGGGGGTAGGGGTAGGGTAGGGGGTGAGGGGCCGGGGGGAGTGGGTGGAGAGGGAGTGGGGGGTGGGTGTGTGGGGGGGGTAGCGCCTACACGTGGGGCTCACCGTTGCGGCGCCACTCGCGGCAGAGCACGGCGCAGGTGCCGGCGGCGAGCACGAGCAGCGTGCCCATCACTATGCACACGGCCGCGAGCCACGTGCGCGTGTCGAACGACTCCGCGCCCTCCAGGAAACGCTTGTACAGCTCTGCAACAGGAGGACATATTGTGATATTGGTGGATATATCACACAGCGCATATTAAGCAAAATTGTAATGGGATAATTGTATATGGGAAACAAAGAATGAAAAATTAATAAGCTGATGTAATACCATTTTTCAATAGACTTCAGAAAAATCAGGAGTTTGTTAATTCGGATGTTTTTTATTCATGTTACCTTAGATTTTCTTCATGTATAAATTGAATTGGATTTTTTTATTTGAAAGGATTTTTTTTTCAGACTGATCCCATAGAAAGGTCATCAAAATCCATTTAGTAGTTTAGTATTTAAATCAAAATAACCGCGAAAAGAAGAATCATCCAGAATCATTCTCGTTCTTTGGGGATGAAGTCGGTTTTTTGTGAGAGAGTGGTGCCTGGAGTAAGTTCATGAGAACATGAATCACAGGTCACATTAGAAATATGTTGTGATACCCACTTTTGGGAAAAGACGATGGTTTTCTAAATACAGTTTTTGACTAGTTCGGGAGCCCAAAGGCTTCAAATCAATTGATTGTACAAAATTGATTGTACCAGGCGCCACTTTGGAAGTACTGTTGATGTATGAGTGTTGACTGTATAACAAGTAAAACGTAGTGTACCCGCATCTTGGTCGGTGTAGAGCGTGGTCGCTAGCACCTCCACCGGCGCGCCCGGACCGAGCGCGTTGGTGGCCCACGCGCGGAACCAGTACGACGCGTTCGGCTCCAAATGATACACGTCCACCTGACGCTGGAAATGTTTATATATCATATATATTGGTGGACACACTAATCACGGCTTGTACTATGACTGAAATAAATATTGGTGGAAATTTCACATGGCGCCATCTAGCCCCCAAACTAAACATAGCTATGGGAATCAGACAACTGATAGAATACATATTTTTTTTTTGTAAATACATATCAACATCCAGTCACAGAACGAACACCAATGTTCGTCACACAAATGTTTGTCCTGGGTGGGAATCTAACCCACGACCGCGCGAAAGACAGGGTTACTACCAACCGAGCTATGAGGCCAGTCAAATGCCACCAGTGATCGCCATCAAAAACGACTAGAAAATATACCAAGGGTAGCTTTTTAATTATTAGCCATAATCTTACATAGAAACTGTAGGAAAATTAATGCTAATTGTAGTCATAACTCACGCTACAGGATCCTGCCATATGTAAGACGCACGGCATCCTTTAATTTCCTCAACCCTACTCGTCCGGTAACAGCCAATTGTGTAAGATTTACCGCTTGAATTACTAGCAATGAACGGCCGAGCGCGGTGGACGAGAGACTAAATGAAATTGTCGCGAATTACTCTACGTATTAGAACACGGAGTCTACAGGATCAGCGCGAGGATTGTGGACGCACGGATATATGGATGCACTCACCGAGTTGGGACTGATGTGGTTCGGACTGATGGGCCGCCACGGTTCTATGCTGCCATTGACCGGCGCAGCGGAACGGTACTGTGCGGTGAAGTCTATGATCGGGTGTCCACCGTCGCCTGCCACGTTCCACAGGATCAGCGCGAGGGTTGTGGACGCACGGATATATGGATGCACTCACCGAGTTGGGACTGATGTGGTTCGGACTGATGGGCCGCCACGGTTCTATGCTGCCATTGACCGGCGCAGCGGAACGGTACTGCGCGGTGAAGTCTATGATCGGGTGTCCACCGTCGCCTGCCACGTTCCACAGGATCAGCGCGAGGATTGTGGACGCATGGACGGTCACGTTTACCAGAGGTGGTGGCTCCGCTGCGAGTGATTAACAAGTTCAATAAATAATATGGACGTTTAAGGTTTTGATGGTATATCTCAGGAATTGCTCTAAAAAACTAGAATTTCGCAGTCTCATCATACACAAATAATCAAGTGCTTTTTTGTTACTGGGCGCCAAATATCCTGTGATGGTAGTATTGCCCTCAAAGAACTCTAGAACAGCTCTGATAATTGAAAACATTTGACGCTCAGCTGCAATTAAACTGATGTTGCAACTACTGAACTCCTATCAGTTCCTATCAGTCTAGCATCAGTCTTTCAGGGCAATACTGTTTTACCAAATTCACATTTCTAATATTAGTGAAATAAGAGAGAGAAGAGTGGAATTTAACGAGCTCTACAAATATTACTGTCTTTGTTTCCGGACTAACTTCACGTTTTCCAATTGAACCGACGTCCGAATATGGCCGTCATTAAGCGTCCAACCACTAACAAAAGGGTAAAGAATACCTCCTACGGAGGCGATCAAATACAATTTAATTGAACGCTATCGTGATCATGGGGAAAAATAATTTTATCTGATCGCCAAGACATTTTAGTCAGTTGTATAACGCTGGAAGTTCGATGCAATAACTTCTAAAGTGCTCCCTCGCAAGCAAACTCCTTGATATAGAGTGAACTGACTACTGCAACCAGTTCAAACAGCAAGCTGAGTTCAGTTGAAACAGTTCTAAAGTAGTTCCACGACATATTTTGCCGCTGACACCCGGTAGCTAACTTAGTTTCCACTGCGGCAAGAAGTCAGCGGCTGGGGAAATGTAAATTAGAAAAGTCTGTGGGAAAGTTGAGTAGTTTTTTGTAGTAAACGATTTATGTATATACAAAACTGAGTTATGTTTACTTTTTCAGCGTTTTATAATAAGCATAAACAATTAATATTATTACATTGTAATTGGTTACATTATTCTTTTGTAAATGCTATATGTATTTATTTAAATTGATGAGGATTCTCGTCACATCTGTCGTACCTAGTGGGGGAGGACCCAAGTCGCATCGCTTGTTATGGGCAGAGGTTACCACTTAACACCAGGTGGGCCGTCGGCTCGTTCCGTTACTGTATCACATAAAAATAATATAGAATACTTGTTTTCTGAGTGTAAATAAATTCACATTGCTTTCCAGTCAATAACATGGATACGTGCGGCTACTATATAATTTTCTCAATATCCGTTAAGTGAGTCGGCTGTTTCGTTTAACTGCGCCACAGAGTACGGCACACATTATCTATACAAATAAATAAAATTGGAGTGTCTGTTTGTGCTTAGTTTGGGGCTAAGTGGCACTAAGTCAACTGTCAACCAAAATAAATTAAAAAAAATTGCCTTTTCCCATAGTACAAGCTATGCTTACTTTGGGGCTAGATGGCAAAGAATAAAATGACGACCAAAAAAAAAATTTTGTCTCTTTCATCGGATACATTCCACGTTACCGCGCGAATATATAACTGATAAGGTAGTGTGCGGTGATGACGTCCCGCCTGGTCCCGCCTGCACCCCGAATGTTTGCTCAACGGGGGTGCGAGCTAGCGAGGTAACGAATAACGATCTGTTCGTTATAACGATTCCAATTTCAATTTCTGCTTAAACTGTTATTGTGTTATGTTACTTTGATGGAAAATTCAAAACAAAAATTAAACGTCCGTGCGAAAGCAACCTCACTAAACTGGACTCGATTAGATCTCGGTAGTAATGTTTTACCACTACGTAGAGTGGTCAGACTTTATGGAGAAGTTAAATCATACCACGCAATCTACTCTCTGGTTAAAATTGTGCATGATTTAGTGTAGCCCACGCCGGCTTACTTGCATGAAATATAATACTAAAACTCCCAGCTCTCTCGGAAATTTATGTTGACAGGATATATAAGTTTATGAAAAGTGGTGTATATTAGGATTTACTGGTTGAGTACTCCAGAGGGTAGTAATAAAGTGGTGCAGTTCGAGACATAACTATATTACTAGTACGTTCTATAACTCGTTAACATCGTTAAATTGCCGATCAGATCTTACCACATAACGTAATTCAAGCAATAAAATTTATAAAAAAAAATCGCTCTGAAAGAAAAATATCAAGAAATACTTAGGTCTTGCTATACCTAGTATGGGAGGACCCAAATCGCATCGGTCGTTATGGGCAGTTACCACTTAACATCAGGTGGGACGTCAGCTCGTTCCGTCACTTCAATAAATAAAAAACGTACACTTCATAGAGTCGACGGGCAATCAATCCACGCTGAGAGCGTGGACTGAGAATAATGATAGTGATTACGCGGCCTTCGCTGTCCCGTACGCGTCTTCGCGTAGTCGACGTAGCGACAACGTTTTATGGAAAACTGAGAATATTACGTATTTGTTATTCCGTGCGCTTCTATAAAAACTTATAATACGGACACTTCAAGGGGAGAGTGAATAGGTTACTTCAAGGCAAGACATAACATGTGAGATTATCATCAAAAGTTAAGCTATACCAAATAAAATAAAAAAAACCCAGTGCGAAGTTAGACATATTAAGATTGATATCTTATATACCAGCACAGTTCTGTGATAAATGTATTACTTACTTATTATAGACTGAAAGATATAATCATTAGTCATTAAAAAATTCATCCAAATTCTGCACATGATAGACTATTACCGATATATAGATACAGAACAACCGTTAATATATACATAGTTAAATTATTTCCATTGCATATCCCCGTAATAGTATAAAATAATAACTTTTCTTTTATAACAACCCACACCAAAATGGAATGGTTTTATAGACAGATAGATAGATAACACATCTATTCAGTACATAGGACACAAATACATAAAAGAGCAATTAACTAAAAAAAAAACAAGAAGTGTGAAAATGTGCCTCCGCCTCCAGTGCCAAAAAAGGGGTTGGCTCAGCATATGCCCACTAATTTTACTCAGCGCTGGTTTTCAGCCAAAAACCTTTCAGACATTCATTGAGGACAGTCCGAGATTTTCTCAAACCGTGGTGACAGCGCGCAGGTTCACTTTATCAGATTGGTATGTGTGTCGTCGTGGGATTATTGTATCGCTCTCGTTTGGATGTCATACAATTGTCCTGTTTTGAAAGGGTCGCGACACAGAGCTTATTTTGTACAAAGTGGGTCGGTATTTTGTGAAGTGTATACAAGTAATTAATTCAGAAAAATATGTTTTTTTTTTATTTATGTAATGTATGTGATAGAACGAGCTGACGGCCCACCTGATGTTAAGTGGTAACCGCTGCCCATAGACAACAGCAATAAGCCTCGAGTCCTCTCCACCAAAGTATGAGATAACTCAACTCGCATTGCGTTGCGTCCATCACCCCGAGAGACGGGGATGTTACGTCTCATGCGGCTGCAATCTCATCAATCTCATCAATTTTATATAAATCATGATTTATATAAAAATATAATAAACTTTTACGTTTATGTAATACTTTGGTGTGGTTGCCGGTGAAATTACAGGATAATGAATCATTCAATATACAAGTCTCAGAGTAACGGGCGCATAAGATGCGACTCGGGTCTTGTCGTACCTAGCAGGGGACCCAAATCACATCGGTCGCAATCGTGTTTACTTACTCCGCACTGTGAGGTTAACTCTGTCAACAAAAGCAGTGTCATTCTCCACACCGCACTCGTACAGGCCAGCGTCGTCTACCCCTATCTGTGTGAGGAGTAAGCTGCCGTCCACCTGCAACACAGTAATTGGATGTTAGGACATATGATGACATATGAGACACAGACTTATGATTAACATGGAAAGCACATTAGGAGTTTTGAAATGGCATCTGATTAACCAATAAACTACAAGTGTATGTACACACTGGCCTCATAGCTCAGTTGGTTAGTAACCCTACCTTCTGCGCTGTAGGTCGTGGGTTCGATCCCCACTCAGGACAAACATTTATGTGACATTTGTAACATGGATGTTTGTTCTGTGTCTGGGTGTTAATATGTATTATATGTATGAGTTTACAAAAAAAAAAAGTATATCAGTTGTCTGGTTCCCATGATACAAGCTATGCTTAGCTTACTTTGGGGCTAGATGGCAGTGTCGGAAATGTCCACCAATATTTATTATTATTATTTACATCTTTTCTTGAATGGTTATATTTAGTCTGGGTTCTGAGCTAACATTCTACCCAATGTCGTGTGCACAAGCTGTGTTGGTACTGCGGCCTTGGCTGGGGAATCGATAGAGAATGGCCCGTGCGGGTAGGTAGATGTACGTATCACAATACGGGCATGTATCGCCGCGCTATTTATAGCCCTATAGTTGATTAGCTGTAACAACGGCCTGCCTCAACAAAGATCATTAAATCATTCAATAGACAGATCGTTCATTACACGACTGAAACTGCGAAGAGTAGCCTGGACCACTGTAATATCGGTATATCGGTAATCCTGCCTTCTGCGCTATAGGTCGTGTGTTCGATTCCCACCCAGGCAGTGTGACGAACAAGACAAATAAGATGTTTGTTCTGTGGTGACTATCTCATACCACATACACTCTTGTTTTATGCGTATAATGTTCTGCTAGCCGTGCGAATCCCGGACGGGTCGCTAGTCAATAATAAATTACAAATTTATTGTCCATTTCGCAACAATAATCGCCATAAGCTCGTCTATACTGCTCATTTGTCTCAGGGTCTTTGAAAAATCCGGCCTGAGGAAAAGTATCCAAATCTGGCCACTTATGAAAATGGGGTTCATTGTTACGAGTGGAACCCTAAACGGTGAGGGTGCTTCAAACCCTTTTGTGACACAGAATAAATGTACTGCTAGTCGCATCGTCATACGCCCGTAATTCTGAGACGTGTAGGTGGAATGTCCCATGTGCCTATAATTGCATCGGCAACACCTTTCAAACCACAACACATTAACGCGAATGCGTTACTACTTGGCGGCAGCAATGGGCAAGTGGTGGCAGTACTTCCCCGGATGAACTTGACGTGAGTTTTACTGCTCTTAAACTGGTCTACTGATCTATAAATATTAAACATAACATATGCTTACTAATCTAAAATACTACTAATTATAAGAATCTAAAAATAAATCAACTAATGACTAACAATTAAGCTGATAAACTTGGCGCATTCGTGTTCTATTTTGAACCCCATTAGCTTAGTGGTGACCGGTCTGACAATGTGTTTCTAACTGCCCTGTAGTCAAACTGTGAATTGTGACTCAATTATGATTTCATTATTAACGATGATAAAAATACCATACTCTTTTTTATGTAATTGAAGGAACCAGCAGAAAATCTGCCGCTAAGCGAGGAGCGTAGCAAGTCATAGATCAAAGGAGATTTTAAATGAAGAATTTCAAATTTTCTTTCACAGATATTAAACAATACGAGGGCCGCGTATTCATCCTCGCCAGTCTTCAAGGATAATTTCCCAATAATATAAAGTGAATGGGTTTTATAGCTTATGAGAATTCTACTAATATTATAAACGTGAAAGTTTGTATGGATTGTATTACTCTTTCACGCTCAAACGGCTGAATGGATTTGGATTAAATTTGGTATCAAGATAGCTTATATCCTGGATTAACACATAGGATAGTTTGATCCCGGAAAAGTGCAGTGTTAAAGTGGGATTACTTATTCACCGCGGGCCACAGCTAGTAAAATGCTCTTCCCGGCCTGAAATGCAGCCGGAAAGTACGTACTTTCGGCTAGGGGAGCAAGAAAAATATATATATCGCAGAGAATCAAAATACAAGATGTGGGAAATCCAGTGCAGATAAATACTCTAAGCATATGTTTATATACGATACTGAAGGTAAATACTACAATTATTATAATTATAACCATTTATACGCTCAATTTTGTTATATGAAAAACCTTAACGTCCATTTGAAATAGCGAATTTAAATCTATCTATCTTTTTGAGAGCGTGGTGGTCTAGCGGTACTGACCCCGAGTTTCAATCCGGAGGTCGCCGGTTCAAATCCCGACGTGTGACCTATAAGTTTTTTGATTGAAATATTTATGTGCGCAATACCACATACTCAAAACGGTGAAGGATAATACGAACACATACGAAAACCTCGTGAGGAAACCGACATGTCGTAGAACTAAAAATTCGAAGACATGTGTCAAGTGCACGAAAGGAGCCTCTTTGAGGCGCACTTAAAATCCTTTCACCACATTGGTTCGAGAGAACCAGTGACTCGAATAGAATATAATAGCGAATTTAAAGTATTAAATTCAGGATTTCCTCATCAGATCCTCTGCCAAACCATATAATATCTATTACACTGTCTAATCACTGGCTCTACTGAACCAATGTGGCGAATTATTAATGACAATGTCATTAATAATTCTTAGTCGCAATGCTTTTGTAATTAATTTATTAATTACTTTATGTTTATTTTACTTGTATTACTGTAATTTTATTTCTAATAACATTTAATTTAATCTAGTCTAGATATATACAATCAAATCTTAAACAGATAATATTTTTTATAAAATTTGCGCGACCTTGCAGCCGAATACAGTCACAAGGAAAATATTTTATAAACAGGTATGTAACCTATATTCTGATAAATATAAATAAAATACATTCATACATTTAAAGGATCAAAAAGTGCCTAAAAGATGCTCCTTTCGTACACTTGACACATGCCAGCCAATTTATATCTAAGACCAGCTGATTTCCTCAATATCAAATGACTCTACTGCTTGGGCAATAGAATTATTTGTATATTTATTTATACGTACACCAACATAAAATACCAACACAGATAATTAAGTGGAGCCTCTCTATCTATCTATCTCTCACGCTGTCTCTCTCATTGAAATAGATACAGAAATAATGTCTACAAGCGTGTCTAATAAAATTTAATTCTTTTACAACTTATAAACACTAAACACTACTACAGTTTCAGGAACAGTGCATTTTAAGCACTAAACTACAAAGTAAACCTAACTTTCAACGGTTACTACGGAAAATTCCATGTTATATTTAGTCCGAGAGCAGAGTCGAGGCGAATCGATATTGTTATTCTAGGAGGCGATAAGGCTTGCAAGGAATATAGTTTTCGCTAGTTACGCCCAGGGGAGGGCCGGGCATTCTTCCAAACTCTATCCCCTTGCTCCTGCATTAGCAGCGCAGGTTGTTTAAAAGTTTTTTATCGTTTGAGAGCGTAGACTTTAATACCATTATTCGTCCGGGAAGCACTGCCACCATACCCTTTCTGCAGGATTTTTCTAAGAGGTTGCTTGCATTACAAAAATACTCAATAGATTTCCGATTTCAATATGGAATTATCTGAACCTCCTAGCGGATAGGACATTTTGCGACGTTCGTGAAATCAGCTAAGGGTAGGATTTTGAAAGTGCGACAAAGGGAATGAATTATTATGCTGATTTCTTTCCCCCCACTGTATAACTTATGGGAGCGGAATCGTCGCGTGTCTGTCGACGTCGCGACCGTCGGCCTGTGATTGTACGATTTGTTTGTTAGTTACGAAGCCTGAACATTTTGTTGAATAGACGACAGCCTTCACAGCTCAGTTGGTAGTAAGTCTACCTTGTGCGCTATAGGTCGTGGGTTCGATTGCCGCCCAGGACAAAAATTTGTGTGACGAATATAGATGTATATTCTGATTTTAGTTGTGTCTAGGTGTTATGTATTATATCTATGTATTTACACAAATTTACATATCATGTATTCTAAGTTATCAGTTGTCTGGTTCCCATACTACAAACTATGCTTTGTTTGGAGCTAGATGGCGCTGTGTGATTTGTCCAAAAAATATGTATATAACCAAGTTTTCCAGCCTCAAAGGTTTGCTGGAAGAAAACTCTTTTTATGGTTAAGCTTGCCTTTGTATATGTCTTGTATATAAGTTTTTTTTGTGTACAATAAAGAATAAAGTTTTTGTTGAATATATTAAAGTTGTCTGGAAGAGATTGCTCATTGCAATAAGACCGCCCATTGTCATCCACATTTAGTGTACACGAAAATGTTCTTTTTAATAAGTTTTTCTTTTTGTATTGTGGTTTACAATAAAGAGATATTGTATTGTATTGTATTGTATTGTATTGTATAATGTTGACAGGGTGATTGGGGATTGCTGCACGATCTACGGTGACACGGCTAGACGGTTTATACCATTGTTTACTTTGTCGTTAAATAATGACGACAGTCTGTCTGATATGACACGCGATCAAAGTAATTGCTTTATATTTTAAAAACAGGGAATTCTGACTTTATTATTTGATTTTGATTTTACGGCTTTCAGACAATTAGTGGCGTAAGGGGGTTCCGTGGAGAATAAAAAGCTCTACTCTGCGAAGACCTCTACAGCCACTAAATATTTATCGAAAGAAAGAAATAAAATCTTTATTTGTAGCTAAGACCTAAAGCGTTGTGGAGAGAATGAAGACGTAGTGACGAGGATTGAGATGGGTATTCTCAGATGGTTTGGACACGTAGAGAGGATGACGAAGAAGAATGACAAAACAAGTGGATAAGGCGAGTGTGTATGGAAACGGTGGAAGGGTAGACCTCGGCGTACATACTTAGACCAAATCGGTGACGTTTTAGAAAAACGCCAGGTCAAGAGTACCCTAAACCGACGAGCATGCGTGAAGAATGTGATGACAGTAGATGAAGCTAAGGAGGTATGTCAGGATCGTAGCAGGTGGAAAACCTTGATCTCTGAAGAAACAACGTCAATGTTACAAATGTAACATAAATGTTTGTCCTGGGTGGAAATCGAATCCACGACCTACAGCGCAGAAGGCAGGGTGAGCTATGAGGCCAGTCAATATAAACTTTCAATGTATATGAGTCAGTCCCCAAAGGGTGGAAGTTTCCCCTTAACGTATAGCGCCCCGATGAGTAATGCTAGACTTGCAGACAATGGTAAGCGAAACGAACTTATATATCGAGCACATGGGAGGGTGACGTCATGTTCTACTCAAAGAATAGCCAATATCTCTAATGAGCGATTTGTTCAAAGTTTCAAACATTGAAGGCAAATTAATGCAATATAGATGCTTAGTTACAGTGGGCAGTGGCCCAGTTGAAAACAGAAATGAGTATAACAAGCATAATACATATTTTATGTAAAAAAAATGCGGACCTAACTGTTTGCCCACCTGATGTTAAAACGCAGAACCATTCGACTAAACCAATACGATTTGGTTACTTATGGAAACACCCACGTATATAAAGCTAGAATATGTTGTCTCACGAGCCTGTAATTTCACGACATTTCCTTCTTACTGAAAAAGCAATGCCGGGCACTACTGCTTCACGGCAGCTATCCGAAATAGTCTCAAAGACTATGAGTAGGTATGCCCGTTACCAACTCAAAAGTAGATATGTGCTATGGGTAATTTTAATTCAATCAGTGTTGAAGTTTGACTGAGGGAAATGGAAGAAAAATGAATGTTGTGCCGACACCACCTAATGCGGGATAGGGGCTGGTGGTAATGATCATGTTACGACCAATTTCTGACCAAATATCAAAATATTTTTAAATTGGTGTACATTTCACACAACGCCATCTAGTTCTGAACTAAGAAAACTAACAGCGGTTTCCGACATCAGCTTCTACAGACATAAGAACCCTACTGGAGATTACAATTTAAGTTATTAAGATTAAATTGTGATTTGTGCAAATTTTTTAATTAATGTATATTCTGTTTTGTTTTTATGTTATAACATCGCTTTGGTCATACTGTTATGGTTATATAATTAATTCTAATATATAAATTAATTTTATAATAATACTAGCTGCGCGGTGAATAAGTAATCCCACGGGAACACTGCACTTTTCCGGGATCAAAGTAGCCTATGTGTTAATCCAGGATATAAGCTATCTTGATACCAAATTTCATCCAAATCCATTCAGCCGTTTGAGCGTGAAAGAGTAACAAACGTCCATACAAACTTTCACGTTTATAATATCAGTAGGATTAGTAGGATATACTCGTAGTATAGTGACGCAATGAACAATAGCCAATAATGGCTTCAAACATAAAAATAAAAATAAGGAAAGTCGTCGCCGCCCTTGGAGCGGCATTCTGCCTTTACTTCCTTGGTGCGCAGTTTTCGTAGTTTCGCTTAATCGAAGCAGTGATTAGCATACACGGCCGTGCCAAACAATACCAGTTAATTCTTAACCGCGAAGTTAAATATCTAGTTATATATCTCAAATGTGAACAGAATGTCTTAACTTATATGTCTACAGCAGTATTCTTGCATATTTTTTACTTATTTAAGATATATTCTGTTATAGTATTCTATACTGTTACTATTATTAACTACTAATCTGCAGTCCTTTTTTTTACTAAGTGCATATGGATGTTTACACGGTAGGTACATATACCACAACAACATTTTTTTTACAATTTTTGTCTGTCTGTTTGTTCCGGCTCATCTCTGAAATGTCTGGACCGATTTTGACAGGACTTTCACTGGCAAATAGCTGATGTAACAAGGAGTATCTTAGGCTACTTTTCCGATGGGTAAAATGCAGGGGTGCGTGACAAAACCAAATTCCACGCGGACGAAGTCGCGGGCAACAGCTTGTAGATATAATACGTCAACACCCAGACACAGGACCAGCGTTTGCCCATTTCTGCCGCCAAGCAGTAACGCGTTCGCGTCACTGTGTTCCGTTTTGAAAGGTGTGATTGCCGGTGAAATTACAGGGACATGAGACATTCCACGTCTCAGAGTTATACTTATATACTTTTTTGTAAATATATACATATAATATGCGATGTAAACAAAAGGACATTGTCATGATGTCTTGTACAATATAATGGCGTGCATTCGCTGTATTTAGCACGCTCATTGCGACTGATTAGACGCTCACATGAGCCTCGTTTCGCTATTGAGCAATTACTTGCGGTTATCTAAGTAGCTTATATAGGGTATTCAATTACAATTGAATAATCTTATTAGTTCGATTGAATATATAAATAATAGTGGACATTTCACACAGCGCCATCTAGCTACAAAATAAGCTAAGTAAATAGCTTGTATCATGGGACCCAGACGACTGATATAACACTTGTATACTTTTTTGTAAATACATACATATAATAATGAAATGAAATGAAATGAAATGAAATATTTTTATTTGCTTGGAATAGGTACATTTGGTGTCATTATATTATTGATATATTTGGATCGAGCCGTATTCCGCTACATTATGTACAAATAGCATGCAAAATTAAAAACAATCAGAGGATTATTGATTTGATTATTATGATTATTGATTTATGATTATTAAATAAACTTACAGTCTATATACTGCTTAACCGTGTAAAAATTATAATGAAGCAACAACAAAAATACATGGTAACACCCAGAGACAGAACCAACACTTATGTTCGTCACACAAATGTTTGTTCTGGGTGGGAATCGAACACACGACCTACAGCGCAAAAGGCAGAGTATCTACCGAGCTGTGACCAAACCCATACACAATAGTGCTTCGGTGGGCGCAAACACAATTAAAGTATATTGAACTTGACAGCGCAGCGAGGGACAATTCGTCAGGCCACATGTGCTGATGATTCAGTGGTTTAGGGGTTAGGGCTGTCACGGATGATGATTCTTGGCACCAAAACCTAATCCAAAATTCACGCATCTTTTCCTTTCTCTCCGAGACGATGTACAGTGTCAAACTAAAATATGGCGTCCAAGAGGCATCCCTAGATTTTAGAAGGATATAACTAAGGTATACCGAAATTTGGAAATCATTCCGCGACTGGAAATCAATGAAAACACCCTATATTAGTTTTGTACAGTTTTCACAGGGACTATTTGATGAAACCGTCATTATGAACGATTTTTTTACGTGTTTTTTTAATTTTTTTATTTGAGTCTAAACCTAAGTGAGCTATGAGAAGACAAATCATATTGCTTGTTATGGGCAGAGTTAACCACTTAACACCAGGTGGGCCATATGCTCGTTCCGTAACTTTCACAAAAAGATCTAGTCATCTAGTCAATCATAATAAATCAATAAAACATTTTTTATTTATATTTTTCTAAGAAACCGTGGTATAATTTCGAGGTGTTACAACCATATTGTTAGCAATCCAGGTTATAAATAGCGCAACCTCCGAATTGAGACATCGGACAATTTATTTTACAAACGGACGGCCATTTTCGGGCTTCACCGTTTGATCAGTACGCGCGATAATAGTCCTGCCTGATTGTATCAGGCATTGAGATAAAGATCTAGATTTAGTTGAGGACGAAAATTTCATCTGTTCAAAGACATACGACGGCGTCTAGATGTTTTGAGTAAAGCCGCTTGCGAAATGAGTAGTCCTGAGTTCTATGAGCTTAATTTTGATTGAGGGTTTGAACAGGCATCAAACTTATCGATAAGTACGCGTGACCTTATGTTTTGAATATTGACGTTTCCCAGCCATTTCTTTATGAATTCTATGGAAATAAAGTTTTTGACTTTGACTTTGATTCCATGTCCTAAATGTAGCCAAGAAAGGAGCCTTTGAAATTATATCAACTATACAAATCCATCTGTACAATTGCCAATCAAATGATTACAATTAACAACGCATGGTAGCTAATCTTAGCTCATACGATCTCGTTTACTAATTGGTCAAAGTTAACAAAATATGGAATAAAACATGGCTGACGCACTCATGTCGTTACACTAGGATCTCTGCGGCCTTCATACCCATTTGTGATTTGACTGGCCTCACAGCTCAGTTGGTAGTAACCCTGCAATCTGCGCTGTAGGTCGTGTGTTCGATTCCCACCCCGGAAAAACATTGATGTTACTAACATAGATGTTTGTGAGACTGGGTGTTAATATACAATATATTATGAATTTACGAAAAAAAATATTTAAGTATTATATCAGTTGTCTGGTTCCCATGATAAAAGCTATGTTTAGCTTACTCTGGGGCTAGATGGCGCTGTGTGAAATGTCCACCAATATTATTATATTGTTATTGAATATGTAATTGAACAAACTCTGTACACAGCAAAACCTCGAAGATTTGCAAAGCCAAAATCAAGGCTTCAATACTGCCCGACATACTACACTCAAACACAACATATGAAGAAGATAGATACGCCAAGAGACCCGTTGATTTTCCAAATGAATACCAGTTGTGGCCAGATCTGCGCAGACGACTCGGCCAAATTGTGCCGGCATTATCTGGCGTGGCCATTACGCACTGTCCGATATTGATGGAGCTATTTAGATTTCAGTGCTCAATTCCAGTTCAGCAAGATCGATTTAAAACGATTTAAACAACAATCTCGTATGAGGGAGTTTTTCTTAATAATATCGCTTCGACTGTTCAAATGATGGCGTGGCGGACATGTGGTAAACACCCCGAGTTTCAAACCGGCGGTCCATGGTTCAAATCTCGATATAAAACACTGAGTTTTTTTCAAATATCACTAGTCCCCATAGCAATGTTTTATTTTTTCACAGCAAACACCAGTGTATTATTTTACTAGCTTTTGCCCGCAGCTTTGCTACCATACCTGAATTATTTTAAATGATAACTGTAAATGTATTATTTTATCATCTACCACAGTCACATAATTCGGCAAAAGCAAATTCAATTCGGTATTTACTGTTACAAAGAAGGAATCACAAACATCCAATTTTCGGTATTAATAACGTATGTGCTAGAAACAGTGACTGAAACTCTCATTTTGAAAATAAAGAGACAGGTGGAATCAAAGATCACTTACTGCAGGAAAGAATGCAGTTTCAAATCCGTAAGTTCTAAGCGAGTGAATAATAATTGTTGTGTGGAGTTAGCTACAAAAGATGTATGACTCGATGAATGCTAAAGGTTCCAGCGAAATAAATCAATATAATGTTGTCTTAAGACAGATTTACCCCGACGTCGTCGAAGAAGATTAGGACGGATGAAGAGGGTCTAACGAGATATTGTCGTGACACAGAATGAATAAATATTAAGGCCTTGAAATTTGAAGCTTGAAATATGCAGCAAACTATTGGCTTCATACAGCCTTAAATTCGCTTAGGAATTTCCCTATCTAAAAAACTTTATTTCCCTAGAATTCATGTACAAATGGTTTGGAAACGTAAATAATATTCAAAACATAAGGTCGGGCGTATTCAAACCCTATCCGACCCTCCATGGGGAAGTACAAACAATAATGTTGCAATACCCTCACAAGGGGTCCATAATGTGTAACTTATCATGTACCTAAACAAAACATGTACAACCATTATGTATAGCAATAAATTAATTGAGTATGTACTAGACACTTTCTTAGCGTCAGGGAAACACCTGCTAATCTCATCAAAAGCTAAATGAAAATCCCTTTGTGAACGATAACGCGGCCATTTCGTGGACATACGAACCAATCCTAATATTTTCAATCGCAAGGTCGAATCTGTTAGCCGCCATCGGACACGGCAACTGCACATCGGTACCATCAGTCCAGGTTGCTTGGCACTCGACAATGCCGCTCTTATTACCTTGTAATAACGTCCATGTTGTATTGTTTTCACAATTAAACTCGGTGTAAACAGCTGAATACCGATTGAACCGGGATAGAAATAGAAATACTTCAATTTGTGATACAAAGACAATATTTTTTATTTGATACAGTTACGGAACGAGCCGAGGGCCCACCTGGTGTTAAGTTTTACCTCGGCCCATAACAACCGATGCGACTTGAGTCCTCTTCTACTAGGTACGACAAAACCCAAGTCGCATCACATGCGCCCGTAACTCTGAGAAGTGTAGGTGGAATGTCTCATGTGCCTGTAATTTCAACGGAAACCACACCTTTCAAAGCGGAACACAGTAACGCGTATGCGTTACTGCTTGGCGGCAGAAATGGGCATGGTGTCAGTACTTCCCCGGACGAACTTGGCGAGAGTTCTACTGCTCTTAACAGCTACCAAGAAAAGAATAGCTGCTAATGAAGCGACAAGATTGGTCGTTACCCAGTTTACTGAAAATAACTTAGATATATTCAATATTGGCCCAGAATCGATAAATACCTCGTTACGTACGCAAGATGGGGTAACCGAGGGGGAGTGCAGGCAATGAATTATTTACCTTCATAAAGATACCGTATAGAATAACGTTAAGCGAAATATTGTTAGTCTCAGCACTTTTTCTGAACAACGATATTTTAAACGTTTCTTAACGTATATGAACCGGAAGTAATACTCCAAGTATTACTTCCGGTTCAAATCCCGACGTGCATCGAGTTTTTCGATTGAAAGATTGTTTTTTTTTTTATGTGCGCAATACCACGTTCTCAAAACGGTGAAGGAAAACATCGTGAGGAAACCGAAATGTCCTAGAACTAAAAATTCGAAGACATGTGTCGAGTGCACGAAAGGAGCCTCTTTGAGGCGCACTCAAAATCCTTTCACCACACTGGTTCAAGATAATAATAGTAATCCGACGGGAACACTGCCGTTTTCCGGGATCAACGTTGCCTATGTGTTAATCCAGGTTATAAGCTATGTTGGTACCAAATTTCATTCAAATCCATTCAGCCGTTTGAGCGTGAAAGAGTAACAAACATTCATACAAACTTTCACGTTTATATTAGTAGGATAAATCACAAATAGCTAAAAATGACTAAACCACGTACTCTTTCAGTCACAAACTGAATTAAATGAAAAATGTATTTTGAAAATACGCTACACCACTTAGAGGGCTACACAAAATAACTTAGAAACATTTTAATCAAAGTATAGGAGAGAGCTCTTCGGATATTAGTTTGATAAGTAATGAAATGGCGATAGAGTTATTAGAGCTCGTTATGAAATGATAATGTATTGGAACTCTACATATTTTTCAAGAGACTAATATATTACACGGCGACTGCCGATATCGTTTTGTATGTGTTAAAGTTATGGAACGAGCAGATGGCCCACCTGGTGTTACGTGGTAACCTCTGCCCATAGCAAGCAATACGCATTTAATAAATTGACTTGGCATGTAATGTGACATAATTCCGGTCTTTACAAAGGTTGTCTAGATGAGATTGCTCATTGCAATAAGACAGCCCAATTTTCAGTTTAAATCACACATAAAATTTATTATTTTATAAGTATTACTAATAAGAAATAGAAATGGGGTGGCAGTACTTCCCCGGACGAACTTGGCGTGAGTTCTACTGCTCTTGATGATGACGACTGAATGACTAAGTAGTAAGTAAGTAAATTACGTCTTTAAATTGTCTTCGCTCGGTTAAATAACATATAGTAATGTCCGTGAACTGTTCCCATATGTAGAAGGTAAAAACAACTTTTTTGGCTCCATCAACAAATCTTAAATCAACATTACATTTATCTACCTGTAAGGTTGAATGACAGAAAATGCTTTAGCATTAAATCCTCCTTTTGGAAATTGTATTTTATCTGTGTGCAATAAAAAAAAACATACAAGTATGTCATACGTCACTATAAAAGATAAAACAAAATACACAAAAAAGTTTTTATTGACAAAAGTGTGACCTCTGCCAGAGGCCAATAAGGTTTACCGAGAGCAAAACCATAAAAAAACTAGAATTTTGTTCACTAAGCGCTCGCATTTTAATAAATAAATTAAAAATATTGGTGGACATTTCACACAGTGCCATCTAGCCCCAAACTAAGCATCAGTCCTCAGAACAGCGACATAAATATACTGATGTGAATAATTTCGACTCTTGTCGAATCTATTAGCAGTCTGAAATAGTTTGAACATGATTTTTTTACATGTTATTTAGGTAAAGGATCGAGAAAACGGCCTATCTGATGTTAAGTGGTAACCGCCGCCCATAGACAACAGCAATACGACTCAAGACCTCTCCACCAAAGTACGAGATGACTCAAGTCGCATTGCATTGCGTCCATCACCCCGAGACGGGGATGTTACGACTCATGCGCCTGCAATTTGCACGGCACACACTCCCTTCCACCGCGAAATGAATGCTACTCACTTTATACTATTTCTTTAATTTATCTCGAAACTTTACACTTCAATTTCGATGAAGAAGCTCGGCAAGCCTGAGGCCATAATAAATTTAATTATAGCTTAGTACAGAAAAACTTTGTTGTGTTTTGGGGACAAAAGTCGTAATACGTTTTTATTTCCCTAAATAACGAGACAATTTTACGACGTGGGGGTAGGCAAATTAATTGTCGTGATAGTATCGGCCTGCTATATCAAACCATTTTACGACCCCCAGACTAATTTAGTATCAACCACTTCAAATTATTCAAGACTAGCTGCGCCCTGCGGTGTTACCTGCGGTGAATAAGTCATCCAACGGTAACACTGCTCTTTTCCGGGATCAAAGTAGCCTATGTGTTAATCCAGGATATAAGCTATCTTGATACCAAATTTCATCCAAATCCATTCAGCCGTTTGAGCGTAAAAGAATAACAAACATCCATACATACAAACTTTCACGTTTATAATATTAGTAGGATGTACTTACGCATACGTTTATGAAAATAAAATTAAATAGATTCGTGCAATTATCTACAAGAGTCCTAGTTTGCTTTTTAGGGTTTCGACACGAGTAAGAGGAACCCTAATAGTACTTGTACTTGTCGAAGCATATAACGTAGCTTTCATCGAACATACGCACAGAAAACTAACTTAAGCAGTGGGACAAGAATAATTAAGTCGATCATTATATTTTGAAGTTTTAAAATTTCTTAAAGAGTAAGCAAGCGATATACTTCGAGGCGATTATAATAAATTATAAATACTACTTCTACAATACTAATTGTCCTGGGTGGGAATCGAACCAACGACCTAACAGCGCAGAGGGCAGAGTTACTACCAACTGAGTGTGGGCAGATAAATAAAAAAATTATATAAATTCAGTGACGGTGTTTCAATAAATAAATAAATATTGGTGGACATTTCACACAGCGCCATCTAGCCCCAAAGTAAGCTAAGCATAGCTTGTGTCATGGGAATCAGGCATCTGATACAATACTTATAGTTTTTTTTTGTAAATACATACACAAATACATATTAACACCCAGACACAGAACAAACATCTATGTTTCTCACACAAATGTTTGTCCTGGGTGGGAATCGAACCCACGACCTACAGCGCAGAAGGTAAGGTTACTAACCAACTGAGCTGCGAGGCCAGTCAGTGTTTCTATAATGATGCCGAGCCTTTAAGTATTCTACGCTTGTGTGGAGGACGGATTACCACAAAGCTGCGCCGCGTCTCGCTAAGCTCGACCTGGTTTTCTGTACAATCAAAATGCACCCCGTTTTATTAAATACTCCCACGAAAATCGTGGTATTTCATTCTTTACCACCCTTTGCTTGGCGTTCAGGATTTTGTAAAATTTATGTGACGACATAAATGTTTGTTTTGTGTTTGGGTGTTCATATGTAATATAATATGTATGTATTTACGAAAAAAAGTAGGTATATAAGTATTATATCAGTTGTCTGGTTCCCGTGATACAAGCTATGCTTAGCTTACTTTGGGGCTAGATGGCGCTGTGTGAAACGTCCACCAATATTTATTGTTATTATTTATTATAATATCATTAAGCTTTCTGTATGTTTCGCTAATGAGACTTTCGTAAGACGAGACGGCGGTTCACCTGATTACTTTACCCATAACAAAAGAAATACTGTTTAGGTTTCCCTTATTATGTAGGTAAGTAAAGACAAATTCCCATCGAATTACCGTCAAGGGATGAAAATCCCTTGTCTCATGTGCCTGTCATACATAACCTTCAAGTTGGATATTAATCTAAGAGACCGTGGTGGCCCAGAGGTACAGACTCCGAGATTCAATCCAGAGGTCACTGAAGAAGTGACTGAAGAAATCTTGAAGAATACCACTCAACTTTTTCATTTGAAAAATTTATATTCGTAATACGTTCGATCTCTAAACGGTGAAGGAAACTATCGAGGGCAATTCGGCATATCCTAGAATATTCAAGGAGGCAGGTGCACGAAAGCGAACCTCCTTGAGGCGCACTTTATTCCTTTCACCGCACTCAAGAGAGACAGTGACAGAATTAATAATAGTTTAGCGTGTATAAAAAAATATCCAAAACATACACATTGCGGACATATTCAAAGGGAATATTTACTCGAAGTAAATTAATCGTGATACGATGTTTGATTTACCCTTCTTATCTTCCATTTGAGTGGCGAGAGGGTAGGATCTCGTGACGTCACACATTACGGGCAAATCTGTCGTGACTATCAAGGATCTTTAATAATAATAATAATAAATTCATATATTCCAGAATACAGGTTGTTGACAGATGATAAATAATAAGTTGTATCACGATATTCTACCCCTCTTAAGGGTGTGCAAATGTGCAAATAACTATTTTTTTTAATTATAAGTGAAATACACTATTATATGGTATTGCAAAATGTTATTTAAAATATTACTTATTTACGTTTGAACTCCCGCCTTGAGGAAATGGCTGACCCGCTTTGATAAGGGTGCGCACTGTCTGTTCTTCCAAGGAGGATCGGATAGGGTTAAATTTGTTAATTAAATTCTTGATTATTTAATGTTTTCAATGCAGCGCCAAATTTAGCAATAATTAAGAGTGATGTTTTAATTTTTGAGTAATTTTAACCATTCGCGTTTTTAAGCCTTTTTCTTAAGTTTGGGGTTGGCGCTGTGTGAATTGTGCACCAATAATATTATTATTATTATTATACGATCCAAATTCAAATTAGTTACTCATTGCAGTTTAAAAGATGACCATAAGGAATGAATGACGGGGTGACAGACAGACGAATGGTGTCCAAACACTAAGAAGGATTACATGTTTCCTTTCGGATGTAACATTAAGATCTTTAGAAAAACAGCTTAAATTCTTCTTAAACAAGAGGTAAACTTTTTAGACATCAAAATTCGTGCCTTCGTATGTGAGGTAATACACTGCCCTCATTTCCCACCCTCTCACTTCAACCTATAAAACTATACAATATCACAGAGAATATCGCGTTTCGTTGCTTTTTAGTTGTAAAAGGGTAGGGGGTTACAAAGGCAGGGCTCGCCGGATGTGACTTTTACGAGTGAGAACGTTCGCCCTTTGGAGCGCCATACAAGTCGTTTGATCGTATTTTTGCTAATGAAGCATCAGTTTAAACGAAAAACCGAGTTAAAACTTTGTGTTAATTTTGGCAGATGGCACACTTAATATTAAATGGTACCCTCTGCCCATAGCAAACAATATGACTAGGGTCCTCCCCTACTTAGGTATGTCAAGACCCAAGTCGCATCGTATGCACCCGTAAGTATGAGACGTGAAGGTGAAACAAATTTATGTTGACATTGGCAGTGGTGCACTAAATATTACACGAGAACCAGTAATATTCCATCAAAAAAGATACAGATGTAATTTTGAAATTTTGAAAATTTTGTATTAAGGCAAAATAGCAGTAGATCAGCATGTATTTCAAAATAAACAATGCAACATTACAAGGGAAACTGCTTCTTAATTTGCTTCTAATATCGGCAATTTTATTATTTTTGCTAAATTTTATACGTATTTGTATTTAATCTCAATTTCTATAATGTTGAATAATTTCTACTATTTAACTGTTTCGATCTATGGTAAACTCTACCAATTCACACATCACCAGCTTGAATGGCAACTCCATGGCTTAGACAGTAGTAGCCCACCTTCGATCCCCAAGGTCCCAAGTTCGATCCCAGACTAAGCAAACACTTTTGTGGTTATAAGAAAGTTATTCTTTGATATTCGATATGTACCTGTGTTTGGGCATGTGAAATATGACAAGGGAATCCTGGTGCAGGTATGAGTGTGTAATCATTAATATGGTTCTGTCTAGCCTCACAGCTCAGTTGGTAGTAGCTTTGCTTTGGCTGTGGGTTTGATTCCCACCCAGGAGAAACATTTGTGGGAACATAGATGTCTGTTATGTGTGTTAATATGTTTTATATTTGTATTTAGTATTCTATCACTTAGTTAGTTGCTATAGTATAAGTTATGGTTGGTTTAGAGCTAGATGGTGCTGTGTGAAATGTCCATGAATATTTTTTTATCTATTTATTAGAAATACTAACATGAGAATGCAAAATATCAACAGTGTATGTAATATATCTAATAGAACTAACTATGAAAAAAAGAATTAACTATGAAGTGGATAGCATCATAGTTAATTCTTTTTTTCATAGTTAGTACTACTATCCAATAGTTGGTAAAAAAAAAAGATATACTCAAGCGATCATGCTATGACTTACCAAAACTTCATGGTGAGTGCGGTTTCCTCGATACACCCACTGAACATTGGGAGAAGGTAGGGCAACACCACCACACGGGATGGTCACATTTGTGCCCTTGTCGGCCGCAACATCTCTGATCTCCACATCATCGGCCACCACAGATTTGATAACTAAAATATATGAAGTACCTATAATATTATTAATATAATATTGTGATTTATATTGACTTGTAACTTTGTTACGAATAAATGAACTATGAACTATAACTATGAACTATTATGAAGCTAAAATTATCTGCTTGTTCAAGCATCACAAAAAAATCACAATAGATTTTCATTTCACTTTTTTTTTGTGTTTCAAAGCTAATGAATAGATTTATTAACTGATATATATTTTGTTTCGCTAAGACGCCGGGGCCGAAAATATGACAATCATATGGACAAAAGTTGCGAGCAAATTCTACTATTAATTAAATTAAATTAAGAGATGATTAATTTCATTAGTAATTAATTTTTTCTTTTTATTTGCATTCAATGATTCTAAATTGAAGACATCCAGCACCGAATAATTATAGCTAACTTTCGGATGCAAATTAATTTATTTACCTTCAAATCCGAGGCAGAACGCAGACAACAATATACGCTCGAAAAACATTCTACTTTATCTACATCTACAGAGCTTTGAAAAATGTTTGGCGTTTAATTGATATTATTTCCTATCTAATTTTCACATTACACAGTTATTGGAACAGGGTAAACGACGGAAGGCGAAATAAAATAGGAAACAAAGCTCACAACAACGTCCTCACACCATTGATACGATCATAGACTAGTTTTTCTGACATGTCGGGTAACAAGTTATTACAATTAGAAAAAATAATGCACAATGTTACCAGTAAAAACAATATCTTTCCCCATTTTGTGACGATGATAAGTAAACAATCACCAGATATAACAATGTGACGTTCTTATCTTTTCAGTTGTGCAGCTGTCGAATGGGCACAACAAACTTATTAAAGGAAACTGACAAAATTACCATCTGCTAGCGTCAAACAGTGTTTATAAAATATTTTTTCTTTCATGATAAAAAGACTGATTGGCTGAAAAGGTGCACATCGGGATTGATTTGAATGAGCAATCTCCTTATTGAATCTCGCCATTACTCTTAGGCCACCAATCCTAAAATTGAATAAATCATAGAACAAATCAATAAACAGTACATATATAATATAATTAGTCCATATTTTTTTTGTACATTAATAAAACTACAGACTCACATGTTTGTTTAGTGCTTACGAGTTGTTATCGCTTTCATATCATCCCAACGATTTGAAAGTGTTATAACAATCGTGATCATGGAGAATTTATTTGAAAAATACTATAGGGTTCACACTCACACTCACTTGTTATTATTATCTGCGTATTTGTTACTACTAATCCATATACAAAGTATACATTTTTTTTTTTTTTTTTTTTTTTTTTTTATGTTAAAAACTAGCAGACGAGCTAACGGGCCACCTGATGGAAAGTGGTCACCGTCGCCCATGGACATCTGCAACACCAGAGGCATTGCTAATGCGCTGCCGGCCATTAAGATAGGCATTAACCCGACGCTTAAAGGTCGCCATGTCGAAGCTCCCTGGGAAAACGGCTGAAGGCAGATCATTCCATAGCTGACAGGTGCGTGGAAGGAATGATCGCGAGAAGCGAGTGGTGGTGGACAACCAGCCATCCAGGTGGTGCGGATGGTATCTGGTTTTGCGGCGTGTGGTGTTGTGGTGAAACTTAGCCGCGGGCACCAGACTAAACAGTTCATCAGAACACTCCCCATTGTACAGACGATAGAGCACACACAGAGAACCTACGTCTCTCCGTAGTCTTAAGGGCTCTAGGTCGTCTGTAAGCTTGGAATCGTCGACAATTCGAACTGCCCTGCGCTGAATCCGGTCAAGTGGAAGGAGCTGATACTCAGGCGCCCCAGCCCAGAGATGGGAACAGTACTCCACGTGGGGTCGTACCTGCGCTTTGTAAAGCATAAGTCTTTGACCCGACGTGAAGCACTGCTTCGCCCTGTTCAGGACTCCGAGTTTTTTTGAGGCCAGTTTGGCCTTGCCTTCCAAGTGACCACGGAATTGGACGTCATTCGAAATGTCGACACCAAGGATTCCAATTCTTGCTGAGATGCTAAGGGAAGTGTTCTGGAACGTAGGAGCCTCGACAAACGGAGTTTTTTTGGCGGTGAACGCGCAAACCTGTGTCTTCCTCGGATTGAATTGGACAAGATTTTGTTCACCCCAGTCCGAGACCTGCTCCAGAGATGACCCAATCTCAGAAACGAGACTGCCTCGGCACTGCTGCACAGAGACCCGAGAAATATTTGCACGGCCTGCGTATTGAGCATCACCAGTACTGTCATCTGCATAGCAATGAATATTACGGACACGTAACATATCATTGATATGCAGAATAAACAGTGTTGGTGATAGCACAGAGCCTTGTGGGACACCAGCATTTATGGGCTTTGTGGCAGAGCAAGAACCGTCTATTACGACTTTTATGCTCCGCTCCAATAAAAAGCTGGCTGTCCAATTGCATAATTTCTCGGGAAGTCCGTATGCTGGAAGCTTGGATATTAATGCCTTATGCCAAACGCGGTCAAATGCCTTCGCGATGTCCAGGCTGACTGCCAATGCCTCCCCCTTATTCTCTATGGCTTCAGCCCAGCGGTGAGTGAGGTATACAAGAAGGTCACCAGCTGAGCGACCACGGCGAAAGCCGTATTGTTTGTCACTAATCAGCTGGTGTTCTTCAAGATACCGAAGAAGTTGGTCATTAATAACCCGCTCCATCACTTTGGAGAAAAGGGAGGTTATCGCGATAGGCCTATAGTTTGACGGGTCAGAACGGTCACCCTTCTTTGGTATAGGGTGAACAAGGGCTATCTTCCAAGAAGAGGGTACAGTTTCGGAAGAATATGACAGCCGAAACAATGTTGTCAAAACCGGAGCTAACTCTGGAGCGCATGTTTTCAGCACAACGGCGGGGACTTCGTCTGGCCCACTCGACTTGCGTATGTCGAGGGAAAAGAGAGCTCGACGCACAGCACTTTGAGTGAAGCGGATTTCAGTCATCAAACTCTCACACCGTGGGATTGTAACCGGTGATTTTCCCCCGTCATCTAGTGTCGAATTGGAAGCAAAGAGTGTGCCTAACAGTTCGGCTTTCTCTTCGGCTGTGTGAGCCAACGAATCGTCTGGTTTGCGCAAAGCTGGCAGTGAAGACCGACAGAAATTGCCCTCAACAGCTTTGGCAAGAGACCAGAAAGCACGACTCCCAGAAGGGAAGCTAGCTAGTCTCTCACCAATGCGGCCGATATACGCGAATTTCTCTGTGGCGATTTTCTTCTTCAAGGATCTGGATACAGCATTATACCGTTTCTTCAATTCGGAGGCGTTGGGCCTGTTATTATCTCGCGCTGACACCCAGGCACGGAATGCGGATCGCTTGAGATTTGATTCCTCAGAGCAAGACGAACCGTACCAGGGCTGAGTCTTCCCACCAAGTGGTACCACACTGCTAGGAATGAAGCATTCCATGCCCTGAAGGACCACATCCGTGACTGAATCAGCACAAGCACCAACATCTCCCGAAGAGAAACATAGCTGCTTCCATGGGTAGGACGCGTAAAACTCCCGCAATCCATCCCAATCCGCCGACCTGTAATGCCAAACCCGACGACTGCCGGCAGGGCGCGATCTAACGAGTCGCTTAGTTGGCACCTCCGTACGCACCAAACAATGATCCGAAGACCCTAAAGGGGCTTCGACCGAGATTCGGTATCCGTGTGGGCTAGAGGTCAGCAGAAGGTCCAGAAGAGAGGGAGTATGGTCGTGTATGTCCGGTATCCTAGTTGGAGTTGACACCAGCTGAGTGAGACCATAAGCCAGAGCGAAGTCATGAGAGGTTCTTCCAGCGTAATCGGTAACCCGTGATCCCAGCCACTCAGAATGATGAGCGTTAAAGTCACCCAAGATCACCACCTCCGCTGAAGGAAGCTGCTGAAGCACTCGGTCAGTCGCGTCTTGGACGTGCTCGAAGAGTCGGTCAATTTCAGCGTTACCGCCATGAGACCTATAGAGGCACGCATAGATACGCGTGTGACCATCGTAGTCCATTCGTGCCCAGAGAACAGATAGATCGCTGCCTTCAAGGTTGTACAACCGACGACAGCAGATATCCTCTCTAACGTACATACACACTCCGGCGCGACGGACAAAGCAGTGCTCAAGAATGTAGCCCGGATAGTTCAGGTATGATATGTCAGCCGGAGAGGATATCTGCGTTTCGGTGAGAAAGAGAATGGCCGGCTTAGCCGTTTCTAGGTGAAAATGAACAGCATTTAAGTTGGTGTGTAAGCCCCTGATGTTGCAAAAATCCACTTTGAAAGTGGAAGGGGGAGCCGCTGAGCAACGTTTCTTTCTTTTTGAATGTACAGCCATATTTCTTTTTTTATTTTTAAACAGGGTTAATGAATGAATCGTTTGTTACCAGTGATCCACAGAACGAAGGAGAGGCTTGAGATGCTCGGCGCAGTATCTGGGTGTTATGAGTAGCTGGCTCGGGGGACGGAAGGGCCCCCGATCCGACCCGTGAGTGATCGTCGTGTTCCACTCCGGTCTCCCATTCCGGCACGGCGGCCACGCACAGGGCTTTTAACATTGGCGGCGGGACAGCCTCCTGAGCTGGGACTTCTCAGGTTCGGGTCCCCTACAAACCAACGGGCGGCCAGCGGACAGCCGTTTCATCGGGTCTCCCTGGCACCCGAGCCAACTTATCACGCCCAGTTACACACAACCGATTTTAAAAACCCATACGGTTCCAAGATCACTGGCAATAAGGGATTCAAAAAAGGGGGGGGGGGAATTGGCATTCAGGTTCGCAGCCGGAACACGCCTAAGGGCATTTTGCGGCTGATTACGACCCGAAGGTGGTCGCTAACCAGACGGATACAAATGATCCTACCACCAGCTGACTCCTTAAGGATCACACTGGGCGGAATCAGACCCAGTGACCACTAGGGGTCCAATAGACGTCAGAGCCTCGTTCGTTTTTCAGCAGGGTGTACCGCGAGCAGGAGAGGTTGGCTTTAGCTACGAAGATGTTATATGAGCTAATTACACCCCAAACACATATTTACTCGTCTCGAAATTAAACTTTCTTTAGGCATCTAGTGAGTACTGGCCGTTAAATACCATAGCCACACCTGTCAAATCTGTTTGTCTATGCTGCGACAACTGCACAATCATAGACAAAATTATAGATTTTTCTTCGGACATGGCCGCTTTCGGCAATACAACATCTGTAATGTTTTGTAAATTCATTTTTCTAAAATGAAGAGCGTGTTTTATATGTATTTATAGTGTTTAATAAGCCGTGTAAAGTGCTGTGATAGTTGTAATGGATGCAGATAACGAGTACGAAAATAAAAGAGCTCGTGATGCAATTCAAACGATAGAGACGATTCAGTCGATGATCGACGTTTCAGCTGATAGACTCGAGGGCCTGCGGACGCAATGCTCGACGAGCGCCGAGCTGACGCAGCAGGAGATCCGGACCCTGGAGGTGAGGTGGCGGGGGAACCGCGGGATAGGCGAGCGAGCAGTGCCCTTGAAAGTGGCGATTTACGAGGCCTCGAGTTTCAAGGACTTAGCTCAGCTCAAGGACCCTGGATGAATAGTTCATTGCCGATGGCTGCAGTGAAGTCTTTTGCTACCTTTGGGCCTTGTGTCGAAACCAATTATTGTTAAATCTACTCTCTGTGCAAATATCAGATACCACCAGTAATTCTTTCCTCTCTAATTACACTAAAATTCTGTGCAATTTACAATTACGTAAATAATATAAGACATTAATTTATGCTTCGAAACCATACGAAAAAAGTAAAACAGATTGGAATTGTAGTGCATTTAAATGAGAGAAACTAGGCATACTTTCAGTGAGAGTTGGATTACTATTACATTATCTACACAAAGGAATTTAACGACCTCACTATGATAAGATAATACATCTCTTCTTGAGATTTGTTGACTTAATAACTGATTTGATGCTACCTGCAATCTTCAATGAGTGGAAACAAATAGACACTTTATAAATTGAATACCTACCATATACTTTTACCAAAACTAATTCTTTTAATGAAATTCACTTTGAATTAACACTTTTGCGTTGTATGCTTTTGTTCAGGTATAATGACTTTGAATGATTGATAATATAATAAATATAAAGTGACACCTTTATTATTACCTTATTTAAATTCCACTGTAAAAAAAAACACAACCTAAGGAGCATGTGGCACAGTAACTACAGCTCACTACCTCAGCTCAGTGAGGCCAATCATTTATTATGATTGTATGGGTGAAAATAAAGAGACACCATGGTCATCTTATAGTATATTTTATCTACAATAATAACAATACTATTAATCATATTGGAACAGTATGCATACTGTGTAGAAATTTTACCTCAGCATCTCATTGAAGTAGATCCTGGCCAAGAATACAATCCCTCCCTTTGGAATTGGGACTAAATGTTTGACCATATCGTGATATCTGTATTTTCTCTGCTCCCAGTTTGGTTCTTACGTGTCACCAAATTGGTATGAATATAAAACAATGCAGACCTGTCATTCAATGTAAATTATGTCTGTGCACTGAAACAAGGAAAACTTAATGGATAATTCACACTGAGTTTGAGCATGTAGACTGAATGCAAATGCAAAATTCATTGGATCTTACCATGATTATATTATATTACTAGCGACCCACCCTGGAACAGCACAGGTGCCATTTATTACTAAAAAAATGAGTGCCCTTAGCAAGAATGTATTAATAAGTAACTCTTTTTAAGAACATCATTATTGGTTTAGCCATTTTCTTCAAATTTATAATTTTTATACACAAACTAGTTATACTATAATATACTATATTATACTACAAAAGCTATGCTTAGCTTACTTTAGAGCTAGATGGCGCTGTGTTAAATGTCCACCATTATTTATTATTTATTTATTTAAATATTCCTATTTTCTTTTTTTTTATATTGGTGGACATTTCTCACTTCACCGTCGTGCCCCAAAGTAAGCTAAGCATAGCTTATATTTGTGTGAGGAACATAGATGTTTGTTCTGTGTTTGGGTGTTCATCTATACATATAATAAAATTGTAGAAAAGTGGTGTCTGTACAATGGAAATATATAAAAAAAAAGTAGCAGGGGTTGTTATTATATCGATGCCGAACCCGAAATTGTAATTAATATTTTTTTGTCTGTTTGTCTGTTTGTCTGTGTGTTTGTGCACGCTAATATCAGAAACGGCTTATTCGATTTAGATACGGTTTTCACTAATATAATGTAGTAAGCTTCACTTAACATTTAGTGTTTATTTCATGTCAATCGGTTCATAAATAAAAAAGTTATGTCAATTTAAAGAATCACGGCGAACATTTTTAACGTACAGAGTACGTACTACACGCCTCGCGCCTGAGCGTCCGTGGCTATATAAAGCGCGCTGAGAGCCGCGCCGCTGCGCTGCCATAAGGATTCAGTTATTCAAAATATGCTGCCCGAAAAGTCACTATTCCACGCGAACGAAGTCGCGGGCACAGCTAGTTTTATTAATACTAATGTTTACCAACAAATAATATCAATGTAGGAGATGCCAGTCATAATAAAACAATTAGTCAATTGCCAATCAATTCAGTCAACAAAGATATGTAACTTTTAAATATCAAACAACAATTTAGCTCATTTATTGTACACACTTCAGATGCTAGCCTGTGAATTATTATATTAAATAAGGCCTACTACTACTAATTATTTCATGAGCTCTCTCAAACATTGTGGTGAAAGGATAAATTTGCAATCTGAAGAGGCTCCTCTCATGCACTAAACACATGTATTGCAATATTTGAACCTTTCTATGAGTGCTCTGTTGTTTCCAGGGTAAACTGGTGAAGCATTTCTCTCGGCAGCTGGTGATTAAAGCCAGCTTCGGTGATGAGTTGCGGAAACAGCTGAAGGATGTGCCGTCTCTAGCTCAGTGGCTGCGAGTCGTTGGCCTCAGTCCTGAAGCCATACAGGTAGGGTTGTTTAGCAACCACTAAAAGTCTACCAGCCAGTCTTAAAAACAATTACTGATGAAGGCCCCACAACATCTAAGTCCATGGTGACAGCTTGAATTATGCAGTGTGTGTTTTAGTGGTAATGAGCCTCTCAAGTCTGAAGGTATCAAAATAATAAGTAATCCACAGTTCTAGGCTTTTATCTACTTTAAAAACTTGGTCATTGGGGTGAAAGAAAAATCTTTAATTTTTGCTTTACTTAATCAAATAACATTACATAATGAATGAAAAATATAATTTATTTTGGTAACAGAAAAAACAGGCTACCAGTTCGAATATGTTGTATCAGTGGTCTAATCAAGTAACACTTTAAAAATGTAAACTTTACACCAAGTCAATGCAATGTGTGGTCTGAAAGCGCCATATGCCTTCTATACCTTCTTTTTAAAAAGGCTAATAAAGGCTCAAATTTTCATGTTGCAGTCGAGTTGCAAGAGATGTCCATAAAACGAGCAATAATCCTTCATTTGTATACAGGCGGTATGTTCCCGGGTGCCGTCCGTGGAGGGTCTCCGCGAGCGCTCCGACCACGAGATGAAGGCGTTGCTGGCGAGCGCCCGCGACGAGGAGGTGCTGCGGTTGTGTCGCGCCATGCACCGGTTGCGGACCTATACCGGTGAGAGGCACTTACTAGATTATCTGTCATACTCACTCTGCAGCGAAAGACAGTGTGGCTTGCGAGAGTCCTTTGTGCCTATAACAGCTAATTATTCGCAATGTTTTTTGATATCTTTTTAACTTGAAGATAGTAGCTACTCAGCCGGGCATTTGCCCTACCGCCACGCTAAGGTTTCGTGACGATGTTTTCCTTCACCGGAAACTCCAGCTCATTGTGGAATTCAAACCCAAGACCTTTCAAAGGGTTGTAAGCCGACGTCACTTCCAACTGAGCCGTCATCGTTTCAAGTTCTGCATCCTTCTAACTTGAGGAACAACCCTGATACATTTTCTTGCAAAGTGCTCCTGGTTTCCAGTCAGTTGGATGTCCTTTGACACTGCATGCGAATATATATGAAGTCTGCGTATCAGGTTTTGACATGTTCAAACGCTGCATGCGACGTTTATCGACTCCAATTTTAATATGTTCTCGCAGAGGCCCTAGGACGCGGCGAAGGGGTCGAAGGCGGCGGGGCGGAGCTCCAGCTCTTCTGGGACTCGTGGGAGCGGCACGCGCGCGCGTCGCCGCGTGCGCGTGCGCAGCGGAACCGCACGCACCACAACCACGACACACCTGCGGAACACTCCGCATCCACCCCGCAGCCGAGGAAAGGTGAGTCACAGCGACACGCAGCTCCAGCTCTTCTGGGTTTCGTGGGACTGAGTGAAATATAGTAAAAGTACTTACAGATAAAAACTGTATTCTTGAAATTCTGCACACGCATATACTGAAACAATAATAATAGTTAATAGTTTAAAACTCAACGGCTCAAATAAGTATTTAATCTGTCAATGAAAATCATTTGGTCGATTTAGTATATCAGATACATATAACACGTGTTCCCCCCGCAGCATCGAACCCGTCTGCTGGCGGCAAGTCTCCGACCACGGCGGTGGGCAAACGGAAGGAGAGCCAGTCGAACTCGCGGCTGCCGGCGCCCGGCGCGCCGCTCACCAAGTCGCGCTCGCACGAGTCACAGCTGTCCGTTCGGCCGGACGACAAGGATCTAAGGTACGTTACACCTTACCACCCTGCTCTAGGAATAGACAAGCAGGAGTGAATGGGCTTTAATATGCCACGGGAGATCGTTTCGAATTGGTGGATTGGTAGACCTTCGAGTTGTCACTCAGCCTTCATGCATTTGACTGGTCTCATAGCTCAGTTGGTTGCTGCCTTCTGCACAAATATATTTAACAAATACAGGGAGAAATAATAATAGTAGAATGGAATTCCGTTATATCACACACCCTTATTTATGACTGGCCTCACAGCTCAGTTGGTAGTAACACCCTGCCTTATATGCTGTAGGTCGTGGTTTCGATTCCCACCCAGGACAAACGTTTGTGTGATGAACATAGTTGTTTGTTCTGTGTCGATATGTATTATATGTATTATATCAGTTGTCTGGTTCCCATGATACAAGCTATGCTTAGCTTACTTTGGGGCTAGATGGCGCTGTGTGAAATGTCCACCAATATATATATTATAAATAAAAACATTTATTTCAGCACAAAATAGGAACAACAATTACAAGAAAAAGCAATATAATAAAAGCAAAAAAGTCTATGCGAACTGTGCTGAAAAAGGGGATGGCTCAGCATATGCTGAGAATACTCAGTGCTGATTTTCAGCCAATAAAAACTTTACTGATTATATTTATAATATTATTATAGTGACAACAGCCAGTCATCCGCCGTCCCCGCGCCGGAGTCGAGCCCGCCCCCCTCCCCCAAGGAGCCGGAGCCGGACAACACACCCCTCCACAGACCCTCGCAGAACTACTACAACAATAATGTAAGCTGTCTGTCCGTCCATCTGTCCCTTGACAGAGGTTTAGCATGTTTCAAAATGGAGTGGCTTAATATTCTGGGTTATACCGACCTTTGACCGCTGACTTATAGTAAGTGACAATTTTAACCAAATAGCTTTTTTTTTTAATTTTGGCCTTTATTTTGTCCCAATCTTCTCGCACATGTTGGCACCGGGTGGGTAACAAACCCACGACCTACAACGCAGAAGGCAGGATTACTACCAAATGAGCTGTGATCTGCATGAGACGTAACATCCCCGTCTCGGGGTGATGGACGCAACGCAATGTGACTTGAGTCATCTCTTACTTTGGTGGAGAGGACTCGAGTCGTATTGTTGTTGTCAATGGGCGGCAGTTACCACTTCACATCAGGTGGGCCGTCAGCTCGTACCATCAACTACATGGCATAAAAGAACCGTGTCTGATATAGTGTGTGTGTCGTGCAAACTGTGTAGCAGAGTTACTACGAACTACGCCTGCCTGATATTGTATGTGTGTCCCCCCCGCAGGCTGTGTACCCGGTGGCACCGCGCTCCCCGCGCACGCCGACCGTGTCGCGGTGCATGGCGCACGATATCGCGCACCGCTTCACCAAAACCTTCAACATGATAGCCACCTGCGACTACTGCGACAAGCAAATGCTATTCGGCTCCGGACTCAAGTGTAAGGAGTGCAAGTTTAAATGTCACAGGTAAGGTACTAGCTCCACTACTGGTACTAGTAGTTTTAAGTGCGCCTCAAAGGGGCTCCTTTTGTACACTTGACACGTGTTTAGATTAATATAGAGATTAAGATAAATAGAATGATCACTTTTGACATTAAGATCATACTTAAAATAAGCATGTCTCTTAATAGCGTGTCTGTCTGTACCAATTTATTTAACTTATTTTGATTAATTATATAATAATGTGCATGCTTTAGGTATGCCTACTTAATTATTGTTAACTTCTTGTAGTTTATTTTATATATCGATTTATAATATATATCGTTTATATTCTTTAAGTTAGTTTATTATGTGCTGCAAATAAAATATTTTTCATTTTGATATTGTTATTATTGATTCCGAATGTGTTGGTTTGTCGGGCAGGGATTGTGAAAGCAAAGTTCCTCCATCGTGCGGCCTACCACCGGAGTTCGTCGTCGCGTTTCGGGAGAAGTTTCATAAAGATGGTAAGTTGCTGCTGTCCAAACCTTATAACAAACCAACAAATATATTTAACAAATACAAGGAGAAATAATAATAGAATGGAATTCCGTTTTATCACACACCCCTATTTCTGACTGGCCTCACAGCTCAGTTGGTAGTAACACCCTGCCTTCTATGCTGTAGGTTGTGGGTTTGATTCCCATCCAGGACAAACGTTCGTATGACAAATAAAGATGTTTGTTCTGTGCCTGGGTGTCGAATATGTCTTATATGTATGTATTTACAAAAAAGTATATAAGTATTATATCAGTTGTCTGGTTCCCATAATGCGAGCATAGAAGGCAGGGTTACTACCAACTTAGCTTTGAGGCCAGTCAAAGAATTATTTTAATTTGGTAAACTTAATCTAAGATACATCTCAAGTGTTAGATACCTTGTTTTAAGTATGGAGAGTATAACTATGATATATATACGTATTATAATTGTGTACGTGTACGTTCCAGGCGGGTACTACGGATGCGTGTCGCCGGTGTCGGGGCGTGGCACCGGCGGGTTCCTCGCCTCCCTCACGCACCGCCCCCGGAGGAGGCACCACGCCCCGCCCGCCATACATCACACGGTACTGTACCTGACGCATGCACAAGTTGGTTGTTCATTATTATATATACCTTTATTGTCGTTTTTTTTTTTTTGTGATTGAGATACGGAACTAGCCGACTGTCCACCTGGTGTTAAGTGGTAACCTCGGCCCATAACAATCGATGCGACTTGGGTCCTCCCCTACTTGGTATGACAAGACTCAAGTAGCATCGTATGCGCCCGTAACTCTGAGACGTGTAGGTGGAATGTCTCATGTGCCTGTAATTTCACCGGAAACCACACCTTTCAAACCGGAACACAGTAACGTAAATGCGTTACTACTTGGCGGCAGAAATGGGCATGGTGGCAGTACTTCCCCGGACGAACTTGGCGTGAGTTCTACTGCTCTTAAATTTTTTCCCGAATATAATTCAATTAAATACTTATAAAATTGTAAAAGAGCAGCCATTTCTCGGTTTTATACGCAGACACCATCCCTATTGCGTTGCGCTTGTGAAATATTCACGGGTGACCTGTTTTTATTATTTATTTTACTTGATGATGTTACGGTACGAGCAGATGGTCCACCTGGTGTAAAGCTGTAACCTCTGCCCATAACAAACAATACGACTTGAGTCCACTTAACTAAGTAAGATAAGACCCAAGTCGCAACGTATGCGCCCGTTACTCTAACGTGTAGGTGGAATGTACCATGTGCCTGTAATTTAATTAAAAAAATTTTTTGTTTCCATAAATGTACAATTATACCTTATTGAGCAAGTAAGCGAGTCTCATAATATATTGTTTACCATAAAGGTTCACTAGAACTCCCTGTGTTGTGGGTTTATTAATTGATTGTTCAATTGGAATGTTTATTATATCAGCAGGGTGGTCCGGACTCGTCTTCGAATACGTCGTCATGCAACAGCTCGACCCCCTCGTCTCCCGCGCTGGTGCCCCCCGCGCCCCCCGCCGCGACCCCCGCCGCGCCCCCCGCCCACCCGCCGCACAAACACAAGCAACAGTTCCATTTCCCAGGTCAGTCGACTCACTCGTCGTGGCTCACTTGTACGGACCACCTAGTTGCGATCCGAAGGTCGCCGGTTCGAATTTTGACCGATGCGTTTGTTACAGAAGTGAAGGGCGTGTCGAGCCCCAACCACACCGGCGGTGTACAGTCGCCGGCGCGGCTCTCACACCACGAGAAAGAGGAGCTCACGTCTAGTATCCAAAGCGGAGGTTTGGCATACTCATTAATATTTTTTTTGTATGAAAAAAAAAATGTGAGCCGTCACGGGACGCCTGGCAGATGTGAAACATCGACATTATTTTGTAAGAAACTAAGTACCCCATCACTAATAATGTTTATGATTTGTCGTAACCTTGAACGGACCAATCAGCGCTCATGCCGTGACGACGCGTCGCCAAGCCAGAAATCGGTTTTACGTGCGGCTATAGATGTTTCACATCAAAAACAAATATATATGTATAAATATATGTATAAAATTTTAATTGTGATAAATACAGGCACATTATACATTCCACCTACACGGCTGAGAGACACGGGCGCATACGATGCTAACTAATACACTAAACACAAGACACTAAACTAATAATTCTAAATACATACACATATTGACATAAATAAAACTCTGTGTAATTTCTAATCCTAGTGAAGATCCTATCCTACTATCATAAACGTGAAAGTATGTACTCATGTTTGTTACTCTCTCACGCTCAAACGACTGAATGGATTTGGATGAAATTTGGTATCAAGATAGCTTATATCCTGGATTAACACATAGGCTACTTTGATATCGGAAAAGTGCAGTGTCCCGTGGGATTACTTAGTCACGGCGAGCTAGTAAGTTATATTTAAAAGGTGTTGTTGATTTGCAGACAGTTCGCGCGTGTCTATGAGCGGCTCCAACTGCACGGATGGCAGCAGCGGGGGTGGGGGCGGGGGTGGGGGCGGGGGCGGCGGCCGGCAGGACTCCCTCGAGCTCAACAAGCACGGAGACGCGCGTTGGCCGCGTCAGAACAGCGTCAGTACACTGTTTAATAGATATTGGTGTATATTTCATACAGCGCCATCTAGCCCGAAAGTAAGCTAAGCATAGCTTGTGTCATGGCTGATATAATTTCTTTTGTAAATACATACATATTAACACCCAGACACAGAACAGAACTGGGTGTTAATACGTATTACATGTATGTATTTACAAACAAGTATACAAGTATTGTATCAGCTGTCTGGTTCCCGTGACACAAGCTATGCTTAGCTTACTTTCGGGCTAGATGGCGCTGTGTGACAATGTCGACCAATATTATTATATTATAATATTATTATTTTCTTTCCAACTTTCTTATAGAAAACAAAATTTAAGACATTAATGCGTAAATATTAAATAAAAATGGACAATGCAGGGTGAGTAACCACCAGACACAGTCATAAATCAACGGAACAGATAACTCGGTCTCCCGTTTACGATAACAGCCTCGGCGTTGTAGTTCATTCTCAGAACATCATCTCGTATACGAGATGGCGTGGAAAATACTGAAGTGTGATTGTCTTAAAAATCCTAGAATGGTTTTGTTTCGACCTACGGTAGAGGTAGTAGACTCTAGCCTTCTATAGGAATGTTAGAATTTCAAAATTCTCAAGTTAATTTCAATCGATCATTGTTTCGAGTGAAAATCGATTTTTTCTCGAAACTGTCATGTTTGATTTACAACAATTTTTTAAAGGATGTCAGACATGGTTATTTTGTAACAATAAATCGTTGAACTAATAGATACAAAGGGTTAAAAGCAACTAGCTTCCTCAGAAGTCAGGCGAAATGCAAAGTCGCGCGGCTTGATCGAGATTTATCTGAGAATACGTTCATTGGGAGTATCCATAGCGCAGTCTCACTCTACTGTTTACCGAAGTTTAATGTGTAACATCATATTAATAGAAATCAGGACAAAATTATATAAACAATATTAAAAAATAAACATTTAGTGTTTGTCCAATCGTCTGTGTAATGTCTGCTATCGTACACCGTCGTCGGCTGTTTGAAGAAGTGTGTAATTGTTTTATATCCATGACTAGCTGCGCCCCGCGGTGTTACCCGCGGTGAATAAGTCATCCGACGGGAACACTGCACTCTTCCGATATCAAAGTAGTCTATGTGTTAATCCAGGATATAAGCTATCTTGGTACCAAACTTCATCCAAATCCATTCAGCCGTTTTGGCGTGAAAGAGTAACAAACATCCAAACGCATTAATAATAATAATATTGGTGGTCATTTCACACAGCGCTATCTAGCCCAAAACTAAGCATAGCTTGTACTATGGTAACCAGACAACTGATAGAATACATATATACTTATTTTTTTGTAAATAAATACATATAATATATATTAACACTCAGACACAGTAAAAACATCTATGTTCGTCACATAAATGTTTGTCGTGGGTGGGAATCGACACCACGACGTACAGCGCAGAAGACAGGGCTACTACCGAGTTGTGAGGCATATTAACATCAATATTGGTAGTATTCGGCGTCGTCTTCTTCTTCTTCGAGTCACCGGTTCTGTCGAACCAGTGTGGTGAAAGGATTGTAAGTGCGCCTCAAAGAGGCTCCTTTCGTGCACTCGATACATGTCTTCGAATTTTTATATTCTAGGACATGTCGGTTTCCTCACGATGTTTTCCTTCATCGTTTTGAGAACGTGGTATTGCGTACATAAATCTTTCAATCGAAAAACTCATAGGTGCACGTCGGGATTTGAACCGGCGACCTCCGGATTGAAACTCGGGGGGTCAGGACCGCTAGACCACCACGCTCTCATGTTCGGCGTCGTGTTATATATAAACGTTTCACTTTCCAGTTGTCGATGAAGGAGTGGGACATACCGTACGACGAGCTGAAGCTGTTCGAGTTGATCGGCACCGGCCGGTTCGGGACCGTGTACCGCGGCAGCTGGCACGGCGCCGTCGCCGTAAAGTTGCTGCACGCGCACTCGCTACGCGACGACTGCGTGCCGCTAGACACGTTCAAACACGAGGTAACCTACCGACACACACACACCAGTAGCGTGGTGGGGCTGACGCCGGGTCGAATCCCCGAAGTGCACCCTTGAGTTAGAAAGTTGATGTGCGCTATGCCACGTCCTCAAAACGGTGAAGGGAAACATCGTGAGGAAACCGGAGCCTTCTTGAGGCGCGCTTACAATCCTTTTCCCGCACTGGGTCGGGGGAACGTCAAGTTGCTGCACGTGCAAAGACATGTTGTGTCAATTGCACGGAAGGTGCCTCTATGAGGTGCACTTAAAATCCGTTCAACGCATTGGTTCGAGAGAGCCAATGACAGACACGAGTTAATAGTTTAGTAAGTGTATGTATTGTGTTGTGGCTCCAGGTGGCGACGTTCCGCAAGACCCGCCACGAGAACCTGGTGCTGTTTATGGGCGCGTGCATGAAGCCGCCGCGGCTCGCGATCGTGACGTCACTGTGCAAGGGCATGACGCTCTACACGCACATCCACCTCAGGAAGGACAAGTTCACCGCCAACAAGAGCGTGCTCGTCGCACAGCAGATATCACAGGTACGCTGGCACTCACTCACTCACACCTCAACCGGTAGCGACCCTGCCTTCTGTGCTGTGGGTCGTGGTGTCGTGGTGACGTCACTGTGCAAGGGCATGACGCTCTACACGCACATCCACCTCAGGAAGGACAAGTTCACCGCCAACAAGAGCGTGCTCGTCGCACAGCAGATATCACAGGTACGCTGGCACTCACTCACTCACACCTCAGCCGGTAGCGAGCCTGCCTTCTGCGCTGTGGGTCGTGGTGTCGTGGTGACGTCACTGTGCAAGGGCATGACGCTCTACACGCACATCCACCTCAGGAAGGACAAGTTCACCGCCAACAAGAGCGTGCTCGTCGCACAGCAGATATCACAGGTACGCTGGCACTCACTCACTCACACCTCAGCCGGTAGCGAGCCTGCCGTCTGCGCTGTGGGTCGTGGTGTCGATTCCCACTCAGAACAACATTTGTGTTAAGAACGTAAATGTTTGTTCTGTGTCTGGTGCAATGGTATTTACAAAAAAGTATATAAGTATTATATCAGTTGTCTGGTTCTCATTACACAAGCTATGCTTGGATTACTTTGGGGCTAGATGGCGCTGTGTGAAATGTCCACAAATATTTATTATTGTATTGGTGAACATTTTACACAGCGCCGCCTAGCCCCAAATTGAGTATAGCTTGTGCCAGACGCCTGATACTTCGTATATACTTCTTAATGACTTAATGATGAATTATAAATAAAACTTATACTCTTTTTTGTACTTAGTTACCCTTCCATTAGGGGTTTAAGATGCGTTAAATTTCTCAGGGTATGGGTTACCTCCACGCGCGAGGCATCGTTCACAAAGACTTGAAGACCAAGAACATATTCCTGGAGAACGGGAAGGTGGTCATCACGGATTTCGGCCTGTTTAGTGTCACTAAACTATGTTTTGGCAACAAGTTAGTATGTTATAGCCTTCCAACGTTATATTTATTATTTACATATACAAACAGCTTTATTTTCTGACAAAAGGTGAAACGGTTTCTAAGTAACACCATCTAACATTAATGCTCTGTCTGGTATGTGTTCATCGAACGCCTGTATAAATTTATGGCCTGCGGTCAAAATGTTTTCAGAATGCAATTCGGTATCAACTTTTTTATCAATGGTGCTTCTACCGAATTACACACTAAGGACACTCAGCCTGTTTTTTTAATTTATAGTTACGGAACGAGCCGACGGCCCACCTGGTGTTAAGTGGTAATCTCTGCCCGTAACAACCGATGCCGCTCGGGTCCTCCCCTACTAGGTACGACAAGACCCAAGTCGCATCGTATGCGTCCTTAACTCTAAGACGTGTAGATAGGGTTACCAGATGGAAAATTTTAAAGTCTGGAGGAAAAGCCTGATTTCCAATGAAAATCCTGAGATTTTTCTCCCAAACGAAAGTAAAGAAATTAGAAATAGAAAAAAATTCAGAAAACTAATCTTAGCAAAGTAAATCTTTTCAAAGTAAATACGATAAGTAGTAGATGAAGGTTTAATACATTACTAAGTGCTGTTTTAATTTGAGTTCATTTTTATGATTAGTATAAAAACAAGTTATTATTGTATACTTTTTTTTACTAAATTTTATTCAAAATTCTAAGAATTCTGACTTTTCTGATATTTGCAATATCCAGCCGAAATCCTGAGAAGAGCTTAAAAATCCTGAGATATGTAACCCTACATTTGGATGGAATGTCATGTGCTTGTAATTTCACCGGCAACCACACCGGAACGTGTTTGTGTTGTGACGTGTGTGCGTGCGTGCGCGTGCGTCTGTGTTGTGACGTGTGTGTGTGTGTGTGTACGTGTGGTTGTGACGTGTGTGTGCGTGTGTGTGTACGTGTGGTTGTGACGTGTGTGTGTGTGGTGGGTGTTGCAGCGGGCGCGGGGACAGCCTCGGCATCCCGGCGGGGTGGCTGTGCTACCTCGCGCCGGAGCTGTGCCGCGCGCTCAGCCCGCTGCACTCGCTGCACCTGCCCTTCTCCAAGTGCACGGACGTGTACGCGTTCGGGTGAGTACACACCTCTGTTAGTACTGTAGTTACCCCGCCTTCTGCGCTGTACGGCCTGTGGGTTCCATTCAAACCCACGACATATACTTGTATGACGAATATGTTTGTTCTTTGTCTGAGTGTCAATAAATAAATATTAGTGGACATGTCACACAGCGCCATCTAGTCCCAATGTAAGCTAAGCATAGCTTGTGTCGTGGGGACCCAGACAATTGATAACTTCAAAACAGTTATACCCGGAGGGTTATGAGTGTTTTGAGTTTGAGTCAATAAGACCTGTTTTAACATACCACATTTAAATTTGTACATTGATGAAACTGGAGATCTCCAGAAATAAAATTTACTAAGAGACATATTCTCACAATCCAATACAATAACTGTTTATTGCAAAACAACAATACAAATGAATACTTATAAAATAAAATAATTTTATGCGTACACTAAATGCGGAATAACAATGAGCAATCTCTTCCAGACAACCATTGTATGAACCAGAATTATGGGTACGATATAGACATGTGAATTGTATTATTCCAGCACGGTGTGGTACGAGCTGCTGTGTGGAGAGTATCCGTTCAAGGGGCAGCCGCCGGAAGCCATCATCTGGCAGGTCGGGAAGGGAGTCAAGCAATCGCTGGCTAACATGCAAGCTTCCAGGGATATTAAGGTGAAGCCCTATCACTTACCGCCCCATAGCTAAGTTGGTATGAGCTCCGGTGAGGTCACCTGTTCAAGGGAACTGCCGGAAGCTATCATAAGATTTCGGAAGTTCGAAAGTTAACTGCAATTGCCCATTATGCATTGTTCTCATGTTCATTACAGGCAAGAACACTTGCCAAAATCTGGTTGCTTATCTAAGTTGGTAGTAATGCTGCTTAAGTCAAAGTCAAAGTCACAAACTTTATTTCCATAGAATTCATAAAGAAATGGCTTGGAAACGTCAATAATATTAAAAAAATGAAGTCACGTGTACTTATCGCTAAGTTTGACGCCTGTTCAAACCCTATCCGACCCTCCATGGGAAGGAAAAGACAGAAACCCCTAAAGGAGGGCTTCCTTATTTTTCGCGAGCACGATCCTTTTAACAATCTCTTATAATAAGTATGACTGAAAAAGCTGCGTTTCCTGTCCCTCGTTTCGAGTCCTTACACAAGAAAGAAACGCCTGTGTGATAATAACATTAATTTTTGAATGTTGTCCGGGTCAGTTGATCAACTGTTGTTATTTTTTAGGACATACTGATGGTGTGTTGGGCGCTGAGTCCGAGCGATCGGCCGGACTTTCCGCATCTTCTCAGCACGCTGCAGAAACTGCCGCGCAAGCGTCTCGCTCGCTCCCCCTCGCATCCCGTGCACCTGTCCCGCTCTGCCGACTCCGTCTTCTAAGCGAGTGTTCTGTGTAGTGATTAGCCCAATGAAATGCTTGATCTATATACGACGGTTTTGAGTGGGAGTGGATATTTGTCTGATCAGGCTTCAAGTGTTTATTGGTGAATACAAATATATATATATCTATGTACATAGAGGTTTGTCATGGTTGGTCAGGAGTAATAAACTATTTCTATTGATTACGAGTTAGTGATTAATAATTAATTAGTTAAATCTTATCTTTGGTTTTGATTTCTTTCTTTCAAACAATATAGTCTACATTGGATCCCCTCAACCACTGATTGTCCCGAATAGGAATATCTCCTAACGTTTGTTTGAGCATTTTAAGTTTTATGTCCCTCTCTTGAGTTTCACTAAACTCCTTGCAAAATGTGGAGTGTGTATTAAGTCTGGTTATTAACAATTGTAAATCCTGGTTTAAAATATAAATGATGGTTTTTGTGGTTAGCCATGGGGCATAGAAAAGATGCCCATGAGGGGTGTTGGCATGTGGGGTTACTGGTGAAGACGTCAGATCGAGATCCCATTCTGATCGAGAGTAACTTTTAAATAAGCGTTTTGAAAGCTGCCTCCTGGGAGCAATGACAGCTTCCCGGGGATCCACTAATGTTTTGGAGTCCATCCTTTCCATGCACTCAGCTATGCTATTTCCTAAACTGTTTAGCTGTTTGGTCAAGTCGATGTTGAATCGGTTGTCCATGTCAGACCGGTCCATGATCCTTTTGGCTACCAGTTTCAGATTATCAGTTGCTATGTGGAGTGGAGTGTATGGATGTTATTATTAAACACTGTAGCATGTTGCAACTGGTATATGGTAATCATCCCTTGTATCGTCGAGAATAATGCATTATAATTGAGAAGTGCATGGGTTACTAAGTCCCCTTTGATTAATTCCCAATCAGCCCCGCAAATTGGGATCAACAGATTGTACTTTGTGGTTAACAATTTCCTATCTTCGTAATTTAGTTGGGAAACATTGTGGATGGCTTCGAGCAATTCGGCCTGAGAGGGGTCAGTGTTACTATTAATCAATTGAGATAGATGTTGAAGATCTTCTTTCCCCAAACAATTCAAGGGATGACAGACGGGTTTACTCTCTGATTCGGACTGTAATTCACCACTGACTTTGGTCTGAGTTCCCTGTTCCTTTTTAACATCCTCATCATCTGTCTTGGGAATCACTTGAATATTGATTGGATTTAGTTGTTGAACCTCTTGAAGAATTTGAGTTGAGGATTTGCCTTCATACGTCGGGATATTGGACTGACTGAAACGGTGCCCTCATATACTGAGTTGACATCATCAACTAATTAAAACACCCATCATTATTTAAAACTAAATAGTCAGTATATCATAGACATAAAAAAATTTTGTATTTTTGTTAAAAAAAAACAGTATTTCATTTGCTGAAGATGATGTGTATAAATTGATTTTAAACGAAATTCTAGATACGGTTTGCATAAAACGATTTATCTGTTGTAAAAAGCGAGTTAATGCTACTTTAAAGTTACATATTACTTGTAAATTCTGTACATAAGCATTAAAATTTAAGTAAAGTCTTGATCTCTAATTAATTATATTTTCGTATTTATGAGTAATTGATACATGTGAACAGTTGACTGCTTTGTTGATAAATATAAAAATAATTTATGTAAATATTGTACAGTGTTACGAATTTATCCTGTGATTGATGACCTGTGAGTGTTGAGGATTATCATTGTGTTTAATTTATTATTGTTTAAATCGCCCCTAACTAATACTAAACAAAGACTATAATATACTTACCATAAAATACCACTTTGCAGAATGCATTTTCTTCAGGACATTGTTTTCCATAGCTAAATATTTCTAAAGCCATTTATTCAAATAGTATTTTGTTCTGATTAATATAATTGTACTATCTGAGATGGTTCCAAACATTATTTAATCATAATCATTTTATTATACATTAATTATTTCTGTTGTATAAGAAATAATATGTATATTGCAGTATGGCTATAATATAAAAAAAGCTGTCAAAAATTTATGTTAATATCTAAAATCATTGCTTCACAGTACTTTTTACATTGCTGCCTTTGAGTTGTATGGAATAAATTGATCATCAAATTATTTATTACTCAAATGAATCAGCTTCGATACAGTGTAACAATTATTGTAAATTAAATGGAACATTCCTTAGTAGGTTGTTGAGCTTTGATGGTTAATATTACATATATATATGTGTGTTTGTTTATTTCTAAAGTTACCACTCTGATAATGTTTGTAAGAGGCTTATCATTAGTTTAAGATCATTTTTCAGATCATCAACAATTATATTTGTGGGGTTGAATCAAAACTAACCTTAGGTTTCACTTAAAATAAAAACACAAAAAAAAATTAAGGCCTTGTCATTACCGTGTAAGATTGTCATCACAATGAAGGTAAATTAAATAGGATTTCATTTCATTAATAATAAAAAAGTATTAAAAATGTTCGAAAATAAAAATATGATTAATCCCCCTCGCAATTAATCAGAAATTAAATATGTAATCAAAAAAAATGTATAATTTACAAAATTCAAAATTTTTATGTATTTCTTAAAATGTTTAGAAGGCATAAATTCGTGCCTATCTTGAGTGGCGAGAATTACATTGTCATGATCTGTAGGTTTATTTTAATTGTTCTGGTCAAGTCATTCTTAAAAAGCATATGGCCACCGCTGGTATATAAATGAGGAGTGGGATGATGCAGTGCAGCATCTCAATATTGTAAATATATATTTAATCAATAGGTACCTACTATTTGGCTCCCAGTCATTTGTAGTTTTACACTATGTATTGAGATTCCAGAATGAATAGGCTAGTTGCATTTGCCAAAATAAAATTTCAATCAGTTTTTGTGTCTTTGATTTGCATTTCCTGAATCCCATTATTTAAAAAATAATAACTTTAACCTTTGCACAAGGAATTTTTAGATTTTCTTTGAAAATGGGTAAATAATAAAATAAATACATATTTATTGCAACTTATGTAAATGTTTTGAGTGCAGGGAATAAATAATAGCATATGAAACAATTATTATTCTTGTGACATATGTATAATTATATATAATTCTATGCTCTTATAAAAAATTGTTTTTTTTATTTTTTATTTCATACAGTTACGGAACGAGCCGACGGCCCACCTGGTGTTAAGTGGTAACCTCTGCCCATAACAACCGATGCGACTTGGGTCCTCCCTTACTAGGTACGACAAGACCCAAGTCGCATCGTATACGCCCGTAACTCTGAGACGTGTAGGTGGAATGTCTCGTGTGCCTGTAATTTCACCGGCAACCACACCTTTCAAACTGGAACACAGTAACGCGAACGCGTTACTGCTTGGCAGCAGAAATAGGCATGGTGGCAGTACTTCCCCAGACGAACTTGGCGAGAGTTCTACTGCTCTTAATGGATAATGCATTCTTATATTTGTTTATGATGGTCAGACAACACAGCCATATAAACAAACACCAAAAGAAACAAATATTGTACAGAAAGTAACTTTATTTATGAACAATGACTTGCTAGTAAGCTGGCTATATTTTTACAATTGGTTTTAATTTCATCATTGGTCAAATACTCTGAGGCTAGTATGGCATTTCCAACAGCTACAGTTTCCCGCATCGTTTTAGCCTTTACCCATATCCTGCCATTCATGCCTGCTACTATTTCAAATGGCCACTCATTCTTTATCGAGTCTATCAACATACACTGTGGACTCAAAATCTTTCTTATCAAGTTTAGCGAACATTTGAACACAAATCCACCTTCTAATACACCCAGTCTGTTCTTTTTTCCATGTGAGTCCACACAGACAATTTCTGGCTCCATGTCTTTACTGGCCACTAGCATTTTGGCATAGAGTATATCACCAATTTCAACTTTAGGTCTGTTTTTCTTCGTCGCGCCTTCAAACGACAGGTAAGAAAGCGATGCCGTGCAACTGCTGCCGACATCGACTCTGAATATATCTCCCAACTTTTGTGTCACAATACCGATAACATTTTCGCCTCTTGCCGGTATGTATCGCTTCTGGTAACTGTCCACCCAGAAGGTATGTGGTGCGCGTTTCCTCAGCACTCCAGCTTTAGTGATGAAAACCCCATCCACTTCCTTTCGAAGCCCTGGACCGAGGAGGACTTTGCTGTTTTTGCCAATGTTAGTAATGACTTCGCAATGGTCGCCAGGCAAAACTACATCTCCTACATCAACTTTCATGGTTATGATTGACCCACTAATATTTAAATAGTCTCGATAACCTCAACAACCACTTCACAATAATAATAATAACAAATTATTGTAAAAAAACAACTTTGGGGGGGAACGAGTATCTCTGGCTGGCTGTCAATGTCAATGTCAATTACCATATTTTGTCATTGGAATATGCCAGGCGCGCACGTGTGTTTACGGCAGAGTCTGGAGAGATTGAATGTTTACATTTTGCTTTCGAATGTAATTAATACTATTCAGTTCTAAATTACACAAATAATGCCCGCAACAATTCATAACGACGTGATAGTCTACAAAGGGAGTAATTTCTTCCGTCAGCGACTACTCCTGGCCACACTAAGCGGTCGTTCAATCAGGATAGAGGATATCCGAAGTTCTCATGATGACCCAGGACTTAGGGAGTACGAAGTCAACCTGATCCGCCTCCTGGATAAAGTAACGAATGGCACGCGTGTGGAGCTGGGGCAGACTGGCACTTCTATGTATTTTCAGCCAGGGTTGTTGATTGGTGGCCAAATAAACCACAATTGTTGCCCTCAGAGGGGAATAGGTTAGTTAACTCTTCTTTTAATATATTGTTCCAGCCAATTAATAATCATAACCATCTTTCATTTTAGTAGCCTTTGAGTTTCTCATCCCTTATTCCTTGTCAAAATAGTATAATGCAGGATTTTTTTCCAAGAAAATTGCACATAGGACATGTGAAGTACCTAATTACACTGATTTGAAATACATTTATCAGCCACAAATAAACTCAAATATTTTTTCTTATGTTTAAATGAAATTGACATATTTTAAGTCAGACTAAGATCTTAAAGAGAGTGTAATTTATGAAAGAAGTAATGTAAGTGACTAACTCATTCATTATTACATTTCCAGGGTATTACCTCGAGGTGCTACTGGCCCTCGGTCCATTTTGCAAGGAGCCTCTAAATGCAGTGCTTCAAGGAGTGACACACAGTGATCTGGATGTGTCGGTAGATAAGATCAAAGCTGCAGCCTTGCCGGTTCTGCTTAAATTCATACTAGTTGATGATGGGTTGGAACTTAAAGTTGTTAGGAGAGGTAAGGATAAAACAGAAGGTAGATTTCAGCATTCCTAAATTTTGGTTCCATAGACAAAATTCCATTGAATTCTTAAATAAGTAGGTTTCAATTTATACACAGAAATATATAGAGAGCTCGGCTCTGATGTTACACTAATTGTAGATACTTGCCAGAAGTACATACTGCCTAATGTATGTAGGATGCCGGTGTGCATGTCTTCAATGAAAGTTACTCTGTATAGTCAAATCTGTTTAGCTTTCATGAAAATTCTGAAATACAGTTTTCATCTAGTTTGGATGTGAAATGCAAAATAATTAATTGAACCTGTATAATGCAATAACAGTAAAAATGTTATTTTATTATTATTTCTTAATGTGTAATCTGTATACAGACCTGCTAATGGAACTAACATCTACTTATAAACTACTAAATAAACAATTATTAGTTAGGTAAACAAAATACAATAACATTTTCACTATTAAGGTTCTATCTGAACTGATTCTACTTATGGATTGTGAAAATCATGTATCTGTCTTCTTTTAAAAGCTATTTTTCATTGTGTTGTATCTAGGAGCCCCACCTCTAGGCGGCGGAGAAGTAGTATTCAAGTGTCCAGTACGACGCTCTCTCCGTCCCTTACAGTGCAACAAATGGGGGCTGGTGAAGAGAATCCGAGGAGTGGTATATGCACTGAGAGTATCACCCACAATGGCTAACAGAGTGGTTGAATCGGCAAAAGGTGTAAGTTGAATTTCATTTCATTTACTTTTACATTCTATAGGTGCACCAGATATGTTGCAAATTAAGAATTATGGGATAAAAACGCATCCAAATAAAATTAAATTTACATTATTATCAGTCTCATTATATGAATCTAATTTACAACCCATATATTATCTGAAGTAGAAGGTCGACATCACTACCAATTGAGAATTTAAAAGTATAAAAGCATGTAAGTATGTGTGACTACATAATTAAGAATATTTCTTTCATTCAGGTTATGCTTAAATTCCTGCCAGATGTGTACATAAACATGGATCAGTGTCGAGGGCCCAATGCCGGAAAGAGTCCAGGCTTCGGGATCAGTCTTGTAGCCGAGACAGATGACAAGACATTTTACTGCGCTGAAGCGGTAAGCGTGCTTTTAAAAATGAATGGTTTTAATGAATTATATATTATTTAGTGTTAGTATTTTGGACAAAGGCCAGGTCAAGAGTACCCTGACAATGTGATGAGAGTGGATGAAGCTAAGGAGGTATGTCAGGATCGTAGCTGGTGGAAAACCGTGATCTCTGCCTACCCCTTCGGAAAACAGGCGTGATTTTATGTATGTATGTACTTAGTGTAAAATAAGTGGTCAGCGCCATCTATTGAGCAGAGAGTATTTAAATGACCATTATATACCGTGATACATCGGCGCGTTGAGAACAAGATGTAGTAGGTATATAATAAGGTATATAATATAGGTATATTATGTATAAGGTTCCATCTAACGAATTACAACACGTACATGTCGCGCGTCGCGCGTCCACTAATTGCAAAATATATCATCAGTGCGTCCTGTATAAAAAAAATGAATACAAAAAGACTGTTTCCGCCCGGGATCGAACCGGGGGCCTTGTGCGTGTGAAGCACACGTGATAACCGCTACACTACGGAAACTTAATGAGAATTGTCGAAAATCCGATACATTAACGTTTAAATCCACAGACTTGTTGTGTAATTCCCTTTACAGAAATCTTTAGACGTCGGGTCTGGGGAGAGTACGCTGCCCGAAGATCTAGGTCGAGAGTGCGCGCAGCGGCTGCTCGATGAGATATACCGCGGCGGGGCTGTGGATAGCTCCTTCCAGTGGCTGCTGGCGCTGTGGATGGCTCTCGGACAGAAGGACGTCAGCGAATGTGTCGTAAGTACTGTAAGGAAGCACTGGCTAGCTACACGGCGGCTTACGATCATGATGTTTTTCTTCACCGGCAGGGTGAAGGAAAACATCATGATGGCCACGGTGTGGTGTAACGGGAAATGCCCGGCAGGCTACCACTTTCAAGTTCAAAATCTGCCACTAAGCAGCTGATTATTCGTTAAGGTAACCTAACTTGAGAATCAAATTTCAATAGTATTTTTATATAGTATTTAACATCTGGTGATACATAGCCAAACGCTTAAGTACAAAATACATATTAGAAGTACATAACAAAAATATGTTGAATTTGTTACCGGAATTTGTATAATCCGGTATGTTACATGCTTAAAATGCCTACGCAAGTATGTAATTCAGCATTATATACTATGTCTAGGCATTACATAGAATACTGGTTTTTCATACATTGCTGGTAACACATATATTGTTAGAAAATGTTTTTTTGACTGGCCTCACAGCGCAGTTGGTAGTAACTCTGCTTTCTGAGCTTGTAGGTCGTGGGTTCGATTCCTACCCAGGTCAAACATTTGTGTGAAGAATATAAATGTTTTTTCTGTGTCTGGTTGTTAATGTGTATTATATGTATGTATTTACAACAAAATATATATATGTATTCTATCAGTTGTCTGGTTCCCATGGTACAAGCTATGCTTATTTTGGGACTAAATGGCGCTGCTGTGGGAATTGTCCACCAATATTATTAAATATTATATTAATGTATGTTTCAGATCGGTCCACTGTCAGACTACACCATCACGTTTCTCCAGCACCTGAAGGAGTTCTTCGGCGTGATGTTCAAGCTGGACGTGCTGACCGCTGGGAACGCTGACGGTGATGACGAGTCCGGTGATGAGGGGCACGCCGCCGCGCAGACAGTCAAGATCACTTGCGTGGGGATCGGTTATGTTAATATTAGCAAAAGAACGTTATAGAGAATAAAGAGAATTTAAACTGGCAATACTTGTAGTTTTGAGTCCTGAGTTTGTTTCACCTGAAATCTGCGTTTCTGACAAGCAGCGCTGCAGACATAGTTGTTGTAGTTAGGGTTTGTACAGGCGTCAAACTTAGCGAAGTATGCGAGACCTTATGTTTTGAATATTATTGGCGTTTCCAAGCCTTCCTTTATGAATTTTATGGAAATAAAGTTTTGACTTTGACTTTGGCATATACTACAACAGCTATATGCCGAGTTACATTTTTAGTTACTGCCATTTTTAATTTATTGACCGAAATGAAAGAAAGTTTTTCATTTATATATTTATTCACTTATACGACAAATTCACAAACTTAACACTATTATCGTAAAATAAGGCACATTTTTACAAGTGTACAATTACAAATCAGTTTCCCTACATTCGTACTGTGGAATATGAGATTTTGACTTATTTCTATAGAGTATAAATTGGCAGTTATGCGGTGAATTCCAATATACCGTAAATAGTTTTGACTTAGAATACGTTTTTTAGGAAGTTTATAAATGAAATTAACTGAGGGGTTGAGGGTTGATGACGGAATTCATCAAATCTTGACAGGGTGGTTAGTAGCGCAAAAGCAGCTAGGTCGCTTGAGTCAATAGCTAAACACTTCGGAAATTTTCATAGACCGCTTAGACGTTAAAATGGTTTGTCGACTCGTATAGCCGGATAATTCAGTGCCCTCCGAAGCATTTAAGCGCTCAATTGTAAACGCCAACAATGTTCATCCTATTAATGTACATAAAGGGCCCGATTACCCGATGGAGACTTTCCAAAGCAGTTTATTTATAAACCGTAATGTATTTAAATTAAGACATTGTCGCAACTCAAAACATAATAAGAAATACTTTGCTGCTGCATAAAAAGTTCTCCAAATATAACTTAATTGACATTGAAAAGCAGTTTTCAATAAATTTTACATAAAAAATGTATACATTAAAATTTAGAAATCAAAATTTGTTAATTGTCAGAATTATTTTATCAAATAGTAAATACATTTTAAGAGCAAAATTTCTTTTTTTATGAAATGCCCTTGGTTTATTTCACCTCGCCCGCACCCTGCCTCGTTTAACCAGCTTCGATGAATTAACCTGTTTATGATTCCTCCATAATGACATCCGACTACATCTGTAGTCGAGCACAAGCTAGATATGTATTTAATAATTTCAGTCAATACAATACAATATTATAGATATCACAATCATTATTTATCAAATATGATTATTTTTATATCAAAGCGATACAATAAAAAAGAATTGCTCAAATTTAATATTTAAAATAATTATAGGTATTGCTGACGAAATAAATACGTTGAGGGTAATAAAAGTCGTCCGTATAACGGGATTTTGAGAGAAGGGGATTTTTCCCAACAAGATGTTAAATTACAAAATGTTTCGTCATAAAAAATTGGGATAAAATATGTCACTGACTAGGCGAAGTGTCTCATAACGACTTGTTTTCAAAGCGAATCAAAACATTTAATTATTAGCTACGAGAATTTTCTGTCACAAAATCTACTATGTTTTACAGACGACTCTTCTTCTTCCTACACATCTTTCTCATCACAGCCTAGCCCCGCGGACCAGTTACAGATACCACCGACGGGATCGAAGCTGAGTCCCTTAGGACAGATGTACTCCCATCCGAGCAGCGCCCCGAACTCCATCCGCGCGCACGATATAAACTTCTTGCAAGACGACGGGTGGGGGAAGTTACCCACATCTAGACATTCGATAGATCCTGTAAAATATAAATATCTCATCATTATATGTTTTAGTTCGATGTCAGGGTGAAAACTGGCTCATGAAGCACTGTCTACCCCTTCTGAGATAAGGTCATGTGTGTATGAATATGTTCCAGTGTGAAGCAATTTTTTTGGAACTCAAAATTGAGTTAAATTTACAAAAGTATCAAGCATGAATAGTATAAGTCCAAATGCTTGCCTTGAGGTAGGCCATACATACAAAGTCATTCATCAGAGCTGTTAACTCTATATGATGCTTAAGCATTCACTTTAACACTAGTACTTAAAATGTAAGAAAGACTTTGACGTGCATATAATATAACAAAATAATGCTTAAGAACAGCTGATGAAGTCAAACGCATTTTCAATATCCAAAAATATTCCAGAAACTCACCTTTCCCATGTAAAATAACTTTAGTGCCCTCAGCGTATTTAAGAGCAACTCTCTCCTCGCTGTCGTCGTAGTAGTCATAATTGACTACCGGCCTGTAAGTTCTGTTGGGCTCGCTCTTGGCAATCTTCTCGAACGGTTTCTGCGACGTTCTGGACCTGAGAGTAGTTCTGGGAGTCGTCACCGGGACGTAAGTGGGAGTTGTTGAACGAACAGTAGATGTCGTCGGCCTGATCGTGGTAGAGATCCTCTTCTGCACCTTCTTCCTGAATACCTTGCGAGTGGTTGTTTGTGGTGTGGTAGGTGGTAGGTATTGGTATTCGTCTGAAAACGTGGCATGGTTATGTTTATTGAGAAAGTGGTCACTTAAGTAGTGTAGGTATTAATATGGAAATTATTTGCGTTTAAAGAGATACTGAGAGGAACAAATCTGGTTGCCATGCCATTGTGAATTGTATTTGGAAATCTGAATACAGAAGTGTTTTATGAAACAGCTTGAGCGGATACTTTTGGTGACGTTTGTGTTGAAGAATTTATTTAAAGTATGGTACACCTATTTCTATGGTTATAGAGATAGTGTACGTTACTAACCCACATATTTTTGTTATTGTTAATAAGCACATGATTAGCATGTTATTTTTTTATATTGTGAAGACACCCAAACAATGGTAGAAGCTGTAAGAACTAGAATTACTTAGAAGAAAAGATTAAATGAAATAGAAAATACCATCTAGCATAAAGAGTTAACGAGCATTCATTTGGTAAGCTTCGAAGACTCACCGTCATAAGTTTTGGTGATGGGCGATGCCAACAAATATTCTTTAGTGAATCCAACTGGTCCTTGACTGGAGATAGTGTAACCTACAGTAGACTCAGTGTCTTCTGAAACTGTGGGAAGTTTGGTGCGAATGGACCTAGTATCTTCAACGGGGATTGTAGTATATTTGACTGCGTTATCTGGTACAGTCGATAACTTGTCGTTCTCGTACTTAATTCCCCCTCTTTGCACTCCAGTGTAACCAGAGGGGATCACGTTAGGCAAAGGGAAGTCTCTAATAGCTTTAGCTATGGTTCTAGGGGTCGAATATGATCTAGGGTCAGTGGTTTCGATGTATTCCCTTGTGGTAGTGTATTCGCGGATCGTGGGTACATATTGGTTAGTCACAGTTTGATACACAGGGGTGGTGGGGTATCTACTTAGAGTGCTCAGTTTTGGGGCTTCGAAAGTTGTTGGCGTAATTCCTGCGAGGTCTGTTGGAATATTAGTGAAACTTTCTCTCGTTATAGTTGTGGGAAAACTATTTAGAGTGGCTTTACCGGAATTAATGACACTCTCATCGATGTTTTGTCTCGTAGTTTTTGGAATTTCATATGTTGTTTTTTCTTCGTAGTTTGTCGTCGAGTACGGCTGTCTCAGTTTTGTAGTAGTCAAATCAGGTGTTGTGTAATCACTTGTAACTCTTGGAGTGTCGTAGATGCTGTATGTTTCTCCGACGGTCGTTTGAACAAAGTCTTGAGTGGGAACTGTTCGGAAGGCTGTGGTGTACTCCTCATAGATTGGGGTCTTGGTGTTGTATTCTGTGTCAGAGCTGGTGTATTCTCTGTCGGTCCTCGCAGTGCTTTCCGAGTCTGTGCTGGGCAGAGGAGCCGTGATAAGCTGGTGTGCCGCGATGGCAATAGCAGCTTCTATGTTATCTGTGTAGAATGAAAGAGCTATGTTAAACTCGATAAAGATATTGATTTTTAAACAATTTGTTCGTTAGTGGCCTAAAGTAGGTAAATATTATTATTAATTAGTATACTGATTTCTGTAGTTCAAAGAATGTACGTGTAGCGTTAAGATCAGTATGAAGTTAGTTATTTTCTGTGACGTGACGATTGCCAGAAATCTGAAATCGTTAGATTAATATTAATAACTTTACGACAGGGAAATCAAACCTACTAGACATTTTATGGTCTAGTTTTCGTAACCTCACACAATCTGACAAAAGAAATCATAAAATTCCTGAATTTTCTTTGGCTGATTTATTAATCTTAAATTTACCTTCAACCGTAGTACCAGTTTCAGTAGTCACTTCGTCCTTCCTTCGCAAGTCATCAAGTTGATTCGCTCTGAAGGAGGAACTGTACTTTTTACTCTGTCTCCGTTTCTCATCGTCATTTGTCGCTGAGGCGTTTTGATCTTCCTTGAGGTTGACTAGGGGACGACGTGGAACCTTAGGTTCTTTCTTTGCAGAACGTTGTGCCAAGGTTGGGTCTTCGATGGCGTCTGTGGAAATGGCGTTAAGGATTAAGTACAAATTACTTCAATCCCGGGACTGATTGCTTGTGAGAGCATATCTACATTTTCAGAAATCAAATGTTTTTTATCTGTTTTCTTACATTGTTTTTATCAGATGGTCGATTCCATTGCATGGTATTTGTACCGCAATTTCTATACAAATCCTTAAAAAAATTAGCTCCACTCGTCGTTTTGTGGATTTGTGTAAGAATCATTGAACCAAAAAATATAGCATTTCACTCTTAAATCTTTATAATAATAATAAACTTTATTTGAATAAACCACATTTTACAGTTAGTTGAAGCCCTGATATCCGAACTAACGTTAGCTGTATATCGGAAACCAGTTGCTTCCCTAAGCCAAGTGATAATTATTGAAATTGGTTTAATGAAGGACTCTTATCATCAGTCTCAGTCTACTACTGAAGAGATCTCTACTGCTTCTCTTCCACCTGGACTTCTTTCTCCTCCTGGACTTCTTCCTCCTGACCATCACATTGTTTCATCGAGGCTTGCGGTGCACAATGATAAAACTTTAGGACTTTGAAGATTACCTACTGTAATTTATACGATTTATATTTTTACTAACAACACCGAACTTGGTTCTTGTGACAGACGTACCAATATCTCCAATGTCTTGCAGCAACTCCTCACTCTCTACCATCAAGGTGGTAGACTGGGGAGTGGCGGTGCTGGTGGTGGTGGAGCTGGTGACTGGCTGCCGCCGCCGGCTCGCGATGCGGTACGGGCGGCGAGTCGCGGCTGACGGGGATGGCGCTGGAGTCGTTGTAATTCCTGGCGGGAAGACGTAATTTAAGACGACACATGATTTTGTGCTGTGATATACCATTACCAACACATTTGCAATTGAATTAGGCATCATATTGGGATCATTTATGTATCTGGACCCTGTTTGCTCTACATATTTCTAATTATGACTTAAAAAAAATGCCGCCTAATTGTCTTCATTTGTAATGAGGATATAATTTTGTACAATATTATCATTGAAAATGTAATTTATGTGCCACTTCGTCACATCGGCAAGGAGTAGGTAGACTGTTACAAACCCATTTTCTTCGTTAATGTTAGAAATCAAAAATGATTTCTAACATCCATCTGTCCATCTTCTCGCAAAACAAGGATGATGAAAACATCATCCTTGTTTTGCGAGAAGATGGACAGATTACGCCTGCCTCCTACTGGCTAAAAACAGCTGTGTTAATATGTATGTATTTAAAAAAACAACGTATTCTATCAGTTGTCTGGTTCCCATAGTACACGCTATGCTTAGTTTGGGGCTAAATAGCGCTGTCCAGTCGCGTTCAGTCCAACATGTAGATTTCTATTCAAATCCTGTCATTCATCTAATTGCCCAGGTGTATGAATAGGCTTTTCAATTGAAACAATAAAAGCTCTAAAAAGTATCTATTGAACAAACCGAAGAATCGAGTAGGAGTAATGTTCATTGTATTTCTTATGGTGGTGGGAAGTGGTTTCTTTGTCTTGCCTATTTCTATAGCATATTCGGTTTCTGTCGTTAGTTTTGCAATATTTGGTGCTTTTTATTGCGTAGTCTGATATAAATTAATTAAATATCTTACTGTTCTAGAAGCTTCAAACTCTAATTGTTTGAGGTCCCGTACTTTGGGAATTGAAAAATTAAGGGTTAATTACGTCGGTCACTCAATCACATTTAGATTTAAATAGATATATATCTAAACACAAATTTGAAGCTCATGGTTTAAGTTTTGACATCCCCAACTTTCACTTCTATGTAAAACGCACTATTAAAACTCACTTGACAGGGATTGAAATAAGATCAGATTTTTCAACTACCTACTATTCAAGACTTTTTCCGCGGAAGTTCTACCACAATATCTGTTCGGATTTCTGTTTCGTATTATCACTGATACCTACACATATGTATGTAGTATGTATGCTATACTATTTCACGAGAGTACTTTTTTCACAGGAGAATATTAACTAAACAACCTTAACTAATAGCTATCTATCTTTATGCATTGTTCGACATCCATTGGATTGGGAAACGCACAAATGGAGCATGATAATTAATCCCCGCGCGTGAGTGACTGCTGATCGATTGGATGTCGTTACGAAATGAACATGGTGACACATAAACACGATACATACACTAGTAGAGGGCATTGCATTTGACAACCAATATAAGGAAGAGCGAATCAGATTTAAACCTATTTTAGGATACTAAAAGACATTCAAAACTTTTGTGATAATGCCTTGATTGATAACATTTCAAACACTGGCCTGACAGCTCAGTTGGTAGTAACGCCTTCCTGCCCTGCCTTCTGCGCTGTAGGTCGTGGGTTCGATTCCCACCCAGCATAAACATTTGTGTGACAAAAATAGATGTTTGTTGTCTGAGCATTGATATGTTTTATATGTGTGTATTAAAAAAGTATATAAGTATTAAATAAGTTACCTGGTTCCCATGATACAAGCTACGCTTAGCTTACTTTGGGGCTAGATGGCGCTGTGTGAAATGTCCAACAATATTTATTTATTTATATTCAAGAATTTTCTCCGCTTTTCTTATCTAACATTTTTCTCTAGTTTCCAAATCAGTAATACTTTATTTTCTGACTTTGAGAAATACTATTCAATTATACAACTATTTATTAATTTATAAAATAAATAAGAATATTTAATGTCAACGCAGCCAATGTTGCCATGATCGTTTCTGGGGTTTATGGTTCTCCGATTTTATACCGCTGTGTATTACAGGTCTGTTACATTAAAAATCTTCCGAGAGAGTATTATTGATGAAGGTTAAAAGTTTTCACATGGAAAGCAGTAAGAAACCGCTGTGTGCCAACCCACATGAGCGTGAGACGTTGTAATGGGGTCACACATATAGAAAATAGCATTTCCCACGCGTGCCCCCATAGTTGTGACACACCGATTGCAGTATCAACCTTGCTACTATATTTATTACTAGCTGCGCCCCGTGGTGTTACTCGCGGTGAATAAGTCATCCCACGGGAACACTGCACTTTTCCGGGATCAAAGTAGCCTGTGTTAATCCAGGATATAAGCTATCTTCGTACCAAATTTCATCCAAATCCATTCAGCCGTTTGAGCGTGAAAGAGTAACAAACATCCATACAAACTTTCACGTTCATAATATTAATAGGACTATGTTTAATCTTACAGGGTTGCATTAGACTACACATTATTAGTTTTATTTTTTTAATTAAATCAGGCAACACAGAAGTATTAATATACATACAGGACCCATAGAAATATCAACCTTAAAACTAAAATACATAACAATAACATAACTTAATACATAACAAGTTAAATAATTAAAAATGTTTAATCTGTCCACTAGATAAACAGTAGGTGTTTATCTGGGCGACTGTCATCTGCTCAACCAAATCAACGCTCATCTGACTGTCCCATCGTGCAACACGAAATGTTGCCAGTTTCGAAAATGGCGGGCAAGCATGCGCGAGAAACTCCTTGGATCTTCTCGACCGAATTATATAAATATCAAATCAAATATAACAAAACACCTTCCACATTTCAAAAAATTTCCTTCAACAATGGTCGGTAACGAAAAAGTCCTACGTTTCCATTGTTGTAAATAATATTTAGTCTGTGGGCAAAACAAATATTTTTTCTTTATTTCTATTCACGTTTAGATTTCACTCAGTGCACGTTTACAGATTATATTAAAATATATATCTGTCTCAGCATTCACGTTACTACGTGTTGTCACAGCGTGTCGGAGTGTGAATAGCGCTCTCTAACGATCGAACCGCCACAGAATGCATATTATTGACTACAGATCTTTTTTCTTAAGTATTCACGACACTTCCGTGCTTGCTGGTCCGGTAGTATCGTGCCGAGTGTGAATAATAGGAGTTTTTCTAAGATCGTGTTTATGGTGGCAGCTCTGAGCGCCCAGCGTTCTGTGTGTCCTATGTTCTGGCATATCAACAAACATAATATTTTATCTATGGAATTTAAAACGTAACCTCTGTAGTTAAGATGTTTTCAATTATTTTTATATTATATGAGAATAATGCGATGGAACAGGCAGATGGCTCACCTGATAATTTAAATGTTATTAAGCGGTATCCTCGGTCGATAACAACAAATTTAACGATTAATTCGATCCTTCCTTTATATTTAGTTATTAATGGGAAGACAAGTGGCATCGTATGACACCCAGAGACAGAGATGGTAGGATTTTCAGGGTTCAACGACATTGAAACAGCACCAGATTCCTCAAAAGCCTTCCCAACTTTTCCTAAATATATATAATACTATTTAATTTCATTCTGTTTCTATTCTAATCAAGTCATTACTGGTTCATTGTAGTTATCTAGACTGAACTGTTCCATACTATTTGAATAGTGAAGAATCCGTCGCCGCCCATGCCCGCTCACCGCTGTCGCCGGATATTGGCAGGTGGATATTCAATTAATGAGATCGCTCCACGGCTGACAGATTATTAGTCTGTGGGTGTCGTGAAAGCGGTCGGTGGAGTGTGGAGTGTAGCGAAACGAAACCATGCGACCACTCGCGACGGCTTTCATTACTTGCATAATGTCATCAAATTATCTGATAATGGGTGTTTTGTATCTGATAACTTAAAATGAAAATAAATATGATATTATAATAAATAAAAATGACTAAGTAAATAAATTCCAATTTACAATTATATAATTGTTATTATATTGTTTTGTGCAGGTACTCTATTTATCTATTAATATATCAAATTATCTAATATAACTAACGTTACTAAACTAAAATGTACACTAATATAATAGCCACCTAGAATAATAAAATAGCTGTAAAATAGCTGTGCCCTAATAGAGTGTATGCTTGTATCCTATAATTATATTAAGATCTTAATAACAACATAGTGCAATAAATAATTTAAATTTGAATTTAAATTATTCAGAAAATCCAGGAGCAATCCAGGGAATATCTAAAAGAACGATTATCTTCCAGTTAAGTATATAGTCTTCTTATATCTGAGGCCATGAAGACCCGAGTAGCTTTATCAACAAATTATAAGATAACTTGTAATCCATTCAATCAGTAATTTAATGACCAAAAACTTTTAACCATAAACCTAATATTGCAAAAAGAAGGGTTAGGCCAATTTATTATCGCCACTTTAATGGCCCCTATGTCTTCAACAGCAGAGTGAGAGATATAATAAAAAAACAAGTAGTTTCAAATAAATAGCTTCACGCCTCACACGAATTTCCCATATCAGTTGCACAATCGACGCTATGTCTGAGCGGAAGTCAGTCATCATAAATCTATGTCGGCACACGTTTTATTTCAATGTGTTTCGGGCATTTTGCCACTGAACATTCACTTTATTTATTTATTGTTCAGGGTGTTATGGCTGATACGGTGTCAGGGAGAAAGTTCCGGTCAATACACAGGAGCAACTGAACATTACGTAAACGGGTCTGAAAGAATGACACATTGATATTTAAGATTACAATTACGAATGCAGGCCACAAGTAAAAAAATAAGTACTTAGTAAAAGGAAGTTCTAATTCCAAATACAATAACTACGTTAGTAAAAGAAATATGTAATAAATTACCTTGTACAGATTCATTTTAAAATATGTCTGTTAATTTTACAGTCATGAGTTCCACTTATAAGTTTTGAATTATGACTAGACTTACCATGGTAGCACCACCTAATGAAGCATCTCTAGAGACCGAGTGTAGATATTCTTTGTACGGCGTAGATCATGAAAGTAATTTTAAAAATTTGACCCCTAATAGTTCCAAATTCATGTTTTAGTGTGAAATGTAAAACAACGTTTGGTGTAAATCCGAAAAATAACACAAGAACATTTCTCTAACTTAATAAACAAATACGAATTTACAACATTTCTGAAAATTTGTTTTGTAAAAATATCGAGAGTTAGATTTTCCTCTCAAGAAACAAAGATTGTCGTCCTTAGCTTGAAGGATTGAATCAAAACTGAATTGGAAATGGAAAATAAATTCGAGTGGGAAGTTGCTGACTGAAAAGATGATTTTAATGAGTATGATGAATAAAATTTGGAGATTTGTAAACACTGTTTGGCCCACAATTTTAAAGAGTCCTCGCAGACAAAGCCGTATGTATTCGTACTGACAAAACCTAGTCAAAGTCAAAGTCAAAGTCAAAAACTTTATTTCCATAGAATTCATAAAGAAATGGCTTGGAAACGTCAATATTCAAAACATAAGGTCACGCGTACTTATCGATAAGTTTGATGCCTGTTCAAACCCTATCCGACCCTCCATGGGGAAGAACAGACAAGAAACCCCTAATGGAGGGATTCCTTTTTTTTCGCGAGCACCATTCAGCACCACGTCCATTCCATAATCTTCTTCTATCCAAGAGTTTTCTCGTTAATGCTACTTCAAAACACATCCGCCTCACGCTTCTTACATACATACATAAAATCACGCCTGTTTCCTGGAGGAGTAGGCAGAGATCATGGTTTTCCACCTGCTACGATCCTGACATACCTGCTTAGCTTCATCCACTCTCATTACATTCTTCCTGCATGCTCGGCGGTTTACGGTACTCTCTCACGCTTCTTATGTACTGTAAATTATATTGAAAGCGCTTACAAAATCCAAACGCATACACAACGTAAGGTATAGCATTGATGTACACAATTCGACTGCAGATAATAGAATTCTCCAAACAATAGTTTGTTCAGTGTACCGGAGCGGCCATCTTGCTGATAATTGGCGGGTAAACTGCGTTCACGGTCGAGTTGCATCACCACAATACTGTTTCGACAGTTCATTATCATCTCGTGATAGGTGCAGGTGGAATTCGATGGTTCTTTGTTTCTGTCGTTAGTGAGCAAACCAGATAAGTCAGTTCCTTCCCTTCCTGACAGCAGAGTCATAGGGTCAAAACGAAAAGATGCGCGTAGATAAAGGATGACAAGATAAGTTCTTTCCGATACCCGCAGGCTTTATAATAATAAATATTGGTGGACACAGCGCCATCTAGCCCCAAACTAAGCACAGCTGTATCATGGGAACCAGATGAGTGATAAAATAAATATATCTATACTTTTTTAAATACATACATATATATAACACCCAGACACAACAGACATCAATTCTCGTCACACAAATGTTTCTCCTGGGTGGGAATCGAACCCACGAGCTACAGCGCAGAAGGCAAGCTTACTATCAACTGAGCTGCGAGGATTATATACAGTAATGGTGGTAAAAAAATAGCTCTTACGAATTGTGAAACATTACATTTCATGTTTAAGAAAAGATAAACAGATCTTTGGTTAAGATTACTACTTGTATAAAAACAAATGTACGGTAAACATGAGTTCTTTACTGTGAGTTCAATATCTCACGCTTAAAAACGTCTACTGTGTAGAAAAAGTGTATATCTGTGAGATTGCCAGGACATGTGAAATGTTATCACTTTGGTCGAGATTGAAAAGTAATGATCCGATAAAAGGGTTTCTTATATTATAAAGATGTGTTGTAAATGTTGACGTTCACTGATAAATAACTACGTTGCAATTCAGTGATTAAACCAAATAAACATATTTTATAGATGCCCAGCGTAAACTATATCGCAGCATTACAAGGTCTGAAAGCGCGTTGAAGTCTTTTGTGTGAGACAATATTGTACCCCTTGGATTTTACAATTATTATTGATATGGCTCTTATTAAGGCATGTAGCTTATTAATTTTTATAATATTTTATGCACGATTTAAATATTTGAATTTCACTTTAGTTAATTCAGTTATCTCTAGTGTAATCGAGAAATAACTAAATGATATTAGTATCAGATCACGTTTTGAATCAATACTACAACGCAATACTGTAGTTGCTAAACACTTGATAGATACCCGTTAAACGGTCCAAAATGTTCGCATGAGAATATTGCCAATCAGGTGCTGAGATTAGGTGCAGGTATTTAGATCAGTGCATAACAATAACAATGGCGGTAACAATGTTACGTTTTACCTACATTCCTTGTAAATGTCTCGCTTAGAATTCAGTGGTCTTGACTAACTTAACGAGTTCTTTGATTGGATGACGTGAGCTAATATAATTTAAAAACAATGTAGGTTATAATTAGGAATATTTTTACAACGGGGTAAATTCTTGGATTAATTAGGGAACTTATGTGGCTAAACACTGTACACAGTTTATACTAATGCAAAGGTTTCTAGGAATTACTTCGTACCAAATTTAGCAAAAATATACTTGGTCTTGTAACTTGGTATTTTAACAATGAAGACGATAAATATTTTTTCTGGAGTTTATCATTTATGTTTGTATTACAGCCACAAACATTTGCATCCAATAAATCCACACAGTGTGACAGATAAAACATTGATAGGAAAAAAAGAATCCCAGTAGAGTCATTCGGGGTATAAGGACGCAGTGGGTAAAAATTTACCCAGACGACTGCGTATTTTTACCCACTTTAAGTACGCACTCCGACAAATTCACAGTTTTCATAAAATGTAAATAAAAAACTGTTTTAGTTATCACCAAAACTTTATGCACTTTAGAAGTATAATAAATGTGCTATAAGAAACGCATAAATGTGTATCATGGCAGTTTAAGTGTATCAGTGGAAAAGACAAAAGTGCGGCTTTTTACCCCGAATGACCATAATTATAAATGTGTATCATGGCAGTTTAAGTGTATCAGTGGAAGAAGACAAAAGTGCGGCTTTTTACCCCGAATGACCATAATTATAAATGTGTAAATATATCTGCCTTTTTCGCGCTAAACTAGCGAACTGAAGTTGTAAACGATGTCACCGAAGTCTGAGCACAGATGAAACAAAGGCTCTTTCCTCCCTACTACTAACCACGTTTTTAACAACGAGGAGAATGCCCCATTTATAGGTATATTTTGACATCAACACCTACTTCATGGGAATGCATAAAGTCAAGGCAGATCATCGACTTTACGTAACCTTTGCTCCGCGAACAGTTCGCACCATCACGACACAATGAGAGAAACTTTCTCACGGCGGCGGCGGGCAGTTTCTCTTGTTATTGTTACTATACTCTGCATAATTCTTTGTTATGCAGCGCTCTGCAAACACACATTTATGGCGGATCCACGTATCTGTGATGAGATAAAAAAACTAGTTATGAGACCTTGAAATACCTTAAAGAAACACCTAAGATACCTTGTAATTAAATTACAACAAATACATAAAACTAGTTTTTGTATATTTGTAATACATATTAAGATATATGAATCATGGATTATTTTATAACACTAATAACTATGTATATTTTGATGGGATGTAAGATTTATACTTCCGTTTGTGCTAAGTGAAGTGCGCAAAAAGCTTAGGCAATGACAGTCTTCGAATCTTCTATACAAATCTGTTTATAAATCATCTAAGTAGATGCTTAAGCTGTTTGACTTTGATGCAAATATGGAACTTAAATTCCTTATGATTATAAGTAAAGAGTAGTTCTAACTAGTTAAGTTAGTAAACATTGCTCCAAATTCAACAGATATTTCTACTTAGATTTGATCACCACGCGGAAGAGATAAACACAGTTGAAGATCTAGAAATCTAGCACTAGCCCACTTTATCAGATTGCACCATTTGCATTCTGCTAGGCGACCTCGAGGACAACGCACTCCAAATGTCTAGGTCGTTTTTATAACTAGGTTTCTGTACGATGTTTGTAAACATTAAATTCACGTAATAATTACAAAACTTCGACTGGACCTGGGAATGTGACTTACGAATAAACATTTTCATACATTTAGCGTCTACGTTTCCATTCACAAGGTAAAAAATGTCCCATCGACGATCGGCCATCACTGTATGATTTTGACTTCGATTTCCTAATAAACAAATTTTATTATCCAATAATAAATAATACTTACCTACATTTATTACATGTAGACAATGAAATATTATGGCATTTTAACCTTTCTGAAACGATAAAATCCAAAACTAACGAAAACGTAACGAAAATTAAATGCGAACGTTTGGATGGATGTACGTTTGTTACTCAATCGCGCCAGAATTGCTGAACGGATCTGGATGAAATATGGCACAAAGATAGATTATAATCTGGAATAGCACATAGACTACTTTTATCCCGGAAAAAGGATCGACACCCGTGGGATGACTTATTCACTGCGGGCAGCTATATACCATAAATAGTGGCTCACGAATTGTACTGAATATAAAATGACACATCTTAAGTTTTAAGCGACTCAAAAGATACAAAATTTTGGTCACTTAATAACAGTTAAGAGTTTAAAGGTCGATTTCAATTGGTGCTCGCACCTTCCGTGACCAAACTGAGTCTTCATCACCATACCAATTATAATGATATTGAGGAAAATTATATTAATATTTTGAGTTTAATTGAACGAACCATTTTGGTTGTCTTTTATTACCTGTCGAATTGCTGGAAGAATGCGGCTGTGTTCCGTGAAAAATCTTCTTCTTTTCCAATTATTTTTATGTGTTTAATGAAATGAGCTACAATTTTTTTTTTGTAAATTTATTAAACAACTCCTTAACACTTAAACTTTAAAATAAATAGTTCGGCTTCCGTTTAGACCCTAGATAATATAAATTTAATTAAAATAAAGATCATTATCGTTATCTAGTTATATGTCAATATTTTACTACACGGCAGGGAACATTTGTTTATGTTTCTAAAGCGTTCTAAAAACACTGGAATTTTAAAAAGTCAGACTTAAAGAACAGAATTGTGTCTGCTTGGGCTGGAATAGAAGACGAACTCAAGCTTACTGGATATTATGCGCTAACATATTTAGGTACTGAAGCTTTATGTTGCCCGATGAGCAAGTATAACCGGTAAATCTAGAAGTTTCTCCGTCACTGATAAGTTTCCAGAATCTTGTAATCTAGACGATTCTATGGATACTTGCGCAATAATTCAAAGGGAATGGGCATGAAACGAAAAAGTGATTTGTTATACAGTGGGTTTAGTAAGTGGGACTGTAATTTTGTTATATAAATACATATATTCTTATACATAATACATTAGTAGATATGTATTATACTGAATGATGATATCTGAACGATATATAATAAGAGACATAATTTTATAAACATATAAAAATCTTTATTGCATTAAGTACATACATTAAATAAAAATACATATTAAATAAAATTGAATAGCCCTAACTTCTAAGCGAACATAAGATAAATCTGTCATTATATTTACTGTGTATTTACGTACTTTATCATGTTGTACGTGGAGTGCAACGTGAGTGTTTCAGCTGTGAGAATACTTGGCACAAGGTGTGGACTTACCTTGCGGAGGCTGCGGAGGTGTGATACAAACCCGTTACATTTGATTCCGCCGCAGATTCAAGATCGCTCCAAAGCTGAATCAAAACAACTCACCGCTCCCCCCGGCGCCGGCGGCGGCGGGCCTGCGACGCGCGAAGTTTCGCGTCGGCCTCTCATTGCGCCGCGCGGCCGTGCTCAAAGATGGCCGCCTCGTCGCGGGCGGTTCGGTCCGCGTGCCGTTTTCCACGTCTCTCCGCGATTCCACGGCCTCTTTTCGCGTCGCCTCGGCATCCTTCCGCGTCGCGACGGCGTCTTTACGCAGCGCTATGGCCTCCTTTCTGACTTTGAATCTGGAAGGGCCGCGTCTGATCGGCCTGGGCGTGCTGCTGCTGTTCGCGTTGTTGCGCTCCTGGTCTCGTTTGAAGGCGTCGTCTTCCAGTTTTGAGGCTTCATCCTCTTTTTTGGAAGCTTCGACCTCTTTTCGAGCCGCTTCGGCCTCCTTTTGAGATGCGATGGTCTCCTTGCGGGCTGCTTCGGCGGCTCGCTCCGCCTTGAGCTCGAGCTCTATCTCCATGGCTTCGTCTGGATCTATGGTGGTCGGCTCGGTGGGCTCCTCCGTCACTTCTGGTGGTGCTGTGGCCTTGGTGCGGCGAAGGAATGGACGTCTGCCGCTCTGCTGGAGAAATAAATGGTCAGTATAATTTTTATTTATACATAACTATAATAACATTATTATACTAAAATGCATTCAATTCCCATATTATATTATTTAACAGTTCCATTGTATCATATTTTTACCACGTTATTACATTACCATCTTATTTGACTAAAACAAAACATACATACGTACAGACAATATTTATTCGATACATATGTATTTGATTTACACAATAATAATAACATAAGTAATAGTGTACCAAACCATATTATTATTTTGATGGTATAAACTTATTTACGAATACTATTCAGCAGATATAAAATTAAACTACTCTATATTTCATAAACCAATACTCCGCCTGGATGATAAAATTATAGAACTTATCGTAAGATAGCAATTTGTGGTTAGAGTATATTTCAATGGTTTAACAGTATGACAGATTCAGCTAAGGTCATTTCGCGGTTAGCTTGTGCAAATACAGGTATTAACTATTTGCACATACCATGAACAACTCAGCGGGTAAATATTTCGTTAAGTTTTGAAATGGTTTCATTTAAATCACATGTGATAATTGGCAAAGAGCTTCCATGGCGCATTTAATTGCTCGAAGTATTAACAAATATTGGTGGACTTTTCACAAAGCCGCTAAGTAAGCTAATTATAGCTTGTATCATGGGAATCAGACAACTGATACAATACTCTATATATACCCTTTTTTGTAAATACATATAGATACATTGACAAAAATGTGATTAAAGTACATAATCGAAATCATTGAACGTTTTGTCCCAATGTAGGACCATATTTCTAAATTTGTCATTAGGCTTTGTCCTTTTAGCTTCTCGAGACAGACCCTAAAACAATCTAAAAGCCTTGATCTCCTCTAACACTTTCAGTTTACGATTCCCGTTAAACTAGAGAAATATCGATAGTGATATTAGAGTAACTCACGTTGGATAATAAAATGATTAACTTCTCAAAAACCATTATCCATTATAAATACCTATCTATTCGCCAATGCTATTTTTTTTATTATATTTCTTTTATATTTTTCTTGATGTCGTCATTTTTCTACAAAACTTATTCATTAGTGGTTTCCCAAAAGAATGGAAACAATTATGCAAAGGTAATTAGCAATTCATAGCGTCTGACCTTTTAGGGCTGAGCCCATCTTTATCTTAAATCGAGTGGGTGTTTAATGGCGGTGTTTTCCTCATGTTTTATGTATTTTGACCAAGATTTGCACAAGTTTATAATTATCAGTATACGCGTCACACTCGTATATTGTTTTATTTATATGGTAGGTAAGGTCACTGAAATGGTTTTAAAATTCAAATAATGTTTAAATAGTTCTTCTCAAACCAAATGAATAGTCATAATAAATACTGTTGGACATTTCACACACAGCCCTTTAGCCCCAAATTAAGCATAACTTATTCTATTGGAACAGGTAAATGATAGAATATAAGTATAGATGCATTTTTGTACATATTATTATGAATATTATTCTTGAGTGGCCTCACAGTTCTGTTTTAAGTAACTCTGTCTTCTTCGTGGGTTCGAATCTCATCCAGTCAACATTTGTGTGAGGAACACAGATGTTTGTTCTGTGTCTGGGTGTCAATATCAATATGTATGTATTTATTTACCAAAAAGTATATTCTATCAATTGTCTGGTTCCCATAGTACAAGCAATGCTTAGTTTGGGGCTAGATGTTGCTGTGGGAATGTATATATCAATATTTATACTATTTTATAATGTAGTCTATTTGTCGTTGAGTCAGGTGAAACTAGATAACAGGTAGGATACGATTAAATCATTGTGGGCGTGACGGTATTCACGCTCCGTCGGATGGTTGAACGTGCGCGACCACGGCTCGGTCGGGACGTGGTGTGCAAAGGCCACACTTTTATAATGAAAATAAACATTAGATCCTAACCCAGTGATATCATAACTAGCTAGTGGAATAAATGAGAAATATAAACTTTCTCCACCATTCCAGCGCACAACTCGCTATTTTATTTATTTATTAAGCACACAAACATCACATACATTACACAATTAAACATAAAAATAAATAACAAAAAGACACTTCTGATATATATGACAATTATAAGTGTACATAACGTATATATATATTTATATTATTTTGAAAATACGGAAGCTTTATTTGAAAGTAATATCTTAAGGTGTTATTATCTGAAACCATTATTGCTATCTTTTTATGTTGTGACCACGGCCCTTCAGAATCAAAAATGTACATAAAATATCCTGTTAACTACCTCTTTTTAAGTTGCGACCCTTTAGAATCAAAAATTTACACAAAATATCCTGTTAAGTACCTCGTTTTAAGTTGCGACCACGGCCCTTAAGAATCAAAAATGTACACATAAAATATCCTGTTCAGTAGTTAATTAGGCAATTATCTGGTGAATGTTATTTTAGTTTAGTTTAGTTTGTAGCTGAATGTAAGTTAACTGTCGTACAGTGTATACTTCGTAATTACCGCTAAAGCAAAATGAAATCACATTTTACAAATAGATAACTTTTGATCACTGGTAAAAACTGTAGCAAGTTGTGAACCCCAACACCATTCCCTCGCCTTACACTTTAGTAACCAGAACACTGAGTAGTTATTTGTGCCTCAGTTCAAATATTTCTTGTCATGTTGGTGCGAGGCAAACCTAGATTGAGCTGTCTAAAGTCAAAGTATAGTTATTGAGTGAAATACATTGAAAAGCAAATAATATTAATAATTTTCGGTAATTTCAAATCATAAAATTAAGCAAAAACGTTAAGAAAGTAATTGTTAGGAAGGAGAAATTCGTTCTATTTTCTGAAACTATATAACAAAACATATTCTATATATACTCTTTATGACTAAGTATTTTGAACCGTTGTGTAATGATTTATTTTAAATAGGGAATTACTAAATTGATTTCATTTATGTATTTTTGTGGACAAATTTCACAATTTATTTAAATTTCATTATTTATTAAATTTACTGATTTTAAATTTTGTGTTTTTCAATGATCTTTGTTGGTCGAATAAATGATTATTATATATAGCCTATATTATTGTTAACGTGAGTCATCAAAATGTCCTTTTGAGTGAGTAGTAAAACAATTTAGTGTATTTAAAATCATGCAACATTCATCCAGATAAAAACATGCAACGAGGCTTATGTAATGAATTGTAATTACAGATTTTATCTCAGAACAAGTTGCCATAAAATGTATTTTTACTCCAAAACTTGAAATCAGCTATTTACAAGTCTCATACAAAAAGTGGTGATTGCGCGAATGGATTGAGATAGAAAAAGTTGCAACCTAGCAGCTCAGTTTCCTGTAGCCGTTCTCTTGGTTTCTCTCAATTACATCTACTGCGTATCGGTTTACATCTCAATCTCATCTTGTAATAACTTTCTCACAATTTTGACTTGAAGAAAGCCCCAGCGAAAAGGATATGCGGTTACCCATTTATATACGGCATTGTTAAGACATGATATTTGTAATAAGTAGTTGTTTGAAGGAAATATTAAGTTTTTATGAGAGATTTTCTCATATATGGTTTATTCATTGTGATATAAAAAAGTTTTGAAAAGTCTAGCCCAGATTTGTAATTTATTTAAATAACTGTTGTACGCTTATGTAGAGTAAGAATTGTTTCTGTAAATTGAATTGCGATAAATTTTTCCAACAATAATTGGGCAATTTAAATACGCTAACAATACAATTTATTTACAATTATTCATCATTATGTCGCACTTGGATTGAAATCAAGTTTTATTCTTCATTATATTATATATATTTATTTGAGCAATTATTTTTCCGTGTATTTTTCTCACAACACCATCTAGCCCCAAACTAAGCATAGCTTGTGCTATGGGATCCAGATAACTGATAGAATACTTATATTCTTTTTGTAAATACATACAGATAAATACACATTAACATCCCAAAACAGAACAAATATTAATGTTCGTCATACAACTTTTTGTCCTGGATGGGAATCAAACCCACGACCTGCAGAACATAAGACAGAGTTACTACCAACTGGATTGTGAGGCCAGTCAATAATTGGAATACTAGAAGAGATCTTCATAGTATATTGCTAGATTTTTTTATTACACACCATAACTCAAGATGTATTTAAAATGACCGCCGCATGAAGCGATTGCACGAACAAATGATTATGTGACAGGAAACAATTCAAGTTACCCATTCAAGCTAGTCGTCTAGCAGTGTGGTGCTTGTAATCTTAACCATTGTGTAATTTCACCGTGAAATAGAAATACTTCTTAAAAATCTCAGTATTTCCAATGGAAATCAGGCTTTTCCTCTGTACTTTAAATTCCATCTGGTAACCCTAACTTGGTGTCAACAAGTGGGAACGGTTTTAGTACTTCCTCAGACGAACTGAACGAAATTCCATTGCTAATAAAAGTCGTTCTCTGTTAGTGATCTTGACCCTTGTGTAACTCCACCGCCAACTAATCACAAATACCTTGACTAACGATGTTGGCTAATTGATTTGTCAATAAACAAGATGTGTGGTAATTTAAGAAATTGCTCATTCTAACTCCACGGTTAACGTATAAGTTAATTAGTTGGTAAGTTTCTTAACAAGTTCTACTGATCAAGTCGAACTGACGAATCTGCTGAAATGAGTCAACTGAAACCTGTCGATGGTTAAGGAAATTGTAATTTTTTATAGTTAAAACGTATAAATTAAACAGTTAATAACAAAAACATTTCCTCGAGATTCGTTTTTGGTTTTGCCATTTGACTAAGTTCATAGAAATAAAATATCATTTTATTCAGGGGTAGTGACACTTTCTTTTTCAACCAAAAGCTGTGAAGTTGAGTTTTGCTGTTCAGCGAGGCAATGTAGCCCGTTATTTGTGTAAAAAATACCCCCTGGTAGTGAATGGGATCAGTTGAGTTATCTATAGATTACTGGAAACGGCTTAGTTAGTTCAATTGGTTTCATTTTATATATATGTTCATATTTCTTTGTAAAGTCAATATAGTAACTTAATAGTGAAAGCATAAGTAATAAAGTAAGTTATTGTATCAGATCAGCTTCATTTCCACAGTTTAACTTTAACTTAAAAACATTGACCGCTTTTCAGTAACTGTGTAGTTTTAGATTTACTTAAGAGATATCTAAAGAAAGTGATAGAGTGGTTACTAAGAGATATGTAAAGGAGAAAAGGCAGACAGAAGAAAATATGGCGGGACATATTTTACGAGAGTAGGAGCAAGTTGGATGCAAGCAGTACGAGACAGAAAACTGTGGAGGGACTTGGGAGAGGCCTACGACGAAGAGGCGACTTCTACCAATGTTTAAATTTAAATTTGTTTGTAATATTATTTAGGTAGTAGAAATAAAGGCTTTTTATTTATTATTATTTTATAAGAGATATTTAGCGACTAATAACTCTCCCTTGCACTAGAAAACAAAGTTTTCTTATTATTTGACCCAAATGATTCCAAGACGTACTAAATGGAACTAACTGAGGCCATTACAGTGAAGTCATAATCCTAGAGTTGACTCGAAATGGAATGCAAATATATAATCTGCCAAGGTTACCCACGGCACCCACATTATATTATCATCTATGTAATATGTGTGTACATAGGTAGCCATTTACAAACAATACTATGTCTATATGACATGATGTCTCATGAATATGTACATAAGCTTTAAGTAGGAGCATAGAATTAAGAAACTGGTTAAGTTAGTACCTTATATTTTTAATGGGTACCTACTTGAATCAGTTTACTTATGTCGCAACATCTTTAACTCCAATATATAGTAAAATATAGAGTTTAAAGTATATCGAAATAGGGAAAACGTTGGTTTTGTTATAAGTTACAGATATAATACATATACAAAATCATCGTTTTATTGAAACAAAATCTTGCTTGATGCGTCATAGAGCTATAAAACGTCATAAACGTTTCCTCAGGATTTCCTCAGACTCGGTGGCTAAGATTTTGTCACACTTTGCGACAAAGTTTAGTCAATAAACGTGGATTAAGAAGACCGTGTAGGCGTGTGGTAACTAGTTACAACACAAGGACACACGTATTTTACATGTTTTAGTATTTCCACGCTTGTCACGACATCTACCCATTATTTGCGCAATTCACCTTATCCGTTTGCTAACTTTATGGTAAGACTGCGGTTTTTAAATAATTGGTTTGGTACAGTTTCAAAACTCTGTGTTTTGGGATTCGTTACGGTTTAACGATTGATTGGCAGTTTATGATGAACAGAAGAATGGAATCTCGCATCGTAAAAACGATTTTGTTACCTCAGTCTTGAGGTTCCGTAAACATAAAAACCAGTCGTCCTCGTCACCGCTAATTCGGTCACATGTGTCACACGAATGTCGCGTGCTCATAAACCAAATGCGTGCTATTTGAAACTGAACGGCTGTACTCTAAGTATCGATTTTTCACATACGTCTATGTTAATTGCTACAGTAGACTTGTTTATAGCTTCTTATTTGCGGATATTGCCTTCACGCCCGCGTAGATCAAATGATAATAAAATTCTTTATGTCATATTAATGAGGATGGTGCTTACTTAAATTAAAGCACATTTATAAATAAATATTCTATTTCATTAGTATTCCCTATGTGGTTAGTTATTGTAATAAAAAAATATAAACCTTAAATATAACTCAGGGAAAATGGAGCTTTCTGCTGGTGACAGTTTTTATTATATATACTCCTTTTTTGAAAGAGTTTTCAAAGTCTAGTACCTAATTTGAGAGATTACTTCTAAGGATAATAATATAATCCTAAATAATATAATCCTTAACCTACCGTCATATTATTATATTACCCTGAATCCTATTATCGGATATGGTTTGAACAGGCGTCAAACTTAGCGATCAGTACACGTGACTTTATGTTTTAAATATTATTTATTCAGGTTTCCAATCCATTTCTTTATGCATTCGAGGAAATTCAGTTTTTTGACTTCGACTTAGATAGTGTAAACCTGACTTAATTTATCTAGCAGTGAATTGGACACTCGAGCAATTAAGCTCTCGTTTGTAATGGTTTCTAAATATAACTAACTAAAGATGGTAAATTCGTGTCAGTATAAAAGCTCCTCAATACGATGAATCAAAGTAACAAATTGTAGACTGAGGCATACGTTTCATGGAACACCCATTTGCAATGAAGACGGGTACGATTGCAAAATACTTGATTACTGTCGATACTATAGTTGGTATGCGTAGGATTATCTCGGTACCATAAAATCCTTGAAACAGTCTCGGTTTCAATTAATTTCTAAGATTCATACTGTATACATTGTGTTCGTTAAATAAATTAACTTTTATTAACTTAAGGGGCCGCGTGGTTTTTATATAAAAGAGGGTTCCATACATTAAAAAAAACTGGTGTAACATAACTTTTTGCAATTTATTTATAGAAAGCTTATATAGTTTACACCTTGGACACTAAATTCATATACATTCATATACACTAAATATATATATATGTATAGTTAAAAATTAAAGTTAAAAATTACACAAGGGTAGAGCAATACTCAGTCAAAGCTGAAGGTGGTTAGATATCATGTCAGTAGCTTACAACACGATCGACTGGCGTAGTCACCTGGTGAGGTATTTACCAAGGTGATCAACTTGATGAACTTGCCAGGAATGTATGTACCACTTGTACTCTTCATAATAATATATAATCTGGTTCTGTGACTCCTGCCCTTGAATATTTCTTGATAAACAACGTATTTTTTTACGATAAATGGCCACTTTGACATAAATTTGAAATATTAATTAAAATAAGATCTCATTTAAATTTAAACAGTTTCAAAAGAGGCTAATGAAATTTATCATATAGCTTCAGGTTGGGAATTAAAACTACTAAATATCACTGTCAGTATAGAAATCAGTTATGAAAGTAGTTTATATCAAGCGAATAATTTATTATGAGATAGCAAATCGATATTTGAATACTGCTAGTTTTTTATTTATTTATCTCGTCTTGAGCTAAAACCATTTGTATGAACGAATATTTGCTGAATATAGTGTTAGCCGTGTTTTCAGGGTTAAGTAATAGCGGCGATCTCACCACTTGTCACTTGCCACGATAGTGCGATAATAATAAAACTCACTATGGTCCTGCCTACCCCTTTGCGGAACAAGACTTGATTTTCCAGTTTTTTTAGTGTTATTTAGTTGCGGAACGAGCCGACGGCCCACCTGGTGTTAAGTGGTAACCTCTTCCCATAACAACCGATGCGGCTTGGGTCCTCCCCTACTAGGTACAACAAGACCCAAGTCGCATCGTATGCGCCCGTAACTGTAAGATGTGAAGGTGGAATGTCTCATGTGCCTGTAATTTCACCGGCACCCACACCTTTCAAACAAGTTCTAGGCATATACTACATTTAGTAGCAACGAGCTATTAAAAATCCCACTCGGCGGCACTTCGTCTAAAATAACATTTTACGTTCGGCTTAACTGTCATGAACAAAAAACTTACATTTATTTCGAGACCGCCACAGAACAAGGAAAAACATGCATTTGCAATTACGTCGTTGATTAAAGTAATAACATTGTTATTCTACAGCGGTATGACCTTAGCGACAACTAGGTATATTCACAGCACGCACTTTTAAGTGACACAGTTACGGAACGAGCCGACGGCCCACCTGGTGTTAAGTTTCGACTTGGGTCCTCCCCTACTAGGTAAGACGAGACTCAAGTCGCATCGTATGCGCCCGTGACTCTGAGACGTGTAGGTGGAATTTCCCATGTGCCTGTAATTTCACCAGGAACCACACCTTTCAGACCGGAACACAGTAACGCAAATGCATTACTGTGTTCCGGTCTGAAATGGTCATGGTGGCAGTACTTTCCCGGACGAACTTGGCGTGAGTCCTACTGCGTATATACTCGAGAACCATTATATTAAGGGTCTTGTTCTCAAAGGACTAAACCCTGTTACTAAGCCTACGATATTTGTCCTTCTATTCTACCTTTTAAGAGCCACATCTAGTGAAACTTAGTAGCTAGTCGATTGAAATAAATATTGGTGGAAATTTCACACAGCGCTATCTAGCCCGAAAGCTAAGCATAGCTTGTACTATGGAAACGCTACGTGGTTTAGTCATTTTTATCAGTTGTGAATTTTCGTTAATAAAGGTAAAGTTACTTCTTGTAACATCAGCTGCCAGTGAAAATCCAATCTAAACCGGTCCAGCCGTTCACAAATATAATAATTGGTTTTCGTTATAACTACCACACATACTTTCTTTTGCATTTAGTAAAAAGCCGTTATTTTAACATAAAATACAGACACTTCTACTTTATTTGTAGTATCGTACAATCTCCCTGCTCTCATATAAACGACTACTTATATAAAAACTTATTGCAACCGCGCTGTTGGGTACTTCATACCAAATATATCTAGCCTTAATACGCAATAAGGTACATTACAACAAGCGAAGGTACTTATGACTCAACACGTAGTACCGCCCGCCGCGCCCAACACACAACAAAGACTTGTCAAAAAAACTAATTATTCTGCCAACGATACTGCAGATAATGGTAATACGCCTACCGAAATGATAAAATAAGATAAACTGAAGTGTTTTATCAAGATAGCAATCGGACAGATGAAAGAAATCCGGATTTATCTAGCGTTTGTTTTGTACATAATGCACTGTTAATTCTTGATTATGGTTGTTTTGATTCTTGACGGTACACCTAAATATCAGGACAAATTAATATTTTATTCTCCACTGATGCCGTAATGTGCCTTTGTTATAAATATCACATAATAGAAACTCTTCTACTTTTTATTCAGACTAAGATAACATTGTGTTTATCATTCTCAGATTAACTCGAGTTTTTAATGAGAGATTGTTTACATATTTGTAGTAAATAATATAATATTCGTGAGGAAGTCAATTTCTTCTTATTGATATTCCCTGCCTGAACGAGCTATATTCAATATATTTGGTTAGTTTGGGATATGTTGGAACGTATTTATGTTTGTGTTTGCTTGTTTTTGTAAAAATTTCATTAACGGTCCATTGTTGAAAATAATATTGTCTGTGTCAAAATAGATCATTTTTCTTTGTATTTATTTTCTCTTTAAGCGATTAGCACGCGTTTTCCCCAAACGACATCAAATTTTATTTAACTTGTAGCTTTCTATCGAAACGTATGATAACAACTTGAAAAATAGATCCCTTATTTATTATCTGCCACGACTTTTACTCTTATTTTTTGTTTCAGATAAAGGAAAAGATTATGTTATGCAGAACCATAACTTAAAAATAACTTAGAAAATGTACATATGTTGGTAATTTCATTAAGGCAAAGAAAGGCACATAAATCACATAAACCAGACGTCAAAGACAAATCACTTTCACATAACTTAACGGCCTGTTATAGAGAACCGGTCGAATAACTAAGATTTATTTGTAACTGACGCAACCGTTAGATAATGCGGATAAACAGGTATAGTGCCAGTGCGCGGAGAAAGCGATTTTCACTTCGGATGCTGCGCAGATCTGTCAATATTATCTCAACGTGAAAACGGTGACTCGCATAGGAATTAAAGAGTTGCAAATCATGTTACAATAAGCTCTCGAGGCATCAAAATGTGCTAACTCAGCTTTATTACTTTGTAGATATTCATCAGAATACGTTTATTTTTACGTAATTGTAATTAATTGAACAAGCGAGCGAGCATTTAGGGTGATATCTCCATTGCCGTGCATTTCGACTCTTGGGGCACTGATGTTTTTGTTAAAATTATCCCGATCAGTCTTGAAAGCATGGTGGTCTAGTACTGACTCCGAGTTTCAATCCGGAGGCCGCCGATTCAAATCCCGACGTACACCTATGGGTTTTTAGCTTGAAAAATGTACGTTCTCAAAACAGTGAAGGAAAACATCGTGAGGAAACCGACATGTCCTAGAACTAAAAATTCGAAAACATGTGTCGAGTGCACGAAAGGATCCTCTTTGAGGTGCACTTAAAATCCTTTCACAGAACCAGTGACTCAAATAGAATAGAATGCGGGAAATTAATGAAAACAAATTCTTCCATTTGCTCGCTATAAATATTGATTTTTTTCAACCAATACAGCGTAAAACAATTTTTACCCTTCTCCTCATCCCACCGCCTATAAGTTTTAGTGGGAAAAATTAGCTTATAAACGTCTCTGGGGTACCATCTATCCCTATATAAAAATTCATCATAATAGATTCAGCAGTCTCGGCGTGCAAGCGTAACAAACAAACTCACTTTGGCATTTATAATATTAGTTAAGATAGTCATGCTCATATATAAGGACAGATCTCATGTATAGGTTTTGTATTGCGCATTAATCAGAAGTTCTCAAGTTTACCACCTTAGTACCATGAAGATAGGAACTCAATATAAGATAGATAGATTATATCTTTATTGTACAGAACAAAGACACATTTAACAAGAAAATGGTACAATGGGCGGCCTTATCGCTAAGAGCGATCTCTTTCAGGCAACCTTTGGGTGGTCAAGATCCGTACAAGATCCGTTGGAATCATTCAATATTTAGTATATATAGCGATATGTGCATTGTTAATAAAATGTTTTCTCGTTTGTTACAGATTTGGGGGAAACTGGACGATTTCGGGCACTGGCTGAAACCTGATGTAGATATGGAATATTATTTCACTGAGAACAATACAGCTGCATTGGTAACAAGCCGATGAATCAATAGAGACAAAGAAGAGAAGAAACAAACGTATTAGATTTAAAGGATTTATGGATACTGTGAAATGGATCTACGACAAAATATTGTCAGTACCTAGTGTTCTACTACATTTAAATTTAGGATAATTATTGATATAATTGTAAAATAAAACAATGCAATTTGCGTGTTTCATTTATTGAACTTTATCCCTAATCCTATTCAAACCTACAAAAATAATTCGTGGTGGAAATGAGAGTTTTCCTATTTATCGGAAATGCTGTAGGAAATCCTTGATCAAATCGAACAACTCTGAAATTAAATTTTGAATTAGATATGCAGAAGGCAGGGTAACCACTCTTTCAATAAAACCTCTGTGTCAAGCCCAGTTGTCAAAGTTTTCAGACAACCCAGAAGCATCCCGACATATTCCTGTACTCCTTAAAAAATTAAATTCTCAATCATAACACAGCTGGTAGGACTAAGCGCCTATGACCAAAAAGAACATTGATTAACTTAATTGATTTATTATCGACCGGACAAGCAGTCCCTTATAGTTTTTATGTGAATTTATTAATATATAAGCAGATGGCTCGCTGTATCATCTACCTCTAACAATAGCTAAAACAAACTGGGTAACTACTTAGATATGAAAAAAATGCGCTCCGCACAGCGCCCGTAACTGAGACATGAAGTTGGAAAGTTTCATGTGCCTGTAATTTCATGGTATGGTAGGTTACCTTATTAACACAAGGTAATGTGAGAATCATACAGAATTAATTATAGTTCTGTAAAGGAGAAAAGAGAATTCGTTTCGGTAAGTATAACTACTACTAGGTACTACTACTACTATTACTACTACTACTACTACTAATTACTAGTCGTGCCTGTGAGTTGAATAGAATAAAGAGCTCATTAAAGAGGCTCCTTTTGTGCATTTTACACATGCATTGGAATTCAAGGTTCTAGGACATGCCGGCATTAGGATGTTTAACGACGTAAAATTAAAATTCATTAATATGACTCCGAAGAAACAAATAGGAATACCAGTATGCACATACCATAAAGTCTACGCGAGTAAATAAGGGACTAGACGTGGTATCTTAATATCTAATTATGAGACCATAAATAGAAGATGTCGGACCATAAACAATTTATCACAACCGGGTGCTTGCTTAATTATCCTGCTAATAATGGCGTAGTATATAACTTTACCAATTATAACTGGTCAACATTTAATAGCAAGTCTCTTCAAAATACCTAACTGGCTTATAAACTTAAAGCGCATTGTAAAAAGCCTGCCCTGGTTGTGCTAAAGCTGTACTAAAAAGATTTGTTTTTAAAAAACCTTAATGCAAATAAAATACTTTTTCTTTTATATTTAATTTTTTTATTTAATTTAATTATTTTACTAAAATAAAGTAACTAGAGAAATATGAAAAAGCTTAAATCTGTCTTTAGCTTCCTCAGTGTTGTTTTGCTATTGACAAATGAACAGGTAAACATAACGTTAAAATTTTTTGAATCCCAATCTAGGATTTCTTTATTGCCAAATGCAAATGATTTTCATGTTAACATAACCAAGAATAGTAAATGGGTTGTCCGCTGATTCACATGAAAGGATATTGCAGTGAGAACGTCCAACCGGTCGCAAGTAGGTCGAGATGATACAATCCTTGTGCACCCGGCCTGGCTCGCGGTGTTGCAAACAGTGGTTTATACGTACAAATGATTCATCTGAATATAATTAGTCAGTACATAATCTGTATACTCAGTACTGCTATAACTAATCATGTCCATGGCTCTTTCGAACCATGTCTTAGTAAATAAATAAGTAAGCACTTGATTGCTAACAATAATATAATATTGGTGGACATTTCACACAGCACCATCTAGCCCCAGCTAAGCATAGCTTGTATCATGGGAACCAGACAATTGATATAATATATATATGATATAATATGATATAATGATATAATAATATATATACAAGTGATATAATACAAGGAACTCTGGCACTAGCGCTATAAGTGTACAATGGAAAGTATCGAACCCGCGCTCTGCGATCCAGTAGGTTGCTCATCACCGAGATTGTGAATATTATGCTTATTAATTACTCTGACTTATTACAAATTAATTAGTTTTGATCTTTGGTATCTGCTAATAAGTAATGACAGGCCTCATAGCTGAGTTGGTAGTAGCTCTGCCTTCTGCGCTGTAGGTCGTGGATTCGATTCACACCCGGTACAAACATTTGTGTCACAAATATAGATGTTTGTTCTGTGTCTGTGTTAATACGTATTATATGTATGTATTTACTTAAAAGTGTATAATATGTAGTCTATCAGTTGCCTGGTTCCCATGCTACAAAGCTATGCGTAGTTTGGGGCTAGATGGCGCTGTGTGAATTGTCCACCAATATTATATTTATCCTACTAATATTATAAACGTAAAAGTTTGTATGGATGTTTGTTAATCTTTCACGCTCAAACGGCTGAATGGATTTGGATGAAATTTGGTACCAAGATAGCTTATATCCTGGATTAACACATAGGCTACTTTGATCCCGTAGAAATGGAGTGTTCCCATGGGGTTACCGCGGGGCGCAGCTAGGAATAAATATAAACACAACGTACGCTTTACTCCTAGCTAAGAGCTATCATAGGTTATCAGTTATATCATTCTCACGATGTCGGTACTCCATTTTGTATGTGTGTATAGCAGAAGTCTATGTGGTTAAAAGTGAAGGGTGACTGTCAGGGCTTGCGGTTTGAGCTAGATTTGGCCAGGCCCATATGTGCTAGGACATAGATTAATTACTTAGGTTTTAGACCTCAGTTTAGTTGCGCGCCGTATAATGCTGTTAGGATATTATTATTAGATAGTTTGACAGAAAATAAGTCAATACTGATTCTAAATACATACAGCCCTCACCCGATCTGTCCTGTCTGTCCCAAGACAGATGCGGCGTATAAATTGGCATGATTTATTTACGTATACAAATATCGCCCAAAGAGAAAAGAAAATAATTTGCAATACTGCTGTCTTTTTGTAATTAATATTTAAGTGATACGTGGCTTTTAAATTCAATTTAATAAACAATTGTTTGTATTGATTTACTTTTATAATATTTATTCTTTATTTTACAGATATAACAAAATACAAAAAACAATGTGGCTATGGCTTAGGCTTCTCAAATTTGTTCAAACAAGTAATTTCTTCTTCATGGTCGATAAAAGAAGATTTAATTTCAGGTAGATTTATAATTATATTTGCGATTACAATCTGTGAATCTGTCACTATTCTACTAAAATGGAAAACGTTTATTACTTTCGAATATACCTCTGTCATACTTTTTTATCAATAAGAGTTTCACATCATCAAATTTGTATGTTTTGCAAAGTTCGCGTCCCGAGAGATTGAATACGAAGTATAATTTAATACTTACCTTTTAGATTCTTGTGTCCATCTTCAGAAGCTTGTTGAAAATCACTTTAGAAATAACTTTGTTACCTTACCCTTATCTACTTATAAATAAAAATAAACATATATATAGTCACTAATACTTTATTACAAACCTTTATCCGACATTGTTACAATTTTTGTTACATATTCCTGATCCTGTCTTCCCTATTTACATGGTAACATATAATGTTAATGTATAATATAAAAATATTAAATAAGTTCTTACGTTAACCTATTTCAATTTGTATCATGAAAGCCTATACCAAAACGAACTAACATTATAATATACAATTTTTTGGTACAAAACTTTCTTGGTCCTACAATTATTATAACTAATTTAAAGCTATGAAACGAATCTCTAGTATATGACTACAATGAAACTGTTACAACATTATTATGTACATTGTATTTTATGAGAAAATAATTATAAATCAAATGATGTGCGTAATATAAAACCTAAACAAATAAACGGACTCAGATATCGCGGTGGACGCTACGACGTATATACCTTTATTATAATTACGCAGTCATACGGTTTAAAATATTATTTGTGTTAATAACGCATAGAGGATCAATTTAGTATTTATCAGTCAAATATTTATGGCCAGAAAAACCGGGGATTATTTTCTACCATCTAAGATCCTTCAGTGACTTGTGAAGGTATGTTCTTTCTCGGCACGAAGGCTGGTCTGAAAGTGGACCTTATTGGTTTAAAATATAATTTTCTTTCCGTCGTCGTCCTGGGTACTTCTGTGGTATAAACTCTTGTCGTTAATCTGTTATTAATCTTCTTTCTTATATCGACTGGTACGTTTTGTGCTCTACTGGCAGAAAATCTGATCTTATTAGGACTAAACGTAGAAGTTTTATTAACTTTTTTGATTGTGTTTACAACAGTCGTGTTTGTTTTCTTGGCTAATGTTCTGGGTATGTTAAATCTTGTTCCATTTGAAGATTTGATTATTGGCCTTCTTGGGATGCCGTATTTAGCTCGTTTTGCCTCTAGTGGAGATACAGTGACTGTCGTTGTTTCCTCTGGTATTGTTTCTGTGGTAGATGGCGCTTCGGTCGTATTAGGTTCAGTAACAGTGGACTGAGGAGTGGAAAGCATTTCAACGATTGGACTTGTTTCGACTTTTTCTGTGGTCGTCGTCGTGGTTGTAGATGTAGTTGAAGTGGCAACAGTTCTAGGCATTATAGAAACGCTTATTGGCGATTTCGTTGTAGATTGTTCGGTAGCTGAACCACCATTAAATTCTTGGCCTTTAGCGAATGTGATGATACTGCGACCGCTCTCAGGTTTCAGTACTTCCAATTTCACAATGTTTACTTCTTCTTGCTGAGAGGCAGGCGCTGAATATACTACAAATGGCTGGTTTCTGTCTTCACTAACTTTCCTTGCGGTTACGGGCTTTTCAGTCTGAAACAGTCCTTCTAAAGATAATGTCGATGGGTGTGTACGCATAGATCGTGGTGTGACTACTTCGAAACTCTTTGCAGTTTTGTTCAAATTGTTCTGTTCTTTTTCGTAAGCAGCAGGAACGAACTGCCATTGAGGAAACAACGGATCCTCTGGCATTGCTTCTGATTTCTTATCTTCGTTCACATAGCCTAGGAAAACGTCGCTTGGTATCCGCTCTATATCAGTTCCACTTGTGTCACCTGACTTTAAATCAACAACTTTTTTTATATGTCGGTACGCTTCGTTTACACTTTCTGAAGCTACCAAATTTTCCTTTGGTGGTTCCGCGTAACTGGTAAGAGCTCTAGCATTCCTGGCTTCGTCAATACGTATGAGATTATCGGGAGGGTTTTCTACTGGATAAATGTGACCAAATTTTGTTAAGTAAATGGGAATTTCATCTTCAACAATTTTTATAAGACTATATCTGCTGACTTCTCCTATTTTGTCAACAACAGGTTTCTTTTCAACCATAACTTGACCTTCTTCGATCAACGTAGTTTCATTATTCTTGTTGAGTCGATGTTTGTCTAATTTTGACGATACTTCTACAACTCTGCTGACAGAGAAAAGTTTGTTGTATTGTGTTTTTATTATTGGAGATACAGGAGCATTCGTTATAGGTTCAGAAGTCTTTTCCGTAACTGAAATTGTGTTGACCATCGTATTTTGTGAATTCGTTGTTTGGGCATTTGTAATAGCATCTTGTGTTGAAGGATAGTACGTAGTTTGCTCCGCATTTTCTAAGAAATCATCAGTACTAAGCTCCATTTGAAGTGTCGATGTTTCAGTGTCTATTGTGTTTGTAGATAGTGTCTCAGTATTTGTGGAATCCGTTAAAGTTGTAGTAGAGTCATCCATGGACAAGTAATCATCGTTGGTGGTCGTATCAAATTCATCTGTAGAGACATTCGTTGTTACATCTTGTTCATTATCTTCTTCTGTCTTATTTTCATTAAAATTGTTTTTAGAAGCAGAGCCAGGACCACTGTAACCAATTGGCACATTTTGCACTCTCTTTTTGGTTTCATTTACAGATTTACTATCTGAAAATCTGTTAAATAGCAAGGTCCTATTTTGAGCACCAAATCGTTTTGGTAATGCTGTAGTCGAAGTTGTTGTTCTGAAAGTGTTTGAGTTCACTGATTTAGGTTTAAATGTTTTCTTAGTGGTGACAATGAAGGGGTTGTCAGGTTTTTCTTCTGCTACAATTTCATCTCCGTCTAACTCTTCTGAGCCTCCATCCTCAAGATCACTTTCTTCTTCGTTGAGGTCAGGTTTCCGAGTGTATAACTGACTTGAAGGCACAAATGCAAATGGATTTTCTGGTTCTTCGTCAAGAAGTTCCTCATCTGAATATTCCTCCTCCTCTTCTTCTTCTTCTTCTTCTTCTAAAGTCGTAGTTGTTCTGGCTGTTGTAAATGGTCTTCTTATAAACTGAGATCCAAATGCGGGTCGCCTAGCACCTGCAGGCCTAAATATAGGTGGAACTCGCGTTGTCACAGTTGCTGGGCTTGTGTAAACTCCGGGGTTGAACTTACGGCTAAATGTTCTGCTACTGGATGGAACCGCCTCTGTTGTGGAAGTGTATATTTTTTTTTGTGGTCTGTATGGTAGTCTTGATCGTGCTGTAGAGGACAGTGGAGTGGTACTAATTGTTGTTGTTTCAGGTAGAGATTCTTCTCCTTTAGAAGTTGGTTCAGGGTCATTGCCTTCTTTATTTTCAGACAGGTCAAATATTTGATCAGTTTGTAAAACAACCTCAGGTGTATCTGTATGAGAATTGTCAGCATCATCTGATTGATTCTTAACAGGTATTTCCGTTTTATCTTCTTTGTTGACTATGATTTCAAGTTTTTCATTTGTCTCTTCAGTATTTGATAGAGTATCATCGTTGTTAGTCTTAGGTTCTTCTCTCCCTTTATTAATATCATCTTGCATGACTTCAGTAACCTGTTCTTCAATTATTGTTTCCGTCACTTCTTCTGTGGTACTTGTTACAGGTATTGTTGTAGTTTTTATTTCTGAGGACTTTCTTTTCTCACCATAGTTGATGACAGTTTCTGTGACTGGTGGAACAGTAGAAGTAACTTTAAATGTTTCAATGGAGCCTAATGATTTTGCGATTATTTCAGGTTCTTCTTCGACCAGTTTATTTATTTTCTTGCGAATCACTTTACGAATCCTTTGAGTTGGAATAGGAGCTTCAGTGGATGCTGTAGTTTCAACCGTAGTACTCGTTGATACCGGCCTACGTCTGATGATTCTAAATTTACGTTTTCCAGAATCGTCTATCGGTATAGATTCTGTTGCGATTGCTTCTGTGTTAATTGGTGTCCTTAGTTTTTTTACAATCACTCTACGTTTTGGAATCTCTTCTTCAATAGCATCTTCACTATGTTCTTTCTCTTCAATGGCACTTTCGGATAGGAATATGTCTTCATTTTTGTTTTCAGGCTCGATATCATCATCACTTTCACTGACTAAACTTTGTGGAGTAGTCGAAACACGTGATAGGAATGGTAATTTCCGAGCCTGAATTGTAGGAATTGTAGTGGAGGATACTGGCCTAGTTCTACCAAACGGTAGACGTGGTGGAATTGGAATCCTTTGAGTGGGTGACTGAATATCTTCTTTTAAATCCTCAGTTATCACAGGTGCTGAAGTTTGTCTGGAAAAAGGACGTGGAGAAAACCGCGCAAAAGTCGGCCGTCTTTGGCTTGGTGTTGTTTCTATGGTTGGCGCTAACGTCGCAGCTTCAGTTGTAGTGAACGAGCTAAACCTGCTGCGTCCTCTAGGCAAAATGTTAGGTCTTCTTGCTTCAACAGTGGCAGCTGAAGCCACACTGTCTACTACGGCATCATTGGCAGTTGTTCTTCCACGAAATTGTCTTTCATTTCTCTGATTCAATTTAGGTGTTGTGTCACTGTCAAATTCGTTTTCCGCTGAAGTTGTTCTTCCACGAAATCGGGCTCCAGCTCTCTGATTTGCAGAATTTGAAGTTTCAGCGTCAATCACAGTAGTAGCAGCAGTAGATTTTCCACGGTAACGCCTTTCGGTCCGCTGGTTCAGACTTTGCCTTGGCACGAATTGTGGTTCAACGTCTATAGGAGTTAGTGAAAGTATTTCATCCGAATTTTGCCTAGGTTGGATTTGACCACGACTTACAGGAGAAGCCGCAGCTGTTACTGTATCGTCGTTTGACGTTTGATATCTGCCTCTGAATCTTCTGACTTCAGTTGCAGATCTTGTCCCTTCTACTTCACGACTATCGGGAGTGGTTGACCTGATTTTCCTATTAAACTCAATTTCGTCATCTGAGTCCGTTATTTCGTTAGGTTTTGAGATGGGTCGACGTCGCCTCACGAAAGAATAATTCCTGGCACTCACCTGGGCAGTTGATGACGACGGTGCTGGCGTTGTAGTGGAGCCTCTTCGTCGTAGGCCTGTGCGTCGCGGGGTCACACTTGCCGGAGAAGCAGTAGTCCTAGTGGCTGTCGTTGTCGTAGTCGTTTCAGCTACAGTTGTTTCAACCGTAGTTTCAGGAACGGAGGTTTCTTCAGCCGAATTAGGAGAATTGAAAAGGGAGGATATTTGGACTGCAAGGACAGTGGTAGGTTCAGGACTAGATTCTTCAGGAGTAGAGTAGGTTATTGGGCGTGTGGATGTCACTGAGGGTTCAGTAATTGACTCTTGAGGAGCTAAGGTAGTGGAACGTGCTCTTACAATAGAGGTGTATTGGGGTTGGGAGGATATCTCTCGCTCTAGGGCAGTTTCTTGAAGGTCTACTTCCGAGTCAGCTTCTTCATACCTGTGAAATAAACGTAGTGTTAAAAAAGAAGAGTTTAAAGTTGAATATTTAAAAGAAGTACTGATAGCCTTTAAAATTTGATAATTATTTTTGAGTATTGTACGGATGAGAAAATATTTTAGAATGTATGAAGAAGCTAAGTAACGTAAATATATAAAAATTTCACCATTCATCATCATCATTGAATGGCATTTGAACAGTTTACTTGAACCCGGATAGAATATATTAGTGTGAAGTGGTAAGAGACTTACTGAACAGTAGTAGCTTCCTCCGTAGTCGGCCTTTGCCTCCTGATGGTTACATATTCAGGTGTGTTCTCCCGCCTCGCGCTGGCGATGTCCAGTGAGCTGGGCTGTGACACCGAAACGTAGGTCTCGGAGCGTTCAAATAATGCATTTCTGTAAAAGATTATGAAATACGTTAAGTTTAACAGCAGATGGTTGCGCAATAGCACGCAGTCTCCGTAGGTTATTTCATAGTAAAGTTACTAGCTGTTTTAGTCGCTGGTTTACGAAGACGGGCTATCATATTATGTATTTTTTTCAAATGTACAGACCTTCGCATGACTATCTAAACCGGCCCTTACTTGGAAAAACAAATCTTCTGCCAGTTTTAGATGATTCGCACACATGTATATTTACTTTGAGACCTAGTATAATTTTTCCACCATTCAAAACATGACGAGAAAATCGGTAAAGGCAGAGGATAATATAAAGATGTATATAATGATGTATATGAGGTATATGATGAGCATTATGTATTTATATACAACATTATGTATTGATTGTGATACATTATGTGCGGTATTTACCTGGAAGCAGTGTCATCAGCGGTGTCAGAATTAATGGTTGTAGGTCTCGCTCTTCGGATATTAACATATTGAAGCGACTTGGCCGTGGTCCCTATTTTGGCTTCGTTCTCGACCGCTCTGGCTCTAGAAAGGAACGGAGCTGGTTTTTCGGGCTCTACTACTTCCTCGCTATCTGCCGGCTCTTCTGTGGTAGAGCTTGATGATCTTTGACGGTTGATTGTTGTGTACCTGGATGATATTATGATTTAAACTTACATGACGGGTGTTGGTGCATTTTTATTTGCATCTGATAAGTTGCATTGTCACAACTAAAAAACCAGTAACAGATTTAATAAAAACTCAATAGAAAGATTTAGATATAATAATTGTAAACTTACTGTGGCCTGCCCTTGCTGAGTGACCTGTCTTTGATAAGAGTTATATCCTTTTCTTGCGTTATCTCAAGTCCCTGAGTCTGTGGTCCTCGACGGCTATTTTGTGATCCGGTTAATAAGCTGTTACCAGTGAACCTGAAGGTAAAATAAAAATAAAAAGATATAAAATTCAATTAATTTATGCCCAACCTTGTATTTAGATGTCAAAGTCAAAAACTTCAGTACTTTAGTTAGTTCTTAGTATTAATTTATTTTTGTGTTGACTCAAATAAATAAATGAATTACTCGTGCAGCAACCTACACGAGACAGGAGCGAAACTTATTAAAATATGTAGCTCTCTTTCTATTTTTCTCTATGTCATATTTTTCTTTTCTCTCATGTAAGGAACAAAGCCAAAACGCGACGCGACCTTAAAATTTAAGTCTGAATTCTCGCTCACTTATCGATTATCGAATCGCTGCCTAAGAATTCTCATTTCTAAAACCTGTATCGTCACTGTTCTTGCGTACCAGATAAAATGGTGCCTCACCTATTGGTCCCCCGAGCCCTGTCTAACACCTTCTGGTAGAGTTTGTTGTTCAGCGGCGAAGGCGTGGTGCTGCCGCCGTTCGTGCTCGCCGACTGTGACTCGGCCAGGTGAAGCTGCTTTTCCAGTTGTTCCACACCACCTGAACACAAAACCCATATATATAATTCTCCCGAACTGATTTAGGCGCACTGATGAAGTATATATAAAACAGACAACTAATTCAGGAAAGAAGGCATGCTCAGACAACTCGTTTCACGAAGATTTTTCTACCGCACACTTGTAGGCTGTGAAATGGGCTACCTCCTGAGGTCTTCCTGGCAAGGTATGACGTGGGCGGCTTCAAGAGAAATATAAAAATAAATCTCCAGGGTAGGCAACGCATCAGTAATGCCAGTCACGTCTGCTGACGTCTATAGGCTAAAAAAGTAGGAAGACATAACTTACCGACTTTTTTGATGAGGTCAATCAGTTCCTTGATAACTCTAGGGTCTTCTGCGTCTTCATCCAAGGTATCTTCGGGGATATCTTCATACTCTTCACTCTAAAATAAATAATAAAAAATTCATTCGCCTATATTAAGGAAGCACTTCAGTTTAATATTTTCAATAATTTTTGTACTCCTTGAGACAAATTAGTTTGCATTTGTAGTTTAAAGTTTGTTTTTGTTTGTTAAGGTATAAATAACTTGTTTTTTGTATTGTTATAAGTCTGTATTATTTATATGCGCCAAAATTGTTTTCCCAACTGACTGGTTGACTGGTAGAAAATGTATTTGCATTAAATCCTCCTTTTGTACATTGCTATTCAGTGTACTATAAAGTATTAAAAAAAACGCTACCTCGGGTTCAGGAGCAGCAGTCGTCGTCGTAGTCCTGAAGAGCGAGGAGCTCTTGGTGCTCAATCTGACAGGCTTCCTGGTGGTGGATGTGGTGGACGGTGCGGGCGCCCTGGTGGCCGGTGCGGGCGCCCTGGTGGCCGGTGCGGGCGCCCTGGTGGCCGGTGCGGGCGCCTTAGTGGTGGCCGCTGGCGTCTTGCACAGAACGTTACGGGCGAAGTCGCAAGAGTCCGCTGCCTTGTTGAAGAATAGACCTGGAGGAGATTTGACGTTTATTTTCTTACGCCTTTTTAAATATATCATTATTGGCCTTTACACCTGTTACTGAAGATTTATGTGTGTAATGATTTTGAAATTAGGGGTTTTTAGTTACCTAATGGTCTAAATCAATTAGGTAATATTTGATGTTTTAATAATGTATTGTTATCTTACCTAGGCCAGTTTTTGTATACTTATAATGTTTGTGTAGGTGTTATTGTATAGAATTATATAAAATGTTAGTTTACACTTTTTTTATTGAATTGGTTTAAGTTGCTTTTTTTACGTTTTGATAATTTCGAAGTTAAGGCAATAATAATCTTTCTATTCAATTCCATTCTACACGTTATTTTATTTGGAGATGTGTATTGCCTTTCTTCTTTAATGTAAAATGATTAGTTATAATTTAGTTAGTATCCTTTAAAAGACAAATCTCACCTTCATAAGTATGTTGCAATTATAACTTAAATATTTTGTTTGTATGTGTTGTGAGGTTTATTATTACATAAGATTGACACAGGTGTTTTGTTCAACGATGTAGATTCGTACCGGACGGACAGGTGAACTGATGCGCCACTATGCCAAGGTTGGACGGTCCCGAGTCCAGACACCAGAAGTACTTCTTGCAGTCCCGCGGGTGAGGGAAGAATCCTTCGTCGACACACTTGAAGTCTGCAATTGGAACACGGGATAAGGGGAATTCATCGATCAATTTAATTTTAAAGTAAAGGATATGAAACTCATCATAACCATACTTTTAAGTAAGTACTTTAAGTAATATGTAAATAGATGTTTCACTACGTTTTTGACCATTCAACTTAATTAGGGGATGAATTAAACTTTTTTTTAAAGTGCTTACAAAAGTAAAGTGCTCAAGTCCTACATTTGTTTGGAGATGATGAAAGATTGGGGGGAAAAGACAACTCGAAATACTTATTCTACGCTGTCGTAGTTTCAGGCATCAGCTAGTATAACATATATTTGTTTATATGAATTACCTGAGCCGGGGTCAGGCGTGGTCGGCGGCTCTGGAGTGATGATGTTCCAAGCGGGAGTTGTGCTCGTCACCGAACTCTTGCGTTTGTTGCTCCTTTAGTATGAAAAATAGCAGTTAAATATATTTAAAGTCTTCTTTAGGGATACTTATGACTAAATATATATTACATATAATATAATGAAAACTTATGTAATATGATACATATTATATGTATGTATTTACAAAAAATTATGTATTCCATCAGTTGTCTGGTTCCCGTACTATGGAAACTACACAACTGACAGAAAACTTTTGAACCTAATATCAATGCATATTACATACATAGATAGAAACGCTCCACTATCCCCGAAAGGATAAGCAGAGCAGGCTATTTTTCACCTTGTGGGTTGAATTATTTTACAGGCATTCCTGTAGAACAGACGTATAGTATTGTTCATAAGTATCAACGCTTAGTTTGATATGAGTAAGACCCGCGTGATTTTAAAATTGTTTGATCGATAAATCCTCACTTGGAAGCCGCGCTGGATTTGGGAGTGGTTGTGGAGGTAGTTTTTGGCTTGTTCCTCCTCCTGTTGCCGGATCTGCCCGGTGATTTCGTTTTCTCGGTCGCACTCAACACGTTGTCTGTCGATCTGAAAGAGACAACATCAATCATTATGAGAGCGTGGTGGTCTAGGAGTACTGATCCCGAGTTTCAATCCGGAGGTCGCCGGTTCAAATCTCGACGTGTATCTATGAGTTTATCGCTTGAGTGATTTATGTGCGCAATACCACGTTCTCAAAACGGTGAAGGAAAACATCGTGAGGAAACCGACATGTCCTAGAACCAACAATTCGAAGACATGTATCAGGTGCACGAAAAGAGCCTCTTTGAGGCGCACTAAAAATCCTTTCACCACACTGGTTCGAGAGAACCAGTGACTCGAAAAGAATAGAAAAAAAAGAAAATTATCATGTACCTACAAACTTTATGTTTTATCACTTAATAAATATTATAATACGTTAATTACAAGCATATTTTCAATATAAATTATTGCAGTCACGATGAGGTAAGTTGGAACCGGCCTGTCAAGGGTACCGGGTTCCTTCCCCGTCCGTGGAAAAAAGTTAACAATTTAAGATATAGATAGGTTTGGTTTTTAGATAATTCGGTAGTCCAGTTACATGATCACATACTTCAAATTTTGAATGTTGATATGATGAAATGTGCACACATGAGACTCATTTACATTCCCTTCGCAATATGTACGGTGATGAAAAATATCTTGAGGAAACCGTTAGATTTACAGAAATTAAAATGAATGCGAGTATGTAAGAACACCCGGGTATGTAACAGTGACTTACCCAAGTTTCGCGATGTAAGCCTCCTTGGCAGCTTCAATGAGAGGGTAGGGCTTCGAGTGACAGTTACCGCGGAAGTCGTCATTGTCGATCGACCAGAACATGATACCTGAAAAGTTACAAATAAACTTTACTATAAAAGGAGGTTTCCTGGAAGAAAACTCTTTTCAGGGTTAAGCTCGCTTTTGTACATGTCATTTATATAAGATAATTTATGTATATTTTTGTGTACAATAAATAATAAAGATAATAAAGACTAAAAATTGAATTTAAAAACCAATTACAGAAAAATTATCAGAGTCAAAAATTAGATGGTATGAACATATGAAAAGACGGGACAAGGTCATGTATTGCAAACGGTGCTGAAACTAACTGACGAAAGAAAAAATTTGAAAAAAAGAAGTTTTCCGCCATCCACTTGGTTGGTGGTCCAATATAAAAGAGACTTAATGAAAGACTAGTTGGACGAGCTGATGACCTAAGACTATACTATCAGGTGTGGCGCAGCAAAGTGAGGAGATCCGGCCACAAATAAAGGGAAAATGGAAGAAGAAAAACAACACATGAAAATACATTACAACTTGCCTCCAAGGCATGTTGTAATAGCGACTGGCCTCACAGCTCAGTTGGTAGTAACCCTGCCTTCTGTGCTGTAGGTCAAGGGTTCGATTCCCACCCAGGACAAACATTGTGCAACGACCGTTGATATTTGTTCTATGTCTGGGTGTTAATTTGTATTATATGTACGTATTTACAATAAAAGCATATATGTATTATATCAGTTGTCTGGTTCTCATGATACAAGCTACGCTTAGCTTACTTTGGGACTAGATAACGCTGTGTGAAATGTCCACCAATATTATTATTGGTACTTTTATTGATTCTGTAACACAAAATAATCATTTTTCTGTTTGTACCCTCTCACATACCTCCAAGTCCATTTTCGGCTACGTACTCCGCCTTCTTCTTGACGATCTCGATGTCATCATACCCGACCCACTGGTTGCCCTTGTAAGCGACGGGACCCATCGCGTCAGGGTTCGGATGCATGATGGTCCATTCCTCTTCCTCTTCCTCTTCGGAGTACTCTTCGGATTCCTCGTCGGAAGATACGCTGCGCCTTTTGTCTTTGGGCTTCAGGGATTCGCAGATCTATAAGCATAATTATTTAGTCAAATTTTTTGACTGGCGTCGCAATTTGGCGCAACTTTGCTTTACTGTAGGTAGGGGGTTCGATTCCCACGCAGGATATACATTTGGGTAAGGAACAAAGATGTTTGATGAAGTCTGGGATGGACGGTGATTGTCAGGGAGTTAATATGAAATACATATACTAAAGCTATTACAAAAAATATATTTTAAATCTATCAGTCATCTGGTTCCCATAGTACAAGCTATGCTTAACTAGGGTGTAGATGGCGTTGTGTGAAACGTCTATCAATATGTTTATTGCACTAGCCTTATTACGCTGTTTCACCCTTGTGTTTTGCTCCAGACCTATCCCACTAAAAACATTTATCAGTATAAAAAATACCAGACATTCTAGCCTTCGGGAGCACAGTGCTACACTGTGGTAGTGTGGTAGTGGCAGACCCCGAGTTTCAATTCGAAGGTCGCTGGTTCAAAGTTTGACAATTTTTGAGCATTTTTGAGATGAACTATCCTTTCAACACACCGGTTCGAGAGCTTATGACACGATAAGTAGTTTTATTACATTCTAGCCCATAAACAAGTCCTTAAGAAATTATTTTTGTACTTTACGCATCTGTGTGCTCACGAAAAAAAGGAAGCCCTCGATTAGGGGTTTCTGTCTATTCTTCCCAATGGAGGGTCGGATAGGGTTTGAACAGGCGTCAAACTTAGCGATAAGTACGTTATGTTTTGAATATATTGACGTTTCCAAGACTTTATGAATTATATGGAAATAAATTTTTTGACTTTGACTTTGACTTATCATCAACAGGTGACAGGTGACAGGTGACTATACAATGAATAATAACAATGGAACGATGGAACGTTTAGCTCTATGACTCCAATATCTCACCTCATAGTAAGCCAAGTATCCTTTCTCCCTAGTGGCGTCCCCCTGGTCTCCCGGGCCGTCAGCGGGCGAGCCGATTTCCACCGCGTCAGCATTGAACAGCGTGTACGAGCGGCCGTACGTAGGGATCCCCAGCACCAGCTTGTCCCGGTCAGCGCCGGCTTCCAGGTAGAACTTGATTGTGTAGTCCTGGAATACAGTGAAGACAATTGTAGTGTTTATGGTTCATAACATGTCCCACTGCTGGGAAACAGCTGAGAAGAATTTAACAGGTTTTTCCTGTAAATAAAATGACTCAAGATGCGAAAAGCTCGTTTGATGAGTCTGCAAATAAATCTGCTCAACGACACACAAAACATCTTGTAATATCATATTCCATTATCTTATGTAGTCATAAATGTAACATAGATTTCAGTACTCAGATTGTTACAAGGATCGTGCTCGCGAAAGAAAGGAATCCCTTTAGGGGTTTCTTGTCTCTTCGTCCCCATGGAGGGTTGGTTAGGGTTTGCTCAGGCGTCAAATTAGCGATAAGTACGTGTTATGTTTCGAATATTATTGACGTTTCCAAACTATTTCTTTATGAATTCTATGGAAATGAAGTTTTTGACTTTGATGATCATCTTAGGTCCTCTAATTGAGCATAATACTAAATATCTCTTTGTGTGTGTTCTTGCTAGCGAGACTCGCATTTCATGGCATATATGTATGGTCTCGCATCCCATAATCTCTGTACCTGCCGGCTGCGCCATTTTGCAAAATTTAAAAATAAACTTACGATATTCAATTCGGTGTCTACGCTGTATTCGTTGGGCTCCTCGAGAGGGTACAGCGGGGCGTGATGGTTCACTGCTGGCTCGAAAGCGGAGTGATAGTCGTAGGTCAGCAGGTTCATCCAGTCCAAGTATCTGTAAGTTAGTTTAATTATTTCTTTCAATATTGTTTATCGAGCGTTACAATATATCATAATATACAAACACAATATATCATAAAAGAGGATGGCCTAACGGACAGTCAGACAGCTCAAATAGGTGATGGGGTGTTCCTGACAGTACACACTAAATTAGCATTTCTGGATGTGACATCTAGTGACACCAGCCCTAAAAAGATTTAGGAATGAAACATATTATAAACTTGAAACTTTAATTTATTCAATTTTAAATGAGAGACTGGAAAGAGCCAGTTTAAAGGTCAAAGCTATAGCCATAATATTGAGTTGAAGATATAATGTTTATGTTAGATTTGTATTCTTTCTGGTGTCTAATAAATCTCTATATATCTCCCTTATATGCAACGACTGAAATTTTAAAAGTGTATAAGTATTCTAAAGCTTGTTGAATTTACTTACCTTAACAACTTTTACAGTGGCAAAAGTTAAGTATAAAATTCATTATTTTATATATATCTGAGCTCACATAAATAATTACACCTGTGTGTATAATTTTCTACTTCAATTTTAAAATTATCATAATTACGATATGGTCTAGCACAGTTTTATTATATAGAGGTACACATAATCAGTGTCATGTGTCATTTAAATCATCACCAAAAAGGAGTGCTGAGTACCCAGACTGCTGAAGCCATGACATTAGTGTACTGGCCTATTGACCTTAAAGGTATGACGGCGGAAGCTCAACCTGTCGCCTCTTCACATTAATAAACACATGTTTTTAAGCTACTCATCATATTGGAATGGCCTTAAACCATCTTATTTCAAGTAGTTATTATTGGACATCGCTTCTCGTCGACAAAGGCCAAGGTTTATCAAAAGGTTTACCTCTGTAGAAACGTTTCTGCACTTTATCATTTATTAGCAACAAATAGAGTGCTTCCAGGACGCAAATTATACAATAGCTATTAAATGATTACATGAATGTCATTTCTAAACACAAAAGCTTTGATGAAAATACTTTTTTGCGTTCGTGTGAAATATTCCGTGGATAAGATTTAAGGCAAAATACATAGTAAGCGAAAGTTATATACCTAGGCTGAAGTCACACGTAACATATAATAAAAATTTTGCTAAAACACTATATAAAACGAAAGAATACGTAAAAATAACATATTTAAAGAGTTCATATGGTTTTCATGTTATTTTTACAAAAAAAAACTCAGTTGACTTAAAATGTATTAAATATTACGTGTGTAATGCGATCGGGAATAGGGGATAGATCTAAATTTAAAAAAGCTTAGCGCAATTTTTGCATATTTTTAGTTACATGTGAACAGTTGATATTGGGAATTAAATAAATAGATTCCGCTCGCTGCACTTCAAATGCTCTGACGAGTAGACGCCCATTTATTCCGGCGTTACAACCAGTAATTAGTGCAAGCTTTCCGGGTAGCCGATGATGGAACGATTTAATAACAATGCCATTATGTTGACGCCGAAGTTTTTTGAACATTCTTAAAAGTTTGTAGCGATCACGATTCGTTAATTAAACGAGTTTTTTTTATGTGATACAGTTCTGGAACGAGCTGACGGCCCACCCGGTGTTAAGTGGTAACCTCGGCCTATAACAATCGATGCGACTTGAGTCCTCCCCTATTAGGTACGACACGACCCAAGTCGCATCGTATACGCCCGTAACCCTGAGACGTACAGGTGGAATGTCTCATGTGCCTGTAATTTCACCGGCAACCACACTTTTCAAACCGGAACACAGTAACGCGGAAACCGGACGTTGCGTGGTTAAGGAAGATTGAAAGAACGTTTCCAAGAAAGATAAGATGGTATCCCGACAGAGTGAAACGCACGTTACAATTTTAATCAGAAATTCTTGATTCCGAACGGATTTAATTATTATCTCCGGGCCTCTATTCTCAGATAATCTTCAGTAGTTCTAAGTCTATTAAAACGCAAGTGTATTGAGCTAATTAACCTATTAAAAATTAATCTATTAGTATTAATAATTTTATTTGTCAGCAACTACACCGTTTTCTTAGATAGTAAGAATCATTGTATTTTAATTAGTTAATTTAATTTGATTCCCAACAGGACAAACATTTGTGTGACGAACACAGATGTTTGTCCTGTGTCTGGGTGTTGATATGTATTATATGAATGTATTTACATAAAAAGTATATAAGTATTCTTCAGTTGTCTGGTTCCCATGGTACAAGCTATGCTTAGCTTACTTTGGGGCTAGATGGCGCTGCGTGAAATGTTCACCAATATTTATTTATTGTTAACGATTTTTAGGCAAGACGATGATAGCTAACTATTTTTTTCATATCGTAATGTTAATAAATGGGCAGATGGCCCACCTTGGTAACATGCCTTGTGACAAAATCAATACGACTTGGCTATTCTCGTCATAGGCATCGGAAGTACAACTCAAGTTAATACGAATGCGTTACTGCCTAAGTAATTAGTATCGTCTCGCACACGACTTTTCTGAGAATAAGCCCCATCACTCGTACGCATTCATTATAAAGTACCATACATTACAAAATTATTTCGTAATATCCGTTTGTAAGCTCAAACAGAGCAAGACATGATGTGGGAACATCTGCATTGTTATACAAATAAGCCCCTCTATTTCATGGTTGCCTCGGGCTCACACTCAGATTTGCAAATACTCATCTAGGTTGCTGAGTACTCATTTTATTTGCGATTTACAGCGCTAGCGCTAGATTGCTCAATGTGTTTAGCTTTAGCTACCAGTGATAAATAAAAATTAATGTATAATTGAGACGAAATACAGTTACAAGAGAAAAATATAGATTCGATTTTTTTATCGTCAAGTTTTCTAAGAATTCAAATATTGCATAATCACATAAAGCAAACTGCTAGGCGGGATGTCCTTAACTTCGCAATTAGCAAACTCGTGTACGCATTCCTGAGAATACGTCACAATTTTTCGGAAGTTTTTAAGTCCATAACTTAAACCATACGCCCGCCCATACTCGTATCTTGACTAATGTGAGCCTTGAATTCACGATTTAGACTTTCGATATCGTGCGATGGCCGCTGTGAATTGTTTGTTATTTCACAACTGGATACGCGTATCACAATTAACAGTTAATATACAAAACGAATAGATAAGACCTAACTGGGGCCCTATTCTTGGCCTCTAGTGACTTAAGACTTGAATTTCTGCCAAATGAAAACCATTTTTAATGACAAGGATATGAAAAATAACATTTTTTTACATATTTTTTTATGTACCTCAGATATGAAACCCACCTGGTATTAAGTGGTAACCTCTACCCATAATAAGCAATACGAATTGGGCCTTCCCCGTGGGTAAGATAAGATAAGATGGATGGTAAGATAAGACCCAAGTCGCATCCCAAGTCTTAAATAATATACAAAAAAAATATAAAAAATTACAGGCCTCACAGCTCAGTTGGTAGTTATTCTGTCTTCAGAGTTGTATGTCGTGGGTTCGATTCCCACCCAGGTTAAAAAATTTGTGTGACGATATAGATGTTTGTTCTGGGTCTGGGTGTTCATATGTATTATATTATATGTATTTACAAAAAAGTATATGTATTCTATCAGTTGTCTGGTTCCCATAGTACAAGCTATGCTTAGTTTGGAGCTAGATGGAGCTGTGTGAATTATCCACCAATATTAATATTAATATTAAAAAACTTACTGGTTCAAGGTCTTGACATCGAACCCCTTCTCGATGTACTCGATGCCGGCGGGCACGGCCATGGTGAGCAGCAGTCTCGGCTTGTTGGTCTTCTCGGACTCCCGGTCGAACTCCTCGCGCAGTTCCCTCACCAGCTTGGCGTAGTTCTCGCGGTCTTTGGGTTTGCCGCCGTCTCTGAAGGCGGGGTACTCCCAGTCAAGGTCAAGACCGTCGAAGCGATTTTGTCTGAGGAACTGCGAAGGAAAAATGCTTTTATATTTTTATTTTATTTTATTCCTCACATGTGAGATAAACTAAATTTAGTTTTTAAGATGTGTTATTTTAAAATCTGACATATAATTTTAATATGTAACAAAAAAAAAAGTTTAAAATTTTTGAAACCTTTTTAACAGGAAGAATATATCTAATCATTTATATGCCAACATGGATGTTTGTTACTCTTTCACGTTCAAACGGCTGAATTGGATCTGTATGAAATTTGGTACCAAGATAGCTTATATCCTGGATTAACACATAAGCTACTTTGATCCTGGAAAAGTGCAGATACGGTTTTCACTAATAGAAACAGTCATAAATGAGAAATGTCGGTGTATATAATATCACAAAATGGCGAATCATGGCTGTCTCCTACCCCATCAAGCTGCCTTCTCGCCTCTCGCATAGTTCTGCCCAAGCCCTTAGTTTTTTTATGTGACGGAACGAGCTGACGGCCTACCTGATGTTAAGTGGTAACCGCCGCCCATAGACAACAGCAATACCACTCAAGTCCTCTCCACCAAAGTATGAGATGACTCAAGTCGCATTGCGCTGCGTCCATCACCTCGAGACGGGGATGTTACGTCTCATGCGCCTGCAATTTAACCGGCACCCACTCCCTTCCACCGGAACACAGCAACACGAGTGCATCACTGCTTGGCGGCAGAATACCAGGTGTGGTGGCAGTACTTCTCCGGGCGAACTTAGCACAAGCTCTACTGCTACTTTGGGTTGTCTCTCATAAAGCAAATCTTGTGCATATTTTTTAGAGTATGAAACTGCTGTTAACGAAACAAGAAGTAAGTAAGTCTTACCTTGATAACATTCCTGACGAACTCCTTCCTCCTCTCTCTAGAAGCGACCATGGGTGAGAATCTGGTGGAACCCTCGTTCCATCCGCCGATAGCGAGCATCGTCTTCAGGTTCTTGTTGTAAGTCTTCAGACCGGTGAACTTGGCGTAGCCACCTGTACAAGAGTTACGTTGTCATGTATGAATGAATGAATGAAAATTATTTATTATACAGGTGGTACAAGAGTTACGTTCTCATGTATGAATGAATGACTGAATGAATGAAAATTATTTACGGTACACCATTAATATACAGTACAAACGTTAAATTACACGTACAATGGGCAGTCTTATCGCTAAGAAGCAATCTCTTCCAGACAACAGACATGTATGCCATGATGTAAACGTAACATGGCTAAGTTACTGCTTCTGCTCGTGTCACTCGAACCAGTGCGGTGAAAGGATTAAAGTGCGCCTCAAAGTGGCTCCTCTCACAGATCTTTGATTTTTTGGTTCTAAGACATATCTGTTTGCTCACGATATTTTCCTTCACCATTTTGAGAACTTGGCATTAAAAAAAATCGTTGTTGCACTTCGGGATTTGAACCAGCGACCTACTGGTTGCAACTCGGTGACTGTACCACTGAACCACCTCGCTCTTCTGGCTTCTTTCTCTCGTTATGGCTAAGCTAAGATATCAACTTAAATTTATTTTGCGAATTTTCATGTTGGCCGCGCATGAGTACTAGACATAGATCTACTCAGATTGTTACAAGGATCGTGCCCGTGAAAAAAACGAAGCCCTCGATCGACGATACGCGTGACCATGTTTTGAATATTATTGACGTCTCCAAGCCATTTCTTTATTAATTCTATGGAAATAATGGTTTTGACTTTGACTTACTTAAACCTGTATCAAAATCAATCTATTCTAATTTGTTCCAAGGTCGTAAGCCCCACGTTGGGCGCCAAAATGAATTCCACGTTAACACCGAAATTTTTTATTTTAAAACTAGCTGTTGCCCGCGACTTCGTCCGCGTGGAATTCGGATTTATCACGCACACCTATTTTACCCCTCGGAAAAGTAGCCATAGTTACTCCTTGTTACATCAGCTATCTGCCAGTGAAAGTCCCGTCAAATTCGGTGCAGCCATTTCAGAGATTAGCCAGAACAAACAGACAGACAGACGACAATTGAAAAAAAATATTGTTTTGGTATATGTACCGTGTATACATCCATATGCACTTAGTAAAAAGCGGTTATTTTAATATTACAAACAGACACTCCAATTTTATTTATTTGTATAGATTGGTACCTTTTTCGATATCCTGGTATTTGTCGAATGGCTTGAGGGTGTTGTCTTTGGTGAACCCTCCAAACGCGTAGATGAGATGCGTGCACAGGTAGGGGTTGATGTTCTGAGGGTTGAAACGCGCGGTGCCAGGCCGGTACACCGACCAGTTAGTGTAGTAACACACTACTCGATGCTCGCCCGACACAGCTGGAAATTAAATAAATAAATATTGGTGGACATTTCACACAGCGCCACCTAGCCCCAAAGTAAGCTAAGCATAGCTTGTATTATGGGAACCAGACAACTAATATAGGACTTAAATACTTTTTGTAAATATATATCAACACCCAAACACAGAACAAACTTCTATATTCGTCACAAAAATATTTGTCCTGGGTGGGAATCGAACCCCGACCTACAGCGCAGAAGGCAGGGTTACTACCAACTGAGTTATGAGACCAGTCAATACATAAACAACACATCGTATGCGCCCGTAACTATGAGACGTGTAGGTGGAATTTCTCATGCGCCTGTAATTTCACCGGCATTCAAACAGGAACACAGTAACGTTACGTACCGCTACAAGTGTATTTTAATACAATAATTCTTTCACATTTTATATTCCCGCAATAAATATCGTTAAGTCACCATAACGACATTTCTGATCGTTAATTTTTGGTGCGTTAAGGTAGTTGACATGATTACGTTCTCACAATTGTTATGGCGTATAATTAGGGTAATTGTATGGTACGCACCCTCATTGCATTTTAATAATGACGACTTTCTTACCACATAGGTTCGTGTCACTCAAGAGTCTGATGGCCCAGTGGAACAGACCTTGCGTTTTAATTCTGAGGTCGCTGGAAGCCCTCAACAGCACCAATATGTTTCAAGTTGAGAAATTACGTGATGTCGGTTTCCTCTCACTGTTCCCGGAACCAAAAATTCGACTATATGATTTACTTCACCGTTTCAGGAACATGGTATTGTGCACATAACTTTTTCAAACTTAAAACCTTATTGGTTATTTTTTGAACCAATGTCCTCGGATTGAAACTCGGGCTCCGTACCTCTCTACAATGCGATACCTAATTTATTAATCGTTAGAATGCATTACTGATTAATCACACCGAGCAGTGCATGCAGCAGTAAATTTTCCAAGTGCGTGAAAACTCTTCCGATAAGACACATCGTTATTGCCAAGTTTCTTCCGGAGAAGTACTGCCACCATGCCCATGCATGTTTCATCATAAACGATATTGATTGCTTGATTGACAGATAGATTAATCGAAACATAATATTTGATTACTATTTTGATCGCATACAATAACTATATTACATAATCAATTTGATTATGATCCATATCAGAGTCTTATGATAGTTTCAATGCAGAGCAATATTTCGGTTATCCGAAACAAATCGCTTAACGAGACAGCGGTTGCAATTTGTTTTGTACCACGATTTCTTCTTGTGTTTAAAGTTCTAAGTTGCACTCATCGTTACAAAACCTTAATGGTGGGCTATTAATGATTTTCAGTCTAAGGGCTGACCAATGACAGCTGACATATGACATTATGATATATAACATATGACATATGACAGATGAAATCTGACATACGACAATATGACAGTAGACATATGACATATGACAGTGACAGCTGTCAGATGTCATCTTGGCATCATCTATCTGGGTGGAAGGAATTGGCGAGATTTTCGCGTAGCACGTTACTCAAGGGAATGTTCTTTCCAATATCTACGTACAAGCATTCTGGTAATGCGCCTGAACGATCGAATACTCCATGTAATCTTTAGCTTAGGTAATCCAACCTTTTGGCTTACGTCAGCAAAGCCGTTGCATCATGTTACGCTGCGCAAAATACGTGTAAATGCCGTACCGAGCCAGTATTATGATTGATGAGATAGACATCGTTTTTCTTTTTAGTACGGTAATACTCTGAAAGAGCTGATGGGCCACCTGGTGGTAACCTCTACCCATAAAAAGCAATACGACTTGGATCCTCCCCTACTTGGTAGGATAAGACCCACGTCACATAGTAAGCACCCGTAACTCTGACGTGAATGTGGAATGTCTCATGTGCCTGTAATTTCACCGGCAACCACGCCTTACAAACCAAAAACAGTAACGTGAATCACTGCTAGGTGGCAGAAAATGGGAATGGTGGCAGTACTTCACCAGATAAACTTGGCATAAATTCTACCGCTGCTAAAACACTGCCCATTCTAATGCCAGATGTATGGTGAACCAATGATACATGTAATGTAAATATTACATATGGTAGCTCCTACACAATCTTCAACTTAAGGCCATGGACCGTGGGTAGAATGAGCTAATGGCCTATTGTTCCCGTTTAGTAATTTTATTAATCCTTACTTTAGCTAAATTACTAAACGAAGAGCTTTTTATTTGATTGGGAGAGCAATTGATGGTAACATAAAATTCGAACATTCGAATTAACTCTTTTTAACTCCTTTCAGAAAGATCACATATAAATTACAAATATCTCATAATGGAGCAAAGGACCGAATATATTATGATAGCATGTCAACTGGCCTCACAGCTCAGTTGGTAGTAACGCTGCCTTCTCCGCTGTAGGTCGTGGGTTCGATTCCCACCCAGGACAAACATTTGTGTGATGGACATTTTTGTTCTGTTCATGTTTGTTCTGTGTGTGGGTGTTAATATGTATTATATGTATGTATTTACAAAAAGTATAATATTTATTCTATCAGTTGCCTGGTTCCCATGATACAAGCTATGCTTAGTTTACTTTGGGGCTAGATGGTTTTGTGTGAAATCCATCAATATTATTATTATTATACATTTCGCAATTTTTTTTTATTCTGTGAATCGTAAGAAAATCTATTAAAGAATCTCTCAATGGTCAACTGAGCAGAGAATTTAGAGAAGTTTTTTTTTCTAAAATGTATTTAATTATTCAAGCGACATTCATATTGGTATTATGGTAGTATTTATTCAAGCGACATTCATATTGGTATTATGGTAGTATTTTACTTCGGATTGAAACACGCAGCATTTGAATTGCAAATCTGGTCTTCGTACCACTCGGGAACTTAGTTCTGTTTCTATGTATAAACCGAATAGGACAACAAAATTTTACTTTATGCTTACCTGGTGTTGTTAATATAATAACTCCTAATATTAATAACAGCCATGTTGTGACATTCTGTGGACAAAAGAAACATAATTTTTAGTTGGCTAAACAATACACAGTTAACACTTAGCAGTTAAAAGCACGTATAAACAACAAAAGTTATATCCGCGGAGAACACATAACTTGAGAACTTAAGCATCCCCGTCTCGTGGTGATGGACGCAACGCATTACGACTTAGCTCATCTCGTACTTTGGTGGAGAGGAATTGAGTCGTATTGTTGTTGTCTATGGGCGACGCTACTTGAGTCGTATTGTTGTTGTCTATGGACGGCGGTTACCACTTAACATCAGGTGGGCCGTTAGCTCGTTCCGCCACCAAAATCTCATAAAAAAAAGCCATCGCACAAACATACGAGAATAACATCCTATGCTATTGCACAAGCCATTGTGCATTGTTATAACAATACTTTGGAAACCGATGCAAAATATGCTCGGACGGGGCGCCCGTTGATGTCTTTTGTACGAAGAACAGAGCTTATTCTCGTACTGTCGACATAACGATGAAAGTTTTCTATAACTTACAGGTCATAGAAATAACCGTTACCGTTATCCGTAATGTACGGAAACGTAGTATAGCTGTTATTTTATTTTTGTATTTTATTTTTTATCGGTCTAGGTTTAACGATAGACCTTAAGCCTGTCGTTCCGCCTCGTTTCAACATTATTTTTTATATATAAGAACTTAAGGGAAATATTTAGTATATCCACACTTTTTTATTGAATACAGTTACGGAACGAGTTGATGGCCCACCTGGTGTTAAGTGGTAGCCTCTGCCCATAACAACCGATGCGACTTAGGTTCTCCCCTACTAGGTACGACAAGACACAAGCCATATCGTATGCGCCCGTAACTCTGAGACGTGTAAGTGGAATGTCTCATGTGCCTGTAATTTCACCGGCAACCACAACTCTTAAGCCGGAACACAGTAACGCAAATGCGTTACTGCTTGAAGTAAGATTTAAATATAACGGCACATTCCATTAGCTACCGTTAAAATTTACCGAATGCATTGTGTCCAGCATGACGAATAATTATAACTCGATGCCCCAGAAGGGCTGGCCTACACCGTGCATATAGAGCGGTATGGTCTATGGTGGGCGCGGACGAGCCGTTATTATTGCGCTGTAACTGTTCGTTACGTTATGAATATGCACGATTCGTAGGGCGGTTCGTGTATGTGGTTTCCTGTCAGCGCAGTTACTGAACTCATTTGGGTAGCTGCTAACACAAATACTAATATATGCTTTACTGCCGCCAAGCAGTAAAGCATTCGCTTGCTTGGTGGCAGAAATGGACATGGTGGCAATACTTCCCCGGACGAACTCGGTCCTAAGTCGCATGGAAAAATATATATAATTGAATGTCCAAGTCGTTGAAGATTTAGAAATAATTTATCATTAAGTTTGGCTTGATCCGTCCATCTCTTATCTGCTCAGACCATAATTTAATAATGTTCTAAATCAAGAAATATATTTTGAATTGATTTATTAGAGAAATATATTCACGCACAGTTTTTATTGAAATTAGACTTTCATAAAAAACTGTCCGTAAGGTTTCAGTTCATGAACTGTACGCAAAGTTATTTTTTTGAAGTGGTTTGATAATTCAATTCCACGATGGATCTAATCCAAAGCGTAGCAGTTGCGTCTCTAATAGACATTATGTCGTATATTTCAGCAATTTAAGCTGTGATGCAGCAATAGATGAATTGATAGATGACTTTCAACCAGTTATTATATCCATTAAACATATAATTAATGTGTGTAATGAAGTACTAACGGAGGGTTATGTAACCAAAGCACATTGCTACTAACGAGGTAAAAATAATTATAACGAAATAATAACATTAGAAAATCTTCTTGTATTCATGGTTTTATTTCTCTACTAATTCTTCTTTTTCTTTGGCATAAGGCGATTTTTTTTTTATGTCATTGATCTAATGGAACGAGCTGACGGCCCACCTGATACTATGTGGTAACCGCCGCCCATAGATAACAGCCATACTACTTAAGTCCTCTCCATAGTACGAGATGACTCAAGTCGCACTGCGTTGCGGCCATCACCCCGAGACAGGGATGTTACGTCTCATGCACTTGCAATTTCGCCAGCACCCACTCCCTTCCACCGGAACACAGCAACATGAGTGCATCACTGATTGCCGGCAGATTACCAGGTGTGGTGGTGGCAGTACTTCTCCGGGCGAACTAGGCACAAGTTCTACAGCTTTTTTGGATTGCTCCTTTTGCACCACCCGGGAGACACGTATAGGGATTCATAGGGTTATCATATACGGACGCGAGCAACGTGGCCCCCCAAATTGTATTTGTAAAACACCCTTAACTAAATGAAACTACCATTGTTTCCACCATCGAACCAAATCGTTATTGACAGCAAAGACCACCCTCGTATTTGCAATCGGGATTCACTTAAATTAGTCCAGAACACTTGAAATCATGGTCTCAAGTCACGACTAAAAGAAATTAAAAGTTCAATCAATCAATTAAATACGTAATTTGGATTCGGTATCACCTAATTTGATTGCATCAAAATGAAAGAGTTGCGAAGTTATAATTTAAGGGAAACATAGATTATTTGCTTGTTTCATCACATAAAAGAATAATTATGGGTCTGTCTCGTTGTAAAAGTTGAAGTCAGCTCGGATCCTCTGAGTTAGTGTATATATTTGTTTCGGAAAAAGTTTAAAGATGAGATTTGTACATAATTTACGGCATCCTTATTGCTTCAAGTACATGTAGGGTTCTGTTATATACCTGAATAGATTCACGCATTTGCCCCCAAAAGGGTAGGCAGAGCTTCAGTGAGACACTTCTCACCTTTTGGGTTACACCACCATGGCAACTTAGACGTGACAAACGGTGGAGAGCTGTTACTGTATTATGAACGTTAGAATAGTGCATTCAACTCTGCAAAGCTCTTTCAAATGTGCACCCGAAGCGAAACTGATTTCTGAATTTATTCAGGTTATATAAACACACATCTTTTGAATACAATGGCAAAAATAATTTATTCGACACACATGCAATGCTCAAAGGAAGCCGTTACATAACTGTGTATATTATGTATGTAGGCAAAAGTTTAATACAGGGCGTGCAATAAATATGTAAGTGATGAAAACTGCATTATATATCATTTTCACATAAGGCTTCAACGATGTTCACTATGGCAATTTATATCGTATTATATAAATGTATTTACAAAAAAAATGTATATAAGTATTATACCAGTTGTCTGGTTCCCATACAAGCTATGCTTAGCTTACTTTTGGGCTAGATGGCGCTGTATGAAATGTCCATCAATATTAATATCATATTATTACTATTTATGGCACATTCTGGGTATGTCACTATATACTCCTATTAATAGTAGGGACTTTTGATTGGCCTTCTCATTTCCATGCAGTGATTGAGTTTGTAACATTGTGCCAATGATTTCTCTAAAATAAATAAATAAATATCTTATCTATCTAGAGATATTAGTTATCGCTTTGCAAAAGAGTCGTTTTCTTATTAATTAGCTCTTTAAAGGATGCAAACCCCAACATAGTATTTACAGAATTACTAAGAACAAAGATAAATTTATTTACATTTTAGTTTGGCAAATCTGTCTTTGGTCAATGATGTTTATTGTTTTGGAATAAGAATGTAGGTGATTGATCTCTCATTGGAAAGTTTGATGTCAGATTTGAAATGCACTTATGAATGCAATGTGAATGCAAGCCACGTCCTATTGCACTTGGTATTCACAACACTTGCAACGTGAGGTCCTAAGCATCCTGCGGCGCAACTTCTGTACATTGTAGCATTGAAACCGGTCATTCACATGCATAGTTTAATATTTACCATGCGTTGTGAATGAAGTCTTTTCTCCAAAACAATTGTAACGAAATTGCAGGCGCACGAGACGTAATATCCCCGTCTTGAGGTGATGGACGCAACGCAATGCGACTTGAGTCATCTCGTACTTTGGTGGAGAGGAATTGAGTGGTATTGCTGTTGTCTATGGGCGGCGGTTACCACTTAATATCAGGTGGGCCGTCAGCTCGTTCCGTCACTTCAATGACAAAAATACTGTAATATAGAAAACATTTTTGTACTTTATTGGAGTTCAATCCTTAAGAATCGATTTTCGTATAGCCCGCGGTACACAAATTATTGGGGAGTAAAACTGAGTGATAATTAATGAACTTGTGTTTCATAAAGAGTTAACTCTAGTAGCGCGTCGGAGTTGGCACACACAATTTTACAGTTATGGAACGAGCCAACGCCCCACCTGGTGTTAAGTGGTAACCTCGGCCCATAACAACCGATGCGACATGGGTCCTCCCCTACTAGGTACGACAAGACCAAGCCGCAACGTATGCGCCCGTAACTCTGAGACGTGTAGATGGAATGTCTCATATGCCTGTAATTTCACCGGCAACCGCACCTTTCAAACCGGTACACAGTAACGCGAACGCGTTACTACTTGCCGGCAGAAATGGGCATGGTGGCAGTACTTCTCGGGACGAACTTGGCGTGAGTTCTACTGCTCTTAATCGCGCGTCGAGGCTGGAACACCATTTTTTTATCCAGTACTCTTGGTATCTCATATCTCTATGTAAGCAGTCTTTCATTAAAACCTCACAGAAAAGCACTTAAACGTTTTATAACTCTAAATACATTTGCATATAGTTTATCAAACATACGCACATAGCTAATACTTGTGTAAATTGCTATTGCATCCATGCCTTAAAACTTATTTGTAACGCTGTTATGTTACTGTGGTTATGCCAAAGATTATTTGAAATCACCCTCGAGTTTCCATATGCGTGTCTACATAAGTTATCTGCAGTCTTACCACACCGGGAAATTGCTTCATGGCAGCTTGTTTTGATGTCGCAGGCTATTGCGCACGTCTATAAGTAATTCAGAATGGGCTAGAATGGGAAGGGTTATTTAAAAATCTTTTTAAAAAATTTAAATAAAAGAGAGTATTATAGCAATCGTCATTATTAAAATGCAATGAGGGTGCGTACCATACAATATGCCATAACAATTGTGAGAACGTAATCATGTCAACTACCTTAACGCACCAAAAATGAACGATCAGAAATGTCGTTATGGTGACTTAACGATATTTATTGCGGGAATGTAAAATGTGAAAAAATTATTGTATTAAAATACACTTGTAGCGGTACGTAACGTTACTGTGTTCCTGTTTGAATGCCGGTGAAATTACAGGCGCATGAGAAATTCCCCCTACACGTCTCATAGTTACGGGCGCATACGATGCGTTGTTTATGTATTGACTGGCCTCATAGCTCAGTTGGTAGTAACCCTGCCTTCTGCGCTGTAGGTCGTTGCTTCGATTCCCACCCAGGACATACATTTGTGTGACGAACATAGGTATTTGTTCTGTATCTGAGGGGTCAATATGTATTATATGTTGTTGTTACATAAAAAGTATATAAGTATTATATCAGTTGTCTGGTTTCGATAATACAAGCTATGCTTAGCTTACTTTGGGGCTAGATGGCGCTGTTTCAAATGTGAGGCTAGTCAAATGCGCTATATCCCACTACCTTCCACGTATATATATGAAATAAAAAACATTTACGCAACACGTATTCACACAACTAAAATCTGTACTGTATGAACGGTAATGTTCTTGTACCTGCTTTCTCGTAAATCTTGTTTTTACGCGAAATAATGCTCACATCTCAATGGCAGGGAAATTACTTTCAAATTGCATTGCGTTGCGTCCAACTAAGAGCACTGAGACCATATTATGACATTAACGCATGAAAGTAATGATAATAATATGCAATTTAGTCGTAACTGACTGCTGATTGAAACATATTACCCTCACAGCTCAGTTGGTAGTAGCTCTTTCTTCTGCGCTGTAGGTCGTAGGTTCGAATCTCACCCAGGATTTGTTGGTTGAAACTGTCCGCTTGGAACTTCATGACTTCATGTGTATCGCTGCCCGATACATTTTTTTCGGTGGTTTTATATGTACCGAAGTTCGGAGAGACTGTGTTCAGTCCAGTTAGCCTTTAAGTACTAGAATTTACATCGAAGGAGAACTAGTAAGTACTAAATAAATAGTTCTTGTTACTAATGTACATATAAAAAATCTAAGTCTAGCAATAAGCGAGTTGTTTCCTATAGAAAACTACAATCTAGTTCAGATTTTAATTTTGTACTGTAATTTTCACTTAGCAGAAATGGAGAAGAGCACTGGACTTAGAGACTTAGAGAACTGGAATCATTAACAAAGATATGATATATTATCAGCTGCAATACATGCTATATATATCTTCCCATATCTTCATAACCAAAGAATAGCTTAAAATCAAAACACACAGACTGTAAGCCCAGTTATTCAGTTGACTGGTACAATTTCAAAAACTATATAATGGTCGTAGACACCACGTCGGAATCTAAATATTCGCTGAATTACGTAATGTGTTGACAGAATCTCTAGGAACTAAGACAAGAAGTGGATTTTCCGGCTGGCCAATACGGCAAAGCAGGTTACGTAACCCAGTGTAGCGGGTTCGACATCCAACTAGCACATTCTCGTGATTAATAGGCATAGAAGTTATTTCTACGAATGTTACCTGTTTTATGACGTAAGGCTCTTCTGATGAGCTATCTAGAGCTATATTTAAATTCTGTTTTATTATATCCGAAATTGATGTAAATAAAGTTTATTAATTAATAATACTATTCACAGATAGGAACATAACACAGTTATCCAAAAACATACATTATAGCTCGAGCCACAAATTATCACCCCGGTCAGGAATCAAACCTGGTATTCATCACTACAATTTGACTACGTCTGTCATAAAAGTATTTTCTGCGTGATTTACAAAATAATAATAATAATAAATAATGGTGGTCATTTTTACACAACCTCTTACTAAGCATCGCTTGTGCTATGCTGCTTTTCCTTTTCAAATACATACAAATAATAAGTATTAAATAAAAGATAAAAAAAAGAATGGTTATGTTCGTCTAAAAAATGTTTGCCTCGTCAAAATCGAACCCACGACCTTAGAAGGTATAGTTATTTACTAACACCTAACAACCTAAAATAAACTGATTTTTATTATTATATTTACTACCAACTGAGCTGTGACGCCAGTCAAATGATATGAGATATGACAGATTGATAGCCACCGCGCTGACAATTCCTCGATTGTTGCTGGCCACGGTATCCACTCAGGTGGGCCGTCAGCTTATTTATTTATTATTAGCATAAAAAGGTATGATACCTGCTCGTCGTTTACGCATAATTATGCGTACTCAATAAGGCACTGGCGTTACATAATAGAGTTATCCAAGGATCGACTCCCAGCCGCGCATTCCTGAGACGAAAGTCGGTTCTCTCCTTCCGCACGAGTGCCGGCGACTTTTTATTTTAGACGGATTATGGATGAACTAGCGGTCTTATTGAAAAAAAAAACTGATTGGGTGATCGAATTGAGTCATAATAACGGATTTGAATCGATATCTACCCGTTGCCGCTATTTATTTTGAACTTTCCGCGTTTTCGTTTGTCAATTATACAATATAATCAATATTTGCCTTGAGCTCTGCTACGCACAAAAATTTAAATTACGTAGTATATAGTTCAATTTATTATGTAGTAGTTCGTAAAGTAAATAAAAATCTTTTGCTTTCTTTTCTTTCTTTCCTTCTTCTTGCAATTTATTTAGTCACTTTTATTTATTAACTGTATTTTTCTCTATAAAACTCGATTTCTTGTCTCTTTGTGTATTTGTCTGCTCGGTCTATAATTTGTAGTAGATTTGTAGTCTTCAGCGACGAGCTAGACTTGAAATTAAAATTAGTTCAGAACTGGATGTTGCTTGAAGTATAAGTGCCGGTTCAGATGGGCGTAACTGCATGCCCTTACACGTCGATCCACACATTTAGACCTCTATGCTGGTGGTCTGTCGAGTTTGTTAGATATGTGAGAATTTATTTGATATATGTAGAAGTATGTAGATACAAGTATATAGGCGTAAACTACCTTCCGCACTGTATGGCGATTTCTCCGCATTTGACGTTTCCTAGTAGCATGTGTAATGAAAGTATGGTTATGTAAACTGTACAACGTGTAGGATTTAAGAACTTAATTAACGGAAGTGAAAATAAAAAAGGCATTTTATAATGGTTGTTTCTCGAGCTGATTGCCTATTTATGAATAAATGGGTACAAATAGTAACAGGATCCACTTGTAAGACTGGCCTCACAGCTCAGTTGGTAGTAACACTGCCTTCTGCGCTCAAGGTCATGGGTTCGATTCCGACGTATATCACTGTATTCAACCTATCGGGCGTGCAAATATTTAAACTCAGTTTAACTAATTGCAAAATGGTTGACCATATTTTAGTTTACGTGGTTCGAATATTCGATTGCATATACGCGTACGTAAGGACTGGTATTATTGATTTAAAGTAAATATTACACCACTCTGCCCAACCTGATGTGAGTTCAGACCACACCTTCATTACCAACTATAATTTAGATGTGTTAACGAATTTGTGTATTCATAAAAAGTAAATATAGTGAGGGTACATAATACTTTTATCTTCACAATTAAATAAAGAAAAATTATAAGTATTCTGTTGTTTTCGGTATAAACCAATCTGAATCAGGTGCTCTTTCCCCAGCTAAGCTTAAATGGTCAATTAAGAAGCTGAGACAAAAAACCTGAATAATGGAAGTTAACCTATAAAGAAAATAATAAAATGTAAATTTTAGACTATTTTATTTTCTTTATAAAATTTAAGTTGCACATTACACAATAAATTATTATTTATTCCGTAACATAAGTGAAATACAAAAGCTAAAGTCCAAAAACATATTTAAAATTGGTCTAACATGCATTTTGTGAGATAAATATAAAAATATCTTAAATTTTTTATTGTTATGTGTCTTAAGTTTATTTAGGATTTAAAATAAAAAAATGTATTCCAGAAAAGTAATTGTATTATATGTAAGTCTTTCTATACCGAGTATATGCAAATTAATTTTGTAATGGAACAACACATTAACTTTCAAGGTGAAACAAGGAGTTAACAAACCAATTGTACCTGACACTGGAATATGAAGACATAGCCGCAACTTTTGCAGTTTCATTCAATATACCACGTTTTATGTGTAAATTGGCCATAGAAATAAGACTGTTCATTTAGGAACTCAGTGTCCAATACAACACTATCATAAATTTAAAATTCTAAATACAACTTATACTTGACCCTACAAACGTGACATAGATTCTATTCACATGTGCTAAACGTTCCAAGTCGATTTCGAAATTGTATCTAGATATGACCTTTGGTCCGGCCTTGTGTATTTCATCAGATGACCTGCGACGAATTTTAGAAATGGATCGTTCGGTCACGTTTCTCATCTTTCTTCATTTAAATACTAGCTGGGTTTGCTTAGATATCTATGAAGTTTTGTTTCGACTATAAGTTTATTTTGCAACTAGCGAAAAAGAATAACTTTTTTAGGGGTGTTTTTGTTCATAGGTCGGATTTGGTTTTAAAAAGACACCGTACTTTTCATTTGACTCATTATTTCCAAGCAGTTATTTAAGCACCAATTAATTTGTAGTATATTATAATGAAAAAAATTCCACTCAAATAAATTTATGTTTATTGTATGAAGTCTTCTAATGAGTTATATTAATAATAAAACAAATAATTATCTTTTTTTTGTTTTTTTTTTGTTTCTTTATATTGTTTTTACATTAAACTACCATCAATTGTTTTGAAGCCTTTCAAAGTCATTGTTAAAAACTTTTAAACTGTCAAAGTCAAAAACTTTGGGCTCCCAAACTAGTTAAAAACTGTATTTATTACAAGCGCTGAGAGAATCTCGTATCCGCGCTGATGCGTTACGACAGAGCCGCTCCATTTGCAGCACGCGAACATTCCGACTGTAGGCTACTGGGTTTGTACTGAGACAACATCGATATGCGACCTACTAGCGCAGTGGTCTGACCAATATTGAAGGTCGCCGCTTCGATCCAGATTCCGGATTGTTACAAGGATCGTCGGAACAGGCGTCAAACTTAGCAATTAGTACGCGTGACCTTGTTTTGAATATTATTGACGTTTCCAAGCCTTTATAAATTCTATGTAAATAAAGTTTTTGACTTCGACTTTGGAAAGAATGTGCGCCTCAAGGAGGCTCCCTTCCGAGTTTTTGAAGTAACTGGTGCCCGTTCATCATCAACAAGTTGACGAATGTTTATAAGTTGTGTCTTGAGACGATAGTTCGATTGTAAAGTAGATAGGTCCGGCCTTGAGTACTGCCTTGATTTAAATTATGCGAAGAATAAGCTTGTTCTGCGTACCTGCTAGGCTTTGTTAGTTAACATACTGACTGGCCTACAGCTCAATGGGTAGTAACTCTGCCTTCTGCGCTGTAGGCCATGGGTTTGATTCCCACCCCAGGACCAACATTTGTGTGACGAACATAGGTGTTTGTTATATATGTATTATGTGTATGTATTCTATCAGTTCTCTGGTTCCCATTGTACAAGCTATGCTTAGTTTGGGGCTAGATAGCGCTGTGTGAATTGTCCACCAATATTATTATTATTATTAATATACCATAGTACCATATACCATAGATGTAACTGTTCAGTTAAAACTGAAGGTCCGTAGCCCGCTACAAAAACTACGAAATGACATCATAGCATTTGTTGAACTAACAGTAGTAGTACTGTAAGACCGGTCAGGAATCGGTCATCGCTTTCGGCAAAATTTCACTTTCATTGCGCGTGCGCAGGTGTGTTTTTGTGTAATACACAGCCTTACAACACCGAGAAAGTGTTTTGTAGATTATATCCTTTTTTGAGTAATGAATGAACATTTTTTTATGTCTTGTAGGTGACTGAACGAGCTAACGGCCCACCTGATGTTAAGTGGTAACCGACGTCTATAGACAATAGCAGTACGACTCAAGTCCTCTCCACCAAAGTAAGGTGACTAAAGTCGCATCGCGTTGCGTCCATCACCTCCATCAGGGATTTTCGAGGCCATTTACCGCCAAAAGTAAGGAACACGTAAAATTGACACTGTCAAGTGATGAATTTGTGTTCGATGTTTGCGTTCCGACCAACATACGACATTATATAAAAATACATTTTAAATTTTCAAGATAAGTTAATTAAGTTATACGTTTAGTGGAGCACTAAATGCATAATGAACACATTATTAATAACGGTCAAAGAGTTGCGTCATATAAAAGACATCAACGCGCTAGCTATGTATATTTAGTGGATTTTAATATAATTCTTCGTATGGGTTAGAAGTATATCACCGCAAGGTATTGTGTATGGAATATAAATGGCAATGCAATTCTAATTTGTCAATTGGGGACACAAGGTCAATTACATCACGGCTACATTCGGGCAGGGTCACGGCGGAGCATCATTCCTATGTCTAAATATAGCTACTATGATTAAGTAAGTTTTTTATGTGATACAGTAACGGAACGAACCAACGCCGACGGCCCACCTGGTGTTAAGTGGTAACCTCTGCCCATAACAAACGATACGACTTGGGTCCACCCTACTAGGTACAACAAGACCCAAGTTGCATCGTATGCGACCGTCACTCTGAGTCAAAGTCGTGGATCTATGCATGCACGTGTATCAAAATTTATAAGTAAGATGCAAAATAAATAAAATAATGAAGTTTTTTTTAATTTAAGTACATAAAACAGAACAATAAACAATATAAACAATATGAAACTCGATTTAGATTTAGATTAAAACTAATTTAGAGCTAGATAGCATTCCAAAACATGTGTACACAGCATAGTTGGTTTATACAATATCTGTTGCAGTTTTAATCTAAATAAATTTAGTATTCTAATTTGCAACTGCAAAAACTGCAGTACTTATATTTTAATTATACATTCTTTGAATGATTATTCTACTGTTATTGAATTATTCAAAACTATAACAATATTTCGTGGTCGGTCTAGACGTGAAATTACAAAATGAGATCACTGTTGCATTGCTGAGACACAAAGCAAACTGATTGCAAAATTATTTCTTAACGGATTTTTCACACGCAGTCTTTAAAATGTGTATTTATAAAATGATTCTAACATACTTCCAATAGAGATCAAAACTGTGCTGATTATATTAAATATCGAATTCGTGATTTGAAGATGACGAATGATTTGAAATCGTAACACTATTAGAACGGTAGTGTAATCGATTAAATGTTAACAGATGGAACATTGTAATTACAAATACATATTTAAATCTATAATGGAGCGGTGAAATTGCAGGCGCAAGAGACGTAACTTCCACGTCTCGTGGTGAATGACGTAACGCAATGCGATTTGAGTCATCTCGTACTTTGGTGGAAAGGACTTGAGTTGGATTGCTGTTGTCTATGGGCGGCGGTTACAACTTAACACCAGGTGGTCCATCAGCTCGTTCCTTCCCATTGCCACAAAAAACTATTTTCATTGAATTATTTTATTTAAAAAAGTATATATCTGTCACTTTTTTACAAACCCAAAACAGAATGTTAAAATGTCCTTATGGTAAACTGAATCCATACCTGAAACAAATAATAATAATTGTAAGAATAAACCAACATTTATCAAATATTTTTTAACTTAGATTAATTGGAAATATCCAACAAATCACTTGATATTAGAAGTCACTGTGCTATAAAAACTTTTGACTGATCTAACAGCTCAATTGGTAGTGACTCTGCCTTCTGCGCAGTAGGTCATGAGTTCGATTCCCACCACGACAAACATTTGTGTGACGAACATACATGTTTGTTCTGTGTCTGGGTGTTAATATGTATTATATGTATGTAATTACAAAAAAAAACGATCAGATACTAGAACCAAGAAAAAAAAGTACTACCTTGTTCTACCCATAGAACAAGGTAGTACTTTGGGGCTAGATGGCGCTGTGTGAAATGTCCATCAATATTTTATTTATTTAATATAACTGTATATACGGTACAGTTAGGGCATTCATACACAAGACTAAGCCTTATTTTCTACCTGCCTCGCACCCGTCAATCAACTCCTTTGGAACTGTCAATTTCTATAATCGAAAGTGGTTCGGGTGAGTTCAACACTTCGGCCGCACCTCCATGTTACGTCACTCCATCATTGTCTGCAGTGCGGTGGGTACACGTCATTTCTTTGTATCATTGTAGGTATGGCTCGCTACAAATGGCCATTTTTCTTTTATGTAACGGGCTGACCATTATTTTTAAGACTTGAATATGATTACTATTTTTTTGTGCACGGAAGGAGCCTCTTTGACGTGCACTTAAAATCCTTTCACCACACTAATTCGAGAAAACCAGTGACTCGAATAGAATAGAATCTATCATTGAAGTGACAGAAGGAGCTGACGGCCCATCTGATGTTAAGTGGTAACCGCCGCCCATAGACAACAGCAATACCGCTCAAGTCCTCTCCATAGTACGAGATGACTCAAGTCGCACTGCGTTGCGTCCATCACCCCGAGACGGGGATGTTACGTCTCATGCGCTTGCAATTGCGCCGGCACCCACTCCCTTCCACCGGTACACAGCAACACGAGTGCATCACTGCTTGGCGGCAGATTACCAGGTGTGGTGGCAGTACTTCTCCGGGCGAACTTGGCACAAGTTCTACTGCTACTTTGGGTTGCTCCTTTTGCACCACCCGGGGGACACGTGTATGGATTCAGAGGGTTATCACATGTATCATTTTGTATGAATATATTTGCATTTCTAGTTCAGTCAAAAATACATAATAATAATAGTAATATTTCTGGACATATCACACAGCGCCATCTAGCCCCAAAGTAAGCTAAGCATAGCTTGTATCTTTTGTAACGTTGCAAGTCAAATATGTACAAAAGGAATGGTAGAATGAATAAATTACAATGCATCTATTAAAATGCTTATAGGATTCAAATGACATATAATTGCGCAATGGTGTTGCAGTACATACCTTAATATTAATGGCGTAAGGTAACAAATTGCGGGGACACACAAAGGGACATCACTATGCAGGTCGATTGTGACATGTGTGGAGTAAGTGTTGAATTGAAGGTTTTACTCATACCCGAAGGTTTTATGTCTTAGTGCCAGTTAAGAGTATATAATAATATAAATAATATTGGTGGACAGCGCCATCTAGCCCCAAACTAAGCATAGGTTCTACTAATGGGAACCAAACAACTGATAAAGTACAATTATCCTTTTTTGTAAATACATACATATTAACGCCCAGACCAGAACAAACATCTATGTTCGTCACACAAATGTTTGTCGTGGTGGGATTCGAAACCACGACTTATAGCGCAGAAGGCAGGGTTACTACCAACTGAGCTGTGAGGCCTGTCAACATTTAGTAAAAATAAAGCCTCAAGCTTACCACTTGAGGCTCTTTGTTGTCTCTTTTTTAGTGACAGAACGAGCTGACGGCCCACCTGATGTTAAGTGGTAGCCGCCGCCCATAGACAACAACAATACGACTCTAGTCCTCTCCACCAAAGTACGAGATGACTCAAGTCGCATTGCGTTGCGTCCATAACCTCGAGATGGGGATGTTACGTCTCATGCGCCTGCAATTTCGTCTCTAACTAAAAGCGTTTATCCGTAAATTATGTTCGCCGTAAACAGAAGCTTCAATTAGCCAATAAATCTTTATAGTTATTAGATTGGGGTCGTCATTTCCAATTATTCGGTTAAATCATTATGTCACTGTCCGGTAGAGATGTCATTGTGTTTGCGGTCTTGCGTAACGCTTCAAATATTATAAAATTAATCACACAATTACGTTCGCTCCAACTTTTCAAGTTAGCTCCGCTAATTTCAAAGCAACTGCCTGATTTTCTCAGATAGGCTCGGTGGGATTAGAAATGAAATCTTAATGGAATCGGTTTTTGTCTCTTCCTAGCAAGATGTCCAAACAAAAAATGAAAACAATAAAAAAGAGACATGGCGGCCGAGTGATACAGACCCCAAGTTTCAATCCGGAGGTCACTCGTTCAGATACTGACATCGCATGCGCCCGTAACTCTGAGACGTGTAGGTGGAATGTCTCATGTGCCTGTAATTTCACCGGCAAAGACGCCTCTCAAACCAGAACATAATAACGCGTTACTGCTTGGCGACAGAAATGGGCATGGTGGCAGTAGTTCCCCGGACGAACTTGGCGTGAGTTCTACAGCTCATAAATTCAAATGTTAATATATTCGGAATATTCAGAAATAAAAAACCCATTTCAAGACCCCAAGACGAGATGCATTGCGCTAGTGTTAACCAGGTTAGCGGCAAATTTCACTAATTGTCGAATACTCGCTAACGTAGCACGTAACTGTGTAGTAATCGGCCCTACGAATTGTTTGAACAAGAATCTGTTTCGGTATGAAAAGGAATTTGGAACGTGAGGACAAAGTCCGGTTCGTTAGAACAAAAAATTTGAAGACATGTGTCGAAAGGAGCCTCTTTGAGGCGCACTTAAAGTCCTTTCACCACATCTGTTCGAGAGAACCAGTGACTCGGATAGATAGATAGTACAACAATGCCTTCATTGAACCTTTTTTTATTAGAATTACAACGTTCACAGGCCGTTGCGCTCGAATCAATAGATACTATTAACGTAATTGTTTTTTATTCGTTGCTCAAGTTTAAGTTACTCGTCTGGAAAATGGCGGCATTTCTTTTGAGCACTATCTATTGTGATATCAAGCTCTCAAACTTCTCGCTATTCAGGAGTAGAGATGTGTTATTTGTGGGAATAATGAGTTTGCTAGCCTATTTCCAGAACCTAAAGGCGATTTTACCCTGCCTCACCCTGCCTGGCCAAAAGATGTTTCTTTTGACATTACTATTTCAAGTTTTTAGTTTAGTAAGCAAAGCATAGCTTGTATAATGGGAACCAGACAACTGACATAATACCTATATCATTTTTTGTATTATATTATATATTATACATACATTAATACATATCGACACCCAGACACAGAACAAACATCTATGTTCGTCACACAAATGTTCTTCAATTGTGTGTTCTTCAATGTTCTCAATCTGAGATCTTCAATTCTAGGAAATGAAAATATTAAAAATAATGAACAAATAACCACGTCTACATATACTGTGTTCCGGTTTGAAAGGTGTGGTTGCCGGTGAAAATACAGGCACATGAGATATTCCATCTACACGTCTCAGAGCGACGGGCGCATACGATGCGACTTGGGTATTGTCGTACCTGGTAGAGGAGGACCCAAATCCATCGGTTGTTTTGGGTAGAGGTTACCACTTAACACCAGGTGGGCCATCAGCTCGTTCCGTAACTATCATACTATTGTAATATTATAAACGTGAAAGTTTGTATGTATGGATGTTTGTTACTCTCACGCTCAAACGGCTGAATGGAATTGGATGAAATTTGGTATAACGATATCTTATATCCTGGCTTAACACATAGGCTATTTTGATCCCGGAAAAGTGCAGTGTTCCCGTGGGTTGACTTACTCACCGCGGGGAATGCCGCAGGGCGCAGCTAGTATCACAAAAACTAAACACTATCTGCCAGGAGGACATTTCCTGACAAACATTTCCACTCTACCAATCAGCTATTGTTCCTTCCTGCTATCAATTACTGATAATACACAATTGTTTAGTAATCACCACACGCAATGCTCACCGGAGTTACTAAATACACGACTTTCACCCGGTGGGCTTACATGACTTTGGATTGGCACATTGTTTGGTGACGGTCAACATAGTTTAAGATCAGAGGTCACACCACTATTGTAAATGTGATCTGTTTAGTTGGTCTGAGCGACCGAGCGTAGTTAGTAGTCACCGTACACTTGAGTGGTCGAGAGCGTGGTGGTCTAGCGGTACTGAGCCCGGGTTTCAATCCGGAAGTCGCCGGTTCAAATCCCGACGAGCACCTATGAGGTTTCGATTGAAAGATTTATGTGCGCAATACCACGTTCTCATAACGGTGAAGGAAAACATCGTGAGGGAACCGACATGTCGTAGAACTAAAAATTCGAAGACATGTGTCAAGTGCACGAAAGGAGCCTCTTTGAGGCGCACTTAAATCCTTTTACCACACTGGTTCGAGAGAACCTGTGACTCAAACAGAATAGAACTGCTTGAGTAGCAGTAGAAATTATGCCAACTTCGTCCTGGGAAGTACTGCCACCATACCCATTACTGTCGCCAAGCAGTAATGCATTCGCATTGCTATGTTCCGATTGAAATGGTGTGGTAGCCGGTGAAATTACAGGCACATCAAACATTCTACCTTCACGTCTCAGAGTTACGGGCGTGTATGATTCAATTTGGGTCTTGTCGTACCTAAGTAGCGGAGGATCCAAGTCGTATTGCTTGCAATATATATTGCAGAGGTTACCATTTAATACCAGGTGGGCCATCTGCCTTTTGTTGCATAAATAAATTAATAATGATGAATATTAAATATGCATATAGTAGGAAACACGATACTAAGTTGAATTTGATATCTTAAAACCTTTCTTTTCTATCTTGACTGATAAACTTTCACAATGGATATAATTAATATGTGTTCACATAACTTTTGCATGCAAAATCATATATTTGCCAATTATCCCCTTAGTAAATTTACCGCGGTGATTACAATTTATTATTTCGTTACGTGAAATTTTTCATGAAATCGTGTTGACACAATTTTTTATGCATACGGTGTGCAGTAAACAGTTGAAAAGTAAGAATTCTAATTCCTGCCTACGAAAAACTTTTTATTTTGTTTTTATACGATACAGTTGTGGAACGAGCCGACGGCCCACCTGGTGTTATGGATGGAAGTGGTTCATTTTCCCTCCGCGCACCCCGCCAGTATTCGGAAGGTCGCCAAGTCCTCTTAACGAAAGAGCTCAAAGTAACTTCATAACCAGCAAGATTTTTCAAAACATTTGTAATTCCAAAGTTTTTATTTTTTTTATCATATTCTTTGTAATAGAATCAATTGTTTTGTTAAGGTTTAATAGTCACACTTAATTGTTTAATTTAAGAAGAAAAAAAATGATATAAATGTCGATTAATAGAGGAAAAGGAAACGTACGTTTTGGTAGGTATTATTTTGAAATGTTTGACCGTTATTTCGCATCCTGAATGTACACAAACGCTTATTTACACCGGAATAATACGGTTTTCTATTTCCTATGACAACATTATCAGTGTTAAATGCTACAATTATATTTGTAATTAGTTTAGATTACTTCTGTAATTCTGTATTGCACAGTAAGGTGTACCTAGAGGCTAGGTAGAGAGACAGTATTGAAAAATTTTGACTCAACAGTTCGAAATGCTCGATGTGGTAGCCATTACAAAATAATGTAGCTATTAAAACTGGGAACCAACCTATTCTCATTGCTGAAGTGAGATGGAACTTTTAATTGAATGCTCAAACATAAACGTATCCATATTTGAAACGAACTTTTTACAATTTTGTAATTATTTTTAACAGACTTTATAAAAACGAGCAGGTTCTTAATCCGGTTGTTTTTTATAATGTTTGTTACTTTATATCTCTGATTTGGAAAAATATTTTTTTATTTGAAAGAATGTACTTTCAGATTGGTCCCATAGAAATTTCATCAAAACCGGTTCAGTAGTTTGGTTTTTAAACGGAAAAAATATGTCATCCATGTACGAGACAACAATGAATCATTCTCGTTCGTTAGCCATGAAGTTGGTTTTTTCATTTTGCTGTGCTAAGTAATTATTAACATAACATATTCTTGGTTAGCAGAATGAGTTAAGCTCACACCAGGCCCAGGGAAATGGTTCCTAATAGCAGCGATAAATGATAGAGTAACATACAATGAAAGTTGGTGGAATAAACACACACACACACACATACACATACACCCACACACATACACCCACACACACACACACACACACACACACACACACACACACACACACACACACACACACACACACACACACACACACACACACACACACACACACACACACACACACACACACACACACACAACAGATACACACACACACCCACAATCATTTTTCATAATGCATACCTTTCGCACCCTCATTGTCTTACCTTCCTTACCAACTTTGTTTATTAATATATTAATATATACATATTTTTTTTTGTTTATCTTGTACCGGCTTAAGCCCATAAAATATATAAAAAAATAATATATAAATATATATATTATAATTTTTTTGAAGTCCTATTTATTCCATGATAATAAATAATATAAAAAAACTGATAATTATAAACTCGCACAACACATTATAATCCAATTTATTCATTCAATTACTTGTTAAAGGTCACAAAATTGTAATTTCGGACTTGTTGCGGTCACTAGTCGTTAATTTCACAAAATCCTGTTTGAATCTCACGTTTTGCTCATCTTCAACGAGTTTTTAATGTCAAAGTTGGTATTTACACTGGCCTTGTCAAAGACCACAATTAATATTCAAATAATGTCCAACGATGTACCTTAACTTGATTCGCTTGCGGATTGGTCATTAAATTTAATGCGATTACTACTTTATGGGCTGCCTCACTCAGAAACTTTGATAGCTAGATTTAGTAGCTAATTAGTGTTCTGTCTTTCTCTGCGAAATCAGAGAAATGTAAAATTAGATGTAGTTTTCCATAGTCTAAAAAGGGAAAACATTATTTGGCTAATCATTCGCTACATATTCGTTGACAGGCCTCACAGCTCAGTTGGTAGTAACTGCCTTCTGCGCTGTAGATCGTGGGTTCGATTCCCACCCAGGACAAGCATTTGTGTGACGAATGTAGATGTTTGTTCTGGGTCTCGGTATTAATATGTATGTATTTACAATAAAAAAAATGTATTCTATCAGTTGTCTCGTTCCCATCTTACAAGCTATGCTTATTTTGGGGCTAGATGGCGCTGTGTGAATTGTCCACCAATATTAAAAATATATGATATTAAGTTACTTAGTTTTTAAGTAATTCCGAATCCGAGACGTGAAGGTGGAATGTCTCATGTGCCTGTAATTACACCGGAAACCACACCGGAACACAGTAACGCGAATGCGTTACTGCTTGGCGGCAGAAATGGGCATAGTAGCAGTACTTCCCCAGACGAACTTGGCGTGAGTTCTACTGCTCTGAAAACCCTTTATTCAAGTTCGCACCGTAAACCCACTGCATATACTTGCAACGCTGGCAGAAGCTAGTCTAGACTCTAGACTAGAGTCTAGATTACTTATAATATGCACCAGAGGTGTAGGTATTCATCGTAATCATCTACGAGAAAGTGCAACGTGCTCAGCTTGCCAATACCTTACATTGCATTCTTTCACTTTTCACTCGAATTTTTACGACATCGATTTAATGTCACTCGATTTCTAGAATAGTTCCTTCTCGCATAATGCTTTGAACGAAAGTTGTTTGTGGAAATTGGTAGTGTCCGCAATGTGTAATCGAATGAAAACCGCAAAATCACCAGATAAGTAAGCAATGAGTCAAATCGAGTTAATCAAACAAATATTATCTTACAATTTACTTTACAAATCAATCCAAAAGTTCATATGTTGTAGCAAAATGAACCACCACGGATCAGTTTAGATTTAAGAACTTTTATTTTTTGCTCCTTGATGTATATAGATTTTATATAATTAGTTTAGGGCTAGAGGCGCTGTGTGAAACGTCCACCAATATTTATTTTATTTCATATATATATATTCCAGAGGTTGATATGTGTGGACATGAATTTTGTCTTCTTTTGGCTGGTATGTAGGTTATAATTTCTGATGCCCACAGAACATTGCTTAGTATGATTCCAAACAAGTGCCAAATTAAGCTAAATGTAATCTTGTGTATGTATACTATTTATTGCTTTTAACAGTTATATATATATTTAAAAGAAAAAATCTAAGAGATATCTAATATTTTTCTGCTTTGGCCAAAAGAATTTATGATTACTTATTCATTGTAATTTTCGCTACGCAATTAATTTAAAAATATATATCTATAATCTCTTTTAGAACTTTCTAGGAGCGCTAATTTTTATATGGAAGTTAGTTTTTAGTTTAGTTTCGTCATAATTAATTTTTGCATGAAAGTGGTTTGATAAGTTACGGGGACATTAATCCCGTGATGGATTTATAGCTTTAGACTATAGTCGTATAGACTAGTCTTTTTAAATAACGAAGTCGTTATAGCAAATACGAAACAAATCGAATCAAATAATCATAAAATTCCTGATTTATCGTAGAAATGGTTGACTGAAATTGAAAAATGTATGTAATTATTTCTGTTCAAGGCGGTGTTTGTTCCTTAAGCACCATTAAGACACAGATTAAATTCGCACAGTCCAATGCACAATTTATTTTATATCAGGGAAAATGAAAATTGATATTACATAAAATTTTATATTTTTTTTATCAAGTGAATAAACTCATTTTAAACGACAGGATTTGAACCAGCGACCTGTAGATTGAAATCACTTGGGCCACTGTGCTCTCGCCTTTAACTATAATACCTTAAATATAAACTTTCTTATAGAGGCTACAGCGACTGTATGGGTGAACTTGGATCCAGTGTTATAGAATTACATAGCGGGTGGAGCAAGAAATTGGTTTCATAACTCGCTCCGGTTGACTTCATCTGTAATTCATCATAACATTAACGAATACTCCAACGGTAACGAATACAAATAGTATATTTCTTGCTGGTAGAGTAGTGTGTTGGCAGAGTAATTACCTAAGACTCCTGTCTTACAAACAAATCGGTTATTGAAGACTAATTATATACACGATAGAATACAAGAAGGAATCCTATTCGGTTCGACAGTTTAGGTACCAGTTAATGTGTAAATATATATAATTACTAGCTGTTGCCCGCGACTACGTCTGCGTGGAATTCGGTTTTATCGCGCACTCCTATTTTACGCCTCGGAAAAGTAGCCTAAGTTACTCCTTGTTACATCAGCTATCTGACAGTGAAAGTCCCGTCAAAATCGGTCCAACCATTTCAGAGATTAGCCCGAACAAACAGACAGACAAACAGACAAAAATTTTAAAAAAAGTTGTTTTGGTATATTTACCGTGTATACATCCATATACACTTAGTAAAAAGTTGTTATTTTAATATTACAAACAGATACTCCAATTTTATTTATTTGTATATAGATATGACGGTTTCATTATTAATCTGATATCTGTCTCCATTAATCATTCGCCTAATATTTGGATATAATGTTGCACGAGACGTCTCCAGTCTAACCAATTTTCTACCGTACTTTTAATTAGTGTTTCTGATGGCGACTGTCCCGCTGTGAGCTTGCAATAATAACCACTTTCGCTTTGATCAAACGAGAGAGCAGGAATTTGATATACTACATTATTGTCATTATCTAAAGTGAACGGAACGAGATGACTGTTATTTATGAATGTAAGGAGATATTTTACTTCACACTTTACACTACCAATTCTCGTTCTTTGATGTCAAAAAGTTATAATAGATAATCCGGAATTAATATATATGTAAAATAAACACTAATCGTTAAAGTAAAATCGTTATTTCGTATATATTTTAGGATTAAAAAGCATATGGGCCCTTTTTGTCACGAAGGAGTTTAGATCTTTATTGGCTATTTTCAACTTTGTAGTTACATCGTACAAAAAAAACGAAATGTAGACACGAAGCCCTTTCATTGAAACTTTTAGGTTTGTATTCCCTCTTCGGAACCCCCTACTGCGAGATCTACCCAATAAATTAAGCTCAATAACCATCATCCAAGTTGAAATAGCACTACCTATCAACAAACCAAAGACTGAAAAAATGGCAAGATTGTTTTCGTAGGACAAACTTACATACTCATCAATCTCGATTCGGGCAACTTGGTTAAGGGGATTTTCATTTAATATAGAGGCTATTTGGCCAATTGAGGCTATTTTAACATTTATTTAGGTCTAGATTATAGAAATACTAAGTTATATAACTAACCACAAAGCCTAGTTCGCAGCGTACCTGCGTCGGTTGCGCGGCGCTAACCGCATAGTTACTCGTTATTTCATACGTTAATAATACTCCATCGCCGTTATAATACATCGTTATGAAATGCGACTTTAATTCTTTAACCGACCGCAACGAAGATAATAAGTTTGCTAATGTTAAACGTCTTGCCTCAGAAATAACGGTATATTTTGTTTCTCTTATTTATTTTATAATCTTTATTTATTTATTTTATACCTTTTTTGTTTATTAACTTTAAAAGGCACTTTGCCCGCCTGATCTAAAACTATCAACACACCACAGTCTACCCTGTTGCCTACCCTGAAGATTTCTTTTCATATTTAAATATTCAATTAGTCTTGAGGAATTCTTATATCATAGCTTTTGTGTTAGCATAGCCATTGTCAATATTAACATGTTGAAACAAAGCAAACATTACATACAGCAGATTGGGATACATTTTTATTTTTTAAGGCGAAGCTTTACCATGAATTTTGAAACACATTTTAAACGTTGTGTTGATATGAAAGGTTACCCGATAAACACTTGTAATTACTTATAGACATATTAGTGTATAAGTGTTCAGTTCATTAGTGGTTTCAGTCCATCCAAAGGTTGCCTGGAAGAAATTGCTTTAAGAAATAAGGCCGCCTATTGTATGTCACAAGTATTGTTATTTCTTTTAAAACTGTATATTTATTCTGTTTATTTATTGTGTGGTGTACAATAAAGAGTTTTCTATCTATCTATAATTCTAGTACCACTCGCTTTTAAGTAAGTTACATTGTGATACATGTCACAGATAATAAGTTCTAACTTCCATTATTATTCCAATAAAATTGATTAGTATACTTCTGTAATAATAACCTCGAATATTGAATCATTGGATATAGCACCCTCTTACCCCAAACTAAGCATAACTACTATAATGGGAATGAAATAACAGATAGAATGTTTAAACACTTTTGACGTGACAACGTCTTATAATTCGATAGAGCCGGCTGCACGCACGAAAAAACATGACTCATGCGGCGTTACCTCGCTCTGAGGCGTTCCATGTAAGGCTTGTGCAAGTGCAAGCGAGAGCGCGGAACGAGCGACAAAGAAGCACAATCGGCCTTTGCGTTCGGCAGCGTTCGACATCCGTCTCTCTCCTACTTGAGTGAGCGATGCGTCTGCGTGGACAGCTGCTAATACTTACATTTACATGTTTTGATCGAGTATCAAGTGCAGTGTAAAACTATTAAATTGTAAAAAAAAAAATTACATAATTGTATTTATGCGTACAAATAAATCTAACTTGATCAATTTCATTGTGATTTCCAATTACCTCCTTCTCTATATACATACAAATCTATTAAACAAATGAAATTAAAATTTTCTTTTGAAAAATGCTACCATTCCATCAGTATTTTCTTAAGACGTTGTCACGTTCAACTATCGTCAGTAAACCGACTTTACAGACAACCATTTTTTTTTTGTATATACATAATATATTAAATACATATTATGTTTTTTCTTCCTTTTTTTCTTGTCATAATAAAATGTTTATAGATTAAGACACCAATAATTAAATTAAACATACAACACAGTATTTGATACTTAAAAGGTGGTTTCAAAATAGTTGTTATTTTTAAATATTAAACTAATGAAAATAAACATTTTGTATTTGTATTTTGTATATTAATCCTGCCTGGGTTAGGGCAGAACTAATATTTAAGTTCGATACACAAATGTTGTATAGGGTGAGAATCGAATCCACGATACTACCAACTGAGCTATGAGGCTAGCCAAAATATATACTTAACATACAACGAGTCACATATAAAGACATACGTAATATGTCCCACATCATATACGGTGCCTGGTATTCATTATTTTCTCACGCTGTTACGACGATTATATTTCTATAGACAATCAACATTTTATGAATTCACGTGACCTCAATTTTGTTAAGGGATTCACTTTATATTATCTATATATAAATAGGCAAAGAAAAAACATTACAGTACCATTTTAATCTCTTGTAGCTTTTTTATTACCAATAAACAAAGCTTTTTTTATTGGTAATAAAAAAAAATTCCTCGATTTTACTTCCATCAGTATTTCGTACCGGGTGTTTTAAATAAAATCGCTTCTTAAGGAGAAAATTCCAGTCGCTCGTCGTAACTGACTCAAGTTTTTTTTGTGTTTGTCTTTATGGGCTATCATTACAGAATCTACTATAAAGAGATTTTGATAAAAAGTAGACGATTTCACGAGGGAGCTCTTAGTCAGGTTATACTTATTAATACCCGTGCAAAGCCGAGAAGAGTCACTAGTCTTGAGAAAAAGTGCAAAATAGACCCTCATTAAAGTTGATAAGTCCTGGCAGGCCAGCAGATGAATGTGAGTTAAAATTTAGTCCAAAAGTGGTTACTTAATAAAAACTTATTTACATCGACAAAGTATCCGAAAAGAGCTTTAGAACCAGAGTGGTATTAATATTAATGCAGTTTTGATATGAATATGCTTCACTTTCACACAACTTCAGACGATCATTGAAATGTCAGTAAGCTTTCAAGGTAACGTAATTCCACTGTAATTGTAACCTTCAATTATCTTCTCATGATTTCGAGGAATTCAGCCTCCCAAATCCCTTAAACAATAGACACGTCATTAGTGAATTTAGTAATCTTATCACAAGGATTATGTCATACATACAAATATACTTATTTACACGTAAAGATCAGAAAACCTTTTGAATAGCCCGGAGGCTAAAAATCTAAACAATAAACAATGCGCTCACTATCGCATGGGAAGTAGAAGTGAAGGGGGGAATGCAGCCTTGCTGACCAGCGATGGACGCAGATCACTGCGATAATAACAGGTGAGGATGTTGTTTTAGGAAACTGATTTTAGAACTGTAAGAAAGTTTGTCGAAGTGCTTTGGATTAGTAAGCTCTGAATAGTTCGATGGTAATATGATAAATGCTTTTATTCATAAAACTGTAGTAGCTGTTGTAGCGATATATTTAACGAAATGTCATTATTTTCGATATTTCCTGAATCCGAAACTCTCTGTTACTGTCCTTATATGTTGAATGCTTTTTTATGTGATACAGTTACGGAACAAGCCGATAGCACACCTGGTGTTAAGTAACCTTTGTCCATAACAACCGATGCGACTTGGGTTCACCTTGACAAATATATTCATAACGCAAATATATCCTAGCTGGAAACCGAACCTATGACCTACAGAAGGCAGAACTGAACCAACAGAGCTGTGAGGCCAATCCATATGCAAATATTGTAATTAGCCAATAGTGATAAGCAAATATTTTAATTGATTGCATCGTCATTACATAAATTATATTTAAAATTAACCATTAATTTGAGGAAATTACTATTTATAACCTGTTACTCGTTGGACGTCCGGTTCTGTCGTTAGCTTCGCAACACATTCTTCTGTTAGCTAGCAAATGAATTGCGATAGTGATTTTCTTATAAGGAATTAGGAAATCCAACATTCCACACTAACCTTCTAATGTTCTCACAGCGGGGAACTGACTTCATAGCCAGATAGTCGCTGGTCAAATTCGAAACGAGAATGTATCAAATAAACATATTGTACTCTACTCAATTGTTTTGCCCAAATTGGTAGGTAGAGCCCCAATAAGCCACATTTAATCTTATGGATTACACAATATTAGGAAATGGGGCGCCTTCTCTTAGGTTTTAAGTCATTTGCGGATTAAACAGTTATGTGACACTCGGCACTTTAAATAACCGCAATCCGATATTTGTAGAAAGCCTAATGAGGTAATCGGATGTGTGTATACGTAAGTACTAGATTTTTTTCTATGGGAAAATATAAATTTCGGTTACAACTAAAAACATTTAAGTTCTCCGAATAATTTATGAAACTTTAATGCAGTCAATAGCATATATTTGCATAGAGCATAAGTTTACAGAAAGCTTAAAGTGGAAGACGTTTAATAAATAATTATATAATAATAATTTCTGGCAGTGTTTTATGGTTCTTTGTATTAAAATAATCCTAATTATTAATATTTTTGTTTTTATAATGGTAATACTTTATAAGCTTCCCGCAAACATTATTGATCACACTATAAAAACGCATAGGTAATGAGAATATATTAAAGGTTAACCAGGTATTCGATCAACATTCCTGATCCAAGTATTTTTATTGGTAAAACTTTATACATTTCTGGATCAACACTATTTAAATAAAAATACCGTTGGAGGCAGGATGTTCTCCAGAGCAGAAAGTTTAGTGAGATACATCAAATCAAGCTTGAAAGTTGCAAAAATTTTTACTTCGGAAAGATAATCTTGGAAGTGACACATCATCCAATCCATCCATAGATTATAGTTAACTCACCAAGTAGAAATATAGATATAAGTGAATCCTAACTTCATGCAGGATGTTTTTCATAGTTTTAATGATTGGTCAGACAAAGCTCTACATAGTCGTGATAACGTCAACCTTCATCTTTTATTCAAAAACCGTCGCCAGCGACATGTGAACGTAGCGGCTGTCACCACGTAAATATTCTAAAATAATCGACGCAAACGAAACCAAATGAGGAATTTGTCCCAAGGGGCCTCTTCAGAAAGCGTTTCTTTACAGGTTCTAGGTTTCCTCTAAAGATGGATAAAAAGACATCACATCGTCTTCATTTTATAATGAATTATTATTATTTATAGGTATGCGTAGGACATAATAGTATGAAGCAATGTAGGCGGATGACAATACATTAGGAGCGCGTTGAACTCTTTTGTATGAAGGTTTTGTTATACTGGCGCTCAATATGTGTGTGGTATGTAGTACTTACTGTTCTTCCAATCTTCTTAAATGGGATTTCGTCATGTAGTAAAAAATATTTGTTTTATTTGTTTTTGTTTTTTGTTGTTGTATAATTTGTTGTTTTTCTTTTGTTTGTTTTTATTTGCTTTTTTTTTATTTAATAAGAAGTATGTACATTAACTAACTCCTTCAAGACTGATGCCGCTTTGGGGCGCGGTAACACCATCTCATTGCTGATGTGATTAAAAAGTGCAATGCTTTTTCAGTTTCTCGTCAATCCGCAAATTACAAAGAAAAACGAAATGTAATATTAGAAAAAGCAAAATACTTATAATAAAAAAATAGGGAAAATGCAACCAAAATCTAGTTTTAAATTAAATAAAAATCAATGTTTGTTTGTTTGTATTTTATGCCGTTCATCCGGTTGCGATAAAACTGTGTCAATTTATTGCTTGCACGAAGGTTACGGGTACAATATAATTATTAGTAAAATTTAAAAAAAAAACTTTTATATTTTGAAATACAGCAATTACGGGAACGAGTTGCCATACAGGAAGAAAAAAGTTGTTGAGTATATAATTTGCAAAATAGCACGTTTGTGAATCATGAGGTCTGCGAACGCGTCGCGTGACGCAATGCTTGCTGAACTTTGCTGAATGTCCCACTTTGGAATCTATATAATACTTATGAATAATTATGCAACGAACGAAAAAGTTCGACAGAAATATGATACGTAATCTAAATTTCTTTGAATCTACTCGAGGAAACTAAAACGGATATCATATTTTAATGTAGACAATCCTTTGTGTTGTTAATCCAAATTAAAAAAATAATGTTTGCCGTTTCAACTCTCATGGTGCCTGTTTTAACAGCCTGAATTTTATCAGGATATTTTGTAGTTTCATATTAACGTTCAAAGAAATATCATTCAGTTTACAAACAATAATATAAATAATGAATGTTTGTGTACACCGGCATGTCCTCTAGGGAGCGACTGTTTCCTCGTTTCTTGCAATATTTCCCTTCACCGTTGCACGTACTAGTAGCAATGCTTACTTAAACGGTCAGAATACAAAACTTATTGAAGCGAAACGACTTAGTTTCGTATTCGATTCAATTGGTAATATCAATAATAACAGCAGTCTTCACCAAACTGAATCAAATATTTATTAGCTGATATAGAAATGATAAAAGTGGTAGAATTTTGATCGCTATTAAACGTATAGGTAGAGAGAAATAGATTTTTTCTTTTGACATTTGACACAGCGCCATCTAGCACCAAAGTAAGCTAAGCATAGCTTGTATCAAGTTAACCAGGCAACTGATATAATACTTACATACTTTTTTTGCAAATACATACATATAATACATATCAAAACCCAGAAAGATTGTCCTGGGTGGGAATCGAACCCATTACCTACAGCGCAGGAGGCAGGGTTACTACCAAACTGAGCTGTGAGGCCAGTCAAATTAATACATTTATATGGAAGAGCCAGGTGTGTTCGGTGGGAAACGATAAACCCTGATTAATAGGTGCCTTACCAGGTCCCAAGTCCATCACAATATTTCTGTGTCACGTAACCGTTGCATAAGTCAAAAGTGAAATCCGTACGGCATCGCAAATATCGAGTGTGCAAGCGGTTGACATTGCAAGCGGTGGTAAAGGCCAGCCGCTGGTATGCGGTACGAGTGACTACGTACCCTTCTACTCGAGACGTCGATAAGATATTCTCGTTGAGATTCGTGTGAGAAACACGATGGCCAGGTATCCTATACATACCTGGCAATCATGTGTCTCACACGAATCACTCACATTCACTAAGACTTCACAACCGATAAACAACAACCCTTTTAATACATATCTAGTATTACTCTCCGTTTTTCTCCGTTTATTACTCCGTAGTTTTTTACTAAAATGATTTTTATATAGTAAATTTTGATGTATTTATTTTGTTGTAACCGATAAACAACAATACTTTTAATACATATCTAGTAATTATTCCGTTGTACATATAATTTTTACTAAAATTATTTTTATATAGTAAAATTTGATGTATTTATTTTGTAGTTACCGATAAACAAGAACACTTTAATACATATCGAGGACTTATTCCGTTCTTACATATTTTACTAACATGCCTTTTAAATATTAAAATTTGAATTATTATATAATAATATTATATAAAATTAAATAAAAAATGTTAAGCTTATAAGCAAAATTGCCTTTTTGAATGTAGTACATATAAAGAAAGAAAGAAAGAGTATTTATTTTGCCATAACCAACAATGCAAATTTATATACACACATATTAAAAAATAAAAACGAACGTGGAATCAACTTCCATTTAAGTAAAGTATAATAGATAAAAATTAAAGGATGTAATATAATACATGTTATATGCATAGATATAATTATAAATCATTATAAATTTCATTATTCTTCATTTCAATTATTTATCCTATATACAAATTCCCGCACTAAGCATAAATCTAACAAATATTGGTGGAAATTTCATACAGCGCCATCTAGCACCAAACTAAGCTAAGCGTAGCTTGTATCATGGGACTCAGACAACTCATATAATACTTAATATAATTCTTTTGTAAATACACATATATCAACACTCAGACACAGAACAAACACTATGTATAAACACACAAATTTTTGTCCTGGGTGGGAATCGAACCCACGATTTACAGCGCAGAACGGTTACAACCATCTGAGCTGTGAGGCTTCGAATCTACAACAGAGGTTGTAAGAACGGTAATTTACAAGAATAATATATACGAATATATATTCCTACATGAATAAAGCTATTTACATATTCATGACCAAGGCATGTATCAATATGCTCAGGTCAGTACAACTAGGCGGGTAGGTGCTAGGTATCATGCAGACTCAGACTTTCGCTCCTCGAACGAAGGTCACGACCGTCGTCAGGCTGGAAAGTCTGGAAATATATGCTGCTATTTGTGAGGAACTAGTTTTGCATTTAATATTGTTATGTGCGTTTGTCATTGCTGTGAAAGGCGTTTTGTTAATTAAGCTAGTATCCGAATGTCATTTTATCGGTATATACTTAGGCAGCTGCATTCCTAGACAGATGTAATTAGTTCTTTTAATATGACAGTATAGTTTTAATATGTATGTTTTAGCTCACTGGTGCCAAATGACATGGCGTCACATTGAACTAAACGGCATCCGTCGTTTTCAATTTCATACAATACCACGTTCTCAATACGGTGAAGGAAAACATCGTGAGGAAATCGATATGTCCTAGAACTAAAAATTCGAAGACATGTGTCAAGTGCACGAAAGGAACCTCTTTGAGGCGCACTTAAAATGCTATCGCCACACTGGTCCGAGAGAACCAATGACTCGAACATAGTAGAATTTCATACAAACTGAAACATACTAATCAATTGAAAGTGTTTAACTGTCCAGTCTACCTTACCAACAAGTATTCAAGAAAGGTGGAACTAAATGCAAAATCTATTAACACTTGCAATGATCATCGTTAATTTGCTAACATCAAAGCCAATAGTTAATATCACCCAATATGGCACAAATTTAGAGACTGCTGCAAATATAGCATATTGGTGCTGACATAAAACATTTATTCATTCCTTACCACTATAATACATTACATTCCATCGCATACAATGCACTTTAAAAGCAACTCAAAATAAGATAAAACTTTAAGAATGCGGCTCACAACTCTGCCAATAAAACCAACGACACAAGACATGAAATAAACCACATGAACGCACAACGGAAGAATACTATAGGCGGGGAAATAATTAGAGTCCTGTGGTGTGGGGTGAAGTGCGGGGTGGATGATAGAGGGGTGCTCACTTCTCTCTAGCTAGGAAGAAGATATGAGAGATATATACATAAATATAAGAGATGTATATATATATATATATATACTAGAGATATACCTCTATAAGAGAAGCGTCCTTCTAGCACGCTAATCTCTTATACTGGTAAATAATACTTATTGTCTTTTGACTGGCCTCATAGCTCAGTTGGTAGTAACCCTGCCTTATGCGCTTTAGTTCGTGGGTTCGATTCCCACGCAAGACAAACATTTGTGTGTTAGATGTTTGTTCTGTGTATGGGTGTTCATATATATTATGTGTATTTACTTGCAAAAAAGTATATAAGTGTTAGTTGTCTGGTTCCCATGATACAAGCTGTGCATAGCTTATTTTCGGGCTAGATGGCGCTATGTGAAATGTCCCCCAATGTTATTATTATTGTCTCATTTAAGGGAAGGATATAATAAAGAAAATCAATGGGTCAAAAGTGTGGGAATGACTGTCATGTTGACATTTGAATAAAGCTATCCATAATCCATATTTTCATGTCAGCTAAACCATCCTATTTTTGATATAATTAATGTAAGCTAAGTCCAACATAATGTTATATAATGTTTAGGCAGATTAACTACATTATTCTAAGTCCATGTGAATCGAAACGAAATTGGTTTTATCGTTTAGTTTAGTTTAAATATAGGGTCATAAATGGTCTAGCCATCACGCTGAGCGCTAACTACGAGTGACCTTGTATTTAAAATATGAAAAACAAATTGACGTTTCCAAACCATTTCTTTATGAACTCCATGGTAATAAAGTTTTTTACTTTGACTTTGCAACAGAAACGACAAATACTCTCAGTATAATACGTCATATAGGAACTGCACTTTGTTATATCTACGTGGAGCGAAATCTTTGTTTTTTTCCTGTTGGCTTGAACACAACGCATGAAGCGCGTTGAACTCTTTTCCTTGAAGCGTTTGCCGGTTAGCGCAGCGCGGGTCATCGGTACGCAGTAAAAACTTGTGTTATCTCTACCACTCTCACTTTCTGATCGTATACAGGTTCTAAACATTTACAAGTAAGTTAAATATGAGTCATTTTTATTTACAGTTTTCGTTTCCGCACTTGGACGTCAAACTGCAGGTTAAAAAGTGCAACTTAGGAAAACGGCCCATAACTAACAAACCCTAGTAAAATTCAGTATAATCCGCGATGTATTTAAATACCATTACAAATTTTCATACGAATGCACTTTATGTCATAATAATCTATCTCGAAAAAGTTGCCAACAATTAAATAAAGTATTTTAAATTTTTCACTTTTTCTTAATTAGCACTTGTCAAATAATAATTAAGAGTTATTGAAATTGGTTAAAAAGTGCAACTTAGGAAAACGGCCCATAACTAACAAACCCTAGTAAAATTCAGTATAATCCGCGATGTATTTAAATACCATTACAAATTTTCATACGAATGCACTTTATGTCATAATAATCTATCTCTAAAAAGTTGCCAACAATTACATAAAGTATTTTTAAATTTGTCACTTTTTCTAATTAGCACTTGCCAAATAATAATTAAGAGTTATTGAATAGATATACTCAGATATGATTTCTAATACAATTTATTTATATTGGATACCATATTAAATTTCCATTAGATTTCAAATGTTTATTCATAGGAGTTAATGATGATACCCATTGTTAGCTGCGAAGAGTTACAATTCTCAGCGAGCGTTGGGGAATGTGCTGTAAACCAAGGGCACGTTCAAACTCTGTACTGATATAGAATATTTAAACAGATAAGCTATGTCTGGTCCACATTTTTATAATTGCCTTCACCTTATACGGGATCTGAACCTGTTATCTGTCAGATCTGAGCTCGTCTTAGAGGTAATAATGCAATGCACGATTCGTATTTTTGCTTCCAGAGACAAGTCAATGTTTCATACAGTTTGCAGTTTTAATAATATAATGTAAAATTTATATAATATGCGGAAATTGTTGTGTGAAACAAAGAAAAAAAGTGTTAAAGGTTAAAATCTCTGTTCTCGAAAATGAATTTGTAAGATATTTCGATATTGCGGGGATGCGTTCGTTTGAAAATAATATGACTTAATTAGTTAAATAATTTAACTACGTCGTAACTAAATCAGCACATAAAACAGCGGGAAGACCGGTCAACATTCTCAGTCTGACATATGGCAGGGCCTCTAGCTAAAGTAAAATGATGATATTAAATATTATAATTATTATTTATAATATAGGGTATATGTAATGTGTGTCAGTATTCAATACAAGATTAATCTAAGCATATAAACACTAAAGATATTTACTTTTATTCAATATCTTATCTATCTAACACGACGTAATTAATAAAAAATAGTTACAATATGGAAAGTCCATCATGAAACTAACAAATAAAAATCTATGATTATTAAATTTAGACTCATACTGGTTATAAATAATAATGAGGTAATAAATAATAATAAATATAAAAAAGACGTGTGGCACTCGGAGATTGCCGCGGTAAAGCAATTGCGCGTGATATTTCAAAAAGTCATTAAAAGTTCTGGTATTTATCGATAGATGGAAAAACTAAAAAGTATCACCGCTGTGCCGGTCGGAGTGGGGGGTGTTAGGTTTTTTTCGTTACGGAATTTCTGGATTCGGTCTCCACGCTCAAGGCCCGCGATAGAAGCTATGCAATAGCTTAATAATAATAAGGTAAGGTAATAAATAATAATAAGGTAATATAAAGGTGGCAAGTCGGTGTTCCACAGACAATAATTATAACATTACATAAAGTAACAGTGAACGAATCACCGAGTACAAATTACACGTTGTCTACATATGGTATTTGGAGCGTAACGAAGTTATCTAAATTGCTTTCAAGTCACTCGGATATGTAATACTTTCTGTTAATGTATTTTAACACTTCATTTGATATTATATGTAAGTATTATAATATCAAAACAAACAAGCTCTGCCCATAATAAAAGTAATAATGTTGGGTCCTCCCCTATTAAGGTATGGGAAGTGGGGAAGTATCAAGACGCATTGTAATGCACCAGTATTTTTAAGACGCCAAGTCTCATGTGGCTGGAACTTCGGAAAAGGAAGGTTCGGTGGCAGTACTTCCCCAGACAAACTTGGCAGTAGTTCTATTCTAGTTCTATTGACTGGCCTCGCAGCTCAGTTGGTAGTAACGCTGCCTTCTGCGCTGTAGATCGTGGGTTCAATTTCCGCCCAGGACAAACATTTGTGTGACGAACATAGATGTTTGTTCTGTGTCTGGGTGGTAATACGTGTTGTATGTATGCATTTACAAAAAAAGTATTTAAGTATTCTATCAGTTTTCTGGTTGCCATGACACAAGCTATGCTTAGCTTACTTTAGGGCTAGATCGCGCTGTGTGAAATGTCGAGCAATATTATTATTATTATCTTTAGTAAAATATATCATATCTACCTAATTATTTTTGGTGGGATAGTAAAGAAATTACTTGTGTTCTGTGTCACTCGAAATTCAAAACAAAATAATATACTATTCCTAACATACAAAAATAACATTTGGTAAGGTCCCAAATTACACGCACAATTAAGTACATGTATATTTGTGTTTGTCTAGGAGAGATTGCAATGAATGATAAGGCCGCCCATTACGACCTCCGTTTCGTTATTATTTTGTATATCATCTGTAATCTTTAGGGTTTATTTAAAAAAAGCCATGGCTGTCTGTAACAGCGCCAAGAATATGAAGTAGGTACCTGCCAATCTTGTATGGCCTTTGAAACTGGGTGCCGATGTCTTAAATATTACGAAATATATTTTATCACATTATAGATGTTTTATACACTTTCCGGCAATAGTCACATTCCAAGGCGAACCAGATACAAATGTCGTTTAAAAGCAACATTCAATAAGTCAAAACCATTTTACAAAAATAACAGATTTATGGCACATTTCAATTTATATTCGCATTTATTTCATACTGATGGAAAAATACAGGTGTTCATGAGTGGAAATTCTAGTTTTAGTAATAAACTAAAATTAATTTGTCGAAGAATGTGGCCGAATGAAATCTCAACTCATCTTTTTAGAAGTAGGTACTACCGCCACTATACCTATTTCAGCCGCCATGCATTAGCGTTCCTGTGTTCAAGTGGAAAGGTGTGGGTGCCAGTGAAATTAGAGGCACAGGAAATTCCACTTTCACGTCTCAGAGTTACGGGCACAATATGATGCGACTTCGGAAATCCTATAACTAAAACGTCTCGTCGTTTTAGTTATAGGCAGAGGTTAGTGCAAATATTCGGGCCATCTGCCCGTGCCGCAACTTATTTACATTTAGAAAAACCTAAGTATCATCTAGATATTCTCAGCACATCCGGGGTGATGGACGCAACGCAATGCGACTTGAGTCATCTCGTACTATGGAGAGGACTTGAATGGTATTACCATGGGCGGCGGTTACCGCTTAACATCAGGTGGGCCGTCAGCTCGTTCCGTCACTTCAATGAAATAAAAAAAAACATACATACTCTTGACAAGTTCACTTTCAAAGCTTTCTTCAAATTCCTAGCACATTATCATGACAAAGAAGCGATGTCCATCTTACGCATAACGAAATAGAGAAATCCTCAGCAAATCGAGTGAAAATCCGTACAGCGATTACGCTTAGATTAATCGATAAATAGCGACCAGTCGGTTACCCAACGAATCCGGCTCCTTTGAATTTCGTTCATTCGGACACACGCAATTAGTTTCGATTTATGTATAAATATGGTAATATAATCGTTATAACTTGTTTAGGCATCCGAATCTATGGCATTAAAAAAAATTATTCATTCAGCTCACAATAAATTAAAATAAATTTTGTTATTTAATTTTCGTATTGTTAAACTCACCATTTTGAAATATGTATCAGGCCCCGTCCGACCTGCGTCTCCCATTTTATTTTAATTGTTTTACGAAACAATTTAGTCTGTGCTGCAATCACAATTGTTTCAATTCACATTATTCACTTGCACCAATAAATCCTTCGCACAACTCACACGGACACTGGTCGAATACACGCACAGAAAAAAAACAAAATGTAATATGACAGCTCTTTCGAAATTCGAATAGTTTCGGCGGGAAACGTTGCTTCGCGCGGGCTGCGCGCCAAAGACTGCCAAGATGGCGGGGTTTTTTGATGGTTCACACGAGCCGATTCACTTTCTACGACCTTACGTTGTGCGACTTGTTAGTAATTAAGCATAGAGCTTTACGTAACGACGATGTAACTCATGGCAAAGTGTGATATCCGTTGACATTTGATTTTTCTTTAAATAACCCAATAAAGTTATTACTTTTCGTCCGCGACACTTTAATCTTTGGCAAAATTTGTAGCGAATACAGTAGCGATTACGAGTGAAAAGTCTATTAAGTTGTAAAAATTTTGAATAAATAGAGTTGGGTACTTTTTATGTGAATTATATGACGGGAGGAGCTGACGGCCCACCTGATGTTAAGTGGTAATCGCCACCCATAGACAACAGCAATGCGACTCGAGTTCTCTCAACACAAATACCTCGATAACTTTTCTCAAAGGTGAATAAGTAAGACGCAGGTCAGACTTAGAAACCTTGCAAACCTCATATGTCACCTTAATTGCCACCAACATAAGTAAAGACTTGTAAAGCATACACCGGAGAAAACGTATCAGGTCTTCCTCAGGGCTCGGTGCTAAGTCCTATCTTGTACCTATGTGTCAACACACCACTGGTTCAGAAAGATATTTGACATACACACATTCTCTACATCCTTTCTTTCCCTTCCTCCATACTCCTGCGTAGTTCAGGAGGTCTGAGTGACCAAGCTGGATGAAGGCGTTAACTTAGATGAGAAAAAGCTGTGATCCAGAAATGAAATTCAACTTCATAGGCGCTAATAAATGTTGGAAAAAAGCTAATGTGACACTAATATTAAGAATAAAATCAAGTGTGCAGTGTGCAGTGTACGACTGGAGCATAGGTACTGCCATCCTGTACATTTCAACCGCCAAGCAGTGCGTAAGTGGTGTTGCTTTTGTGTTCTGGTTTTATGTGAATGTATGCCAGCCAAGCGCTATGCTATGCAACCTGGTTCGTCCCATACTTTAAATAGGGGAGGACCCAAGTTATAGCTGTCGTTAAGTAACACACTCACATTAAAAATTCCAGAGGAATCATCAATCAACTTTGTTGAATAATCTTTTAAATTAAATGCCTTCCAAAGCTTGAGTCTACTATCTATTAAGGTACATACTTACTTTACTTTATTTCTATTGTATATTTGTATATTCCACTGGCCTTACATGTACCCTTTGGTAAATACGCCAACATTACCAGACTATCTAAAGCCGCGTTACAAATATTATTCACCTATAGCCTTCAGAATGTCCTAGATCATGCGTGGACATAAACAGGTTCCGACAAAAAGTTCTTATTAAAGAATGTTGCCAGTCCACTGGTCACGCCTTTCAATGGGGCATGTATTCGACCGAGTGCGTGAATCGTACACCCAACAATCCTGACTGTATAAATTCCCAACATGAATATAATGGCACAATGTCTCCGTAGAGTCGTTGATTGAGCTGGTCGTCTGCAAACTGAGAGGTTGGGGATTCTATTCCCGGCTGGAGCAAACGTTTATGTTTAGATAAAACCAATATTGGGAACATGTAATAATAATTGTTATAATAATAAAAAAAAATTAAGAGTTCGTCGCTATAAAACAGTTTATAAAACTGGTTCCAGTATCAACGCAGTTAATTGTCAAAAAAGCATATATTTCTCTTAGGTATTAGATGTTTGTGTAGTGTACTTACTACGTGCACTTATATTTAATTATGTTAAATAAATTATAATAAAACAAAATTTATTAATTGTTAAATTTGTCATATGTTGTGTGTAAGCTTAGTGCTATTTACAACACTTTTCTTGCTTGTTTCTGTGCTACCTCCGACTCAGTTAATCCAAGGATTTGTATGCGACATTTTTCTTACTGTATTCATGAAATATGGTTACCATTATGATTGAACTTATTTATTTATTATTGAACTTAGAATGATGTATGATGTATGATGTAGTAATGTTGGTGGCATATTTATCAACGCTTTATTAACCGTGTCGAAAGCTAGCCTGAAAAGTTTAACAGCATATTCTCTAAGGACCAAATTAGACAGATTAATAGACTGAGATTATAAATAAGATGATTATCTTATACCTGAGGTTGCTTATGTTACTTTAATATTTCAGTCACATACGCCCTGCTATATTTCAGAATAGGTTCTACCTGATAAAGATGACTGCAATAAGCACTTTACATAAGCACATTTTAATATGATGTATAACTGCCATCTATTGGTTGCAGGAAGAAACTATTTTCTAATGACGCCATCTACTTTCATGGTTTTTCACTTAAATTGAGTTACCAGTATAAAATGGTTTAAGGCCTATTGGCCTTTTTATATCCTAATTCGAGCTATTAATTATTGTGAATTAGGTGAAATTTTTTAACGTTTAGGATAAGATTTTATACAGCGTAGTCGCTGAGTAGTAGGGACAACAAAAGGCCTTGATTTTGGAAGTCATGCTTCTAAGATATAATAAAGTAGGTACGTAATAATTCGTTACTCATCTAGTAATTCAGATTAGGTAAGTGATACAATAAAGGCACATTTTCTCTCGCTTGTCAAAAGAAGCCTAGGCCTGCTGCGATAACATTGGGTTACTTACGTCACCCAGAAAATGGTAATGTAAATATATAAATAAATGATGCCAATAGATTGATTTTCCAATAAGTCCATTAAGATAAAGTAAAAATATTATAAATGTTCAAAGATGTATATTATTTTAGTTTTACTCAATACTAGCGACTCGCCTTGGCTTCGCACGGATGCAATTAATTTAGAAATATAATTATACTCAAACCTTCCTCGTTTATCGCTTTTTCTATTTGTGAAACCGGCATCAAAATCCATTGTTTAGTGTAGAAGTAGTCAGCGGAGAAACAGACAAACTTATAATATATATTTATATAATCGACTAGAGATGACTTTTCTAACAATTTGTATCTGGCAACATTAGTATTTAATCTCTATTGCTAAGATTGTCAAATTTGACAAAGTGAAGTTTCTTACTGTAGCGATCTGGATATGCGCTGAATGTGTGCGCGCTGATAAATCTGAAATAATAAAACAAATTGTTGTGAATATAAAATTAATAACGACGGTGCCTAACAATGTTTTAACTTTCATTGTTTTGTGTATTTGTGAAGTAGCGGAAATAAAAATAAACACGATGGCAAAGTGAGTAAAATTAATCGCATTGAATTAATCTTCTGGTTGGGAAAATGTGTAGGTAGTCTCATAAATTTCACGCAAACATACCTCTAAAAATATGCTCTCAGAATTAGGTCCAAAACAATATAATCCTTAATTAAATAATATACCAATATTCTTCTATTTTACTTGATCAAGTACTTACCTTGGCTACAATATTTACAATTATTATTACAGTTTCAAAACCAATGGCTGTTTCTAAATTGATGTATTTGCAGGGAGATGATGATAGTGTTTGTGTATGACACACAATGCTGCACTGCAGAGGAGGATGATCCTATTGATGCGGTTCTGTACTTCCATCCTGGATGGGTGTCCGACACGCAGAGGCACGCTTTGGCTGGGCAGGTGAGTACAGGCTAATGTAATTGATAACACACACACATACATACTGTGAGGTTTATAGTCACTAGGAGTCAGTCAGATGGAATAATGCAGATAAAAAATTAATACCAATTTAAGTTAACGCTCATGAAAAAACTTTTTTCAGAAGCAATATTCTGATGCAAAAAAACACCTTTTCACTATGATTTTATTTTGCCTGTATTTGAACCTGGGACCCCTTGCTTTGCAAGTGTTACCAATACACATACATACTGTGAGATTTTTAGTCACTCGGAATAACGCAGATAAAAAATAAATACCAATTTAGGTTACCGCACATGACAAACTTTTTGAAGAAGTGCTCCTGATGCAAAAACTCTCTTTTACACTTTGATTTTATTTGGCCTGGATTTGAACCTGGGACCCCTTGCTTTGCATGTATTACAACCAACTTAGCTATCAAGGTGATCTAATAAGTAATTTTTTGACTCATGTGAGTTTAGCTATACAAGCATGTCAGCTCGTGAGAGCACAAAAGGAGCCTCTTTTAGGTGCACTTTGATCCATTCATCTCCCTGTTTCGACAGAACTGTTGGCTAATTAGTAGTTGTAGTAGTAATACCTCATGATGAATGCTCATTTCAAAAGTTTTTAATTCATAGTAGAATTTAAAGTGTGGTATTATTTCATTTCCATATGATCAGTCCTGGCTGTTTATTCATAATGAATGATATTTTTTTTATTTTTTTGGGATAACAAACAATTGCACTCATAAGTTAACTTAGCTAATGTTATATCTAGGCAGTTCTAGGAGCACAACCAGCCCCGTTATCCTCAGATTGAGATTAATATTATTATAATAAAGGGCGATACATTGGGTAATGAAAAAAGCATGCATTAAATTAATAGAAACGGACAATCTAGATAGACAAATCTGACATAATAATATCAGTTATTGATTTTCTGAATGAGGCGGGTGAGGTTGCGAAGAATTCAACGCTAGTAAAGTTATCATTAAATTGTTTCATGATTCTGTGCAACGGCAATATACTAAAATAAACTATTAGCTGAGTTATTGTCATTGAGCTCACTATGCATTTATGTTCCCGTAGTGTAAAATAAGGATCTGCCTACATCTTTGCAGAAAAGTTATATTTTAATCATATATCAACTAGCTGTTGCCCATGACTTCATTTGTGTGGAATTCCATTTTAAAACACCCCTATTTTAACCCTCCATAAAGTAGCCTAAGTGACTCATTATCATCAGCTGTCTGCCAGTGAAATTCTTGTCAAAATCTGTCCAACCATTTTGTAAATTAGCCATAAAGAACTGAAAAACACTTCAATTTTATTTATTTACGTGCCAACAAGAGAAGGAACCAATCTGTGAATGCAAAAGTGTTGTAGCATTGAGGTCACTTTATTAAAAACTTGGTATCTGTTACACAAGATACTCAATTATGTTGATTATAACTCACAGCCAATAGAGAATGTCCTCTTAAATATTGTGAATTTATAATGAGCTTGCTTGTTTATTACATATGTAAATGATGTGCTTATCATTTAGACTAGCTTTTTGTATTTTTTTTATATATATATATTATAGGCTCACATTTGACCGCAATCTCACCTGATGTTAAGTGATGATGCGGTCTACGATGTAGCATGCGCGCCTAGAAAATACCTATTCACTCTCCTCTTGAAGACCTCCAGATTATAGTTCTCGGGAAATACAGACGCAGGCAAGGAGTTCCACTCTTGGGCTGTCCGCATTATGAAAGTGGAAGCAAAACGCTTCGTACGTACTTTAGATAGGCCACATTTACATAGGCTATGAAAAACAAAATCAGTGATTGCAAATTATACAATACAATACAATAACTCTTTATTGTAAACCACAATACAAAAAGAAAAACTTATTAAAAAAGAACATTTTCGTGTACACTAAATGTGGATGACAATGGGCGGTCTTATTGCAATGAGCAATCTCTTCCAGACAACCTTTGGATGAACCGGAATTATGGGTACAATATAGACGGTGGGGTACAATACACATCTAATAATATAGTAATCATAATAAATGAGAGATGGGTATATTAAGACTCTCCTAATACAGGTTTCTTAAACTTAAGAGTTCGCCATTCATCAAGTAGTGAAACTGGTAATTTTAATAATAACTTATGTTTGTTCGAAATTAAAATTAATAAATATTGGTGGACACTTCACACATCGTCATCTAGCCCCAAACTAAACTTAGCTTGTATTATGGGAATGTAGCTTGTACTATGGGAACCGGATGGCTGATAGAAAACATGTTTTTTTTTAAATGTAGATATATATAGATAGACACAGAACAAACATCAATGCTTATCACACAAATGTTTGTTCTGGGTGGGAATCGAACCGTAGACCTACAGCTCAGAAAGCCGTGTCACTACCAACTGAGCTGTGAAAATAGTTAGTCATTTTTTTTACTGTATAGCAAATAATTCATTTACCCAAAAATGGTATTTGTCAGAATATCCATATCTAAGCTGCGACCTCGACCTTTGTATTTAGTAGCTTGATCGCATATTGGATTACGGACTACTTAGATACCTACTCGTGTATCTACTGATAGATTACTGTGTCAACCATTTACCGTCTTATGTGGTTACGGAGTCGAATATCACGAAGCAACCAAGCAACCTACTTCGTGCTTGTACATACGGCGTAATATTACCAAGGTTTTTATGGGCATATATAGCTTGAGCATTATTTATTAATGTCTTAATTGATCGTGGAAAATAAAAAAAAGTCAATATTAAAATCGAACCAACTTCCCAACATAGAATCGATCAACTTCTTTTAAACTGGAACCCAGTAGCTGCTTGACGGCAGAAGTAGGTGTGGTATAAATTAAATAAAATTTATTTAATACTAGCTGTTGCCCACGACTTCGTCCACGAATTCGGTTTTATCACGCACCCCTATTTTACCCCTCGGAAAAGTAGCCTAAGTTACTCCTTGTTACATCAGCTATCTGCCAGTGAGTCCCGTCAAAATCGGTCCAGCCGTTTCAGAGATTAGCCGGCACAGATAGACAGACAAAAATTGTAAAAAATGTTGTTTTGGTATATGTACCGTGTATACATTCATATGCACCTAGTAAAAAGTGGTTATTTTAATATTACAAACAGACCCTCCAATTTTATTTATTTGTATAGTTGTCCAACAATATTTAATATTGTTGGACATTTCACAGAGCGCCATCTAGCCCCAAATTAAGCTAAGCATAGCTTGTATCATGGGAACCAGACAACTGATATAATACTTACCTACTTTATTTGTTAATACATACACATAATTATTAACACCCAGACACAGAACAGACATTAATGTTCGTCACACAAATGTTTGTTGGGTGGGAATCGAACCCACGATCTACAGCGCAGAAGGCAGGGTTACTACCAACTGAGCTGTGAGGCCAGGCAAAGTATATATTTAACATAAGTTCATGTTTCCAGGTGGTAGGAGCCGCACACTGCATCAAGTCATTATTCTCTCAACCGCTCGCCATCACACTGCAGAGTGGCAAATTTATTCTGCGGGAGTACGGGCGGTATATATTGGTAAGTCGCGTGCCGATGACACGCACCCCCTGCCTACCCCTACGAGGAAGGAGATATATGATGTCTAGTGTTATCACTTGTAAATGAGAGCGAGGTGGTCTAGTGGTACTGACCCCGAGTTTCAATCCGGAGGTCGCCAGTTCAAATCCCGACGCGCACCTATGAATTTTTCAATTGAAAGATTTATGTACGAAATACCACGTTCTCAAAACGGTGAAGGAAAAAGGAAACCGACATGTCCTAGAACTGAAAATTCGAAGACATGTGTCAAGTGCACGAAAGGAGCCTCTTTGAGGCGCACTTAAAATCCTTTCGCCACACTGGTTTGAGAGGACCAGTGACTCGAATATAAAAAAAAAACTTGTAAATGTCATCAACAATTACTGATAAATGAATATGCTATTTTGGACTGGTCTCTACATTGGACACGTAGGTTAATGACATTTACAAAAACAAGCAAGCATAAGTAACTTCCTACGTATCCCAAACTACCCTAATTGTAACATTTACTGCGTCCAAAAAGGCACCAGCTCAATATACGTCAAAGTCAAAAACTTTATTTCCATACAATTCATAAAGAAATGGCATGGAAACGTCTATAATATTCAAATCGTCAGGTTGGAAGGACACTGGTATTTTTAAGTATAAATTCATTAATTCACGCTGAATTTAATATTTTTTTTTTTTTATTTCGGTGAAATTACTGGCACATGAGACATTCCACCTTCACGTCTCAGAGTTACGGACCCATACGATGCGACTTGGGTTTTGTCGTACCTAGTAGGGGAGGACCGAATTCGCATCAGTTGTTATGGGCCGAGGTTACCACTTAACACCAGGTGGGCCGTCGGCTCGTTCTGTAACTGTACTACATAAAAAAAAAATAACAAAAATGTTATTACTTGACTTTAGACTTAGTGTAATGACACTTAAGGTTTAAAACATAAAATCACTTGTTAGGCAATAGGTAGCGATCGCAACATACCCGACTGGGTTCTCAAGAACCGCGCATCTCTCCTCACCGCCATGCTGAGGGTTTACCACGGGGACCTGCAAGCGATCGCTTCCCAAATGGAAGACCAGAAACGACTCTCCGAGAAGCTGTACCAAGTGTTCGAGACTTACCTCCCCGTGCTTCAGTTCGGGTGCCACATATTCCAGAGAGTGCCGATGCTGACTCTACCCAAGGTAATACAATTGTTGGGTCCTGCCTTACATAGGCATGGGCTACCAAGTCGACTGGCATTCAAACGGTGCTATCTGTCCCCATACTAAGCATAGAGACGGCCTCACAGCTCAGTTGGTAGTAACGCTGCCTTCTGCGCTGTAGGTCGTGGGTTCGATTTCCACACAGGACAAACATTTATGTGACGAATTAGATGTTTGTTTTGTGTCTGGGTGTTAATATGTATTATATGTATGTAATTACAAAAAAAGTATATATAAGTATTATATCAGTCGTCTGGTTCCCATGATACAAGCTATGCTTAGCTTACTTTGGGGCTAGATGGCGCTGTGTGAAATGTCCACCAATATTATTATTATTATTATTATAGCTTGTACTATGGGAACCAGACAACTGATAGAAAACATACATACTTTTTTGTAAATACATACATATAATACATATCAATACCCAGACACAGAACAAACATCTTTATTCGTCACACAGATTATGTCCAGGGTGGGAATCGAACCCACGACCTACAGCGCAGAAGGCAGATTTACTACCAACTGAGCTGTGAAGCCAGTCATCGCACTGATATTCTCGAAAAACCGATTACCAACTTTCCGTTCAGTATCGTTAAATAAATATAGTATTTTCAAGTGTTTATTTACATTTCAAATCTTATCGTTAGATTAGAAATGCAATTAAGAACACAATGTAGAAATCAGTACATAAACTCGTTTGTGTAATGACGTGCACAAAGCTATTACCAACTTCAGACATGATGTAATTTCACCTAGGTAAAAGCAAATAATGTTTCAATAACGTAAATTGCAGATATATATCCAAGTGTTATCAATAGCAACACGAGTTATGTGCTCCCATACTAGTATGGGAAGACCCAAATGTATAATATTACTTTTCCTAAGAACAATTTTGCCATAGATGTTCGAAGACTAATTAGGTATTACGTTCGTTGTGCATTCGTTCATAGTAGTCGGATCAAGAGCTTCGATTTCCATGGGTCCAGTAAACTCTGTTAAATGTAATGTGACCGCTTTCTATTAGGCCTTGACAGCGTGGTGGTCTGGTGGTACTGACCCCTAGTTTCAATCAGGAGATCGCCGGTTCAAATCCCAACGTGCACCTATGAGTTTTTCGATTTAAAGATATATGCGCAATACCACGTTCTCATAACGGTGAAGAAACCGACATGTAGAACTAAAAATTAGAAGACGAGTCAAGTGCACGAAAGGAGCCTCTTTGAGGCGCACTTAAAGTCCTTTCACCACACGGTTCGAAAGAACCAGTGACTCGAATAGAGGAAGAAATCAGGCCTTGCTAGATATCTCGTGAAAAATGTACCATATTTTATGCTTAGTAGACTGGCCTCACAGCTCAGTTGGTAGTAACCCTGCCTTCTATATAGATCGTGGGTTCGATTACCACCCAGGACAAACATATGTGTGGCAAATATAGATGTTTGTTCTGTGTCTAGGTGTCAATATGTATTACATGTTAGTATTTACAAAAAATATATCAATTGTCTGGTTCCCATGATACAAGCTATGCTTAGCTTACTGTGGGGCTAGATGCTGTGTGAAATGTCCGCCAATATTTATTTATTATTATGCTTCCAGAGCGCAACATCGGTGTATATGGAAGCGATGCAGGTTTTGGAACACTGCCGCAAGAGCAAAGGCGTACTCGGAGGGATCATCCTGTACAACAACAAGTATGTACGAGAGGGCAGGTAGATAGACGGCCTTATTGTGTGAAGCAAACTCTTCCATGCAACCTTAGGATACCTATATTGCATTGCATAAGACATGGTATTATCTATGTCAAGCAGTTCTATAATGTCATCAATCGTATTATTAACTAGCTGTTGCCCGCGACTTCGTCCGCGTGCAATTCGATTTTATCACGCGCCCCTATTTTACCCCTCGGAAAAGTAGCCTAAGTTACTCCTTGTTACATCAGCTATCTGTCAGTGAAAGTCCCGTTAAAATCGGTTCAGCCATTTCAGAGATTAGCCGGAACAAACAGACAGACACAAAAATCGTACAAACTGGTATTTTTGGTATATGTACCGTGTATACATCCATATGCACTTAGTAAAAAGCAGTTATTTTAATATTACAAACAGACACTCCAATTTTATTTATTTGTATAGATGTCAGGTTCATCATCATCGTATGTTTTAATTTTATTTACATTACAATACAGAAGATTTCGCGTCTAACTACACCAATAACTCAATTTTGACACATCTGGTTTTGTGTCACTATCGAATTTTTTACTTTTGCATGTCTATTTGTTACAATGTTTTTATTATTTTTTATTTTACTACCTACTTTTTGTTTAATCATTTTTTGTTCAACTATAGCGTCATAATTATTTTAATGTATACATTAAGGGGAAGCTACTGTTTATCCTGCAACACAGTGTTAAACTAACGCAGGAGACTGTGCTCACAAACACATGTACACAATATTTTGAAATAAATGATTTGTATTTGTATTTAGTATATGTTTTAGTATTGTATCAGTTATGGCAAAGACTCCTTATTTATTTATCTCGTAACAGAATAGTGGCTAGCCAGTTGCCGGCCAGCCTGACGTCATACCTGACAGTGGTGGACCCGTACAGGATAAAGTGTCCCGCGGAGGAGGTGAGCACGGCGGTGCCGCTGCCGCTGGGCGCGCAACTCCTCGCGGTCTACGTGCCCGGGAAGCTGCACGACGCCCTCGCCAGGGAAGCCACTATACTGCACCAGTTCCACACGCAAGGAGAGGCCATGCTCGCCGATATCAAGAAGGTAAGGCCTGCGTCTCCAACAATGCTATACCTAATTTATTAATCGTTGAATAATAAAAAATCGAAGACATGTTGAAAGGAGCCCCTTTGAGGCGCACTGAAAATCCTTTCACGACACTGGTTCGAGAGAACCAGTAACTCTAATAGAATAGAGTAGAAAAAAATCGTTAGAGTACTGATTAGTCCCACCGAGCAGTGCAAAGTGTAAATTGTCCAAATGCTTGAAAACTCTTTCGGTAAGACATCGTCATCGTCAAGTTCGTCCGGAAAAGTACTGCCACCGTCTCGTAGGTTCAAGTTCCTTTTAGCTGTCTGGTATCACAGCTCAGTTGGTAGTAACACTGCCTTCTGCCCTGTAGGTCATGGGTTCGATTCCCACCCAGGACAAACGTTTGTGTGAAGAACATAGATGTTTGTTCTGTATCTGGGTGTTAATATGTATGTATTTACAAAAAAGTATATTATATGAGTTGTCTGGTTCCCATTATACAAGCTATGCTTAGCTTATTTTGGGGCTAGATGGCGCTGAGTGAAATGTCCATCAATATTTATTTGTAATCACTTTATCATTACTCCACAGAATCAAGAATCAGAACGCGAGAAGTTCCCCCAAACTGGTATGAAGCGAGACAAATCATTGTTGTTCACCGCAGTGCCAGAAGAGGACCACACGATGATATCGCCTCCCAACCGAGGACACATCACCAGCGACGACAGGAAACCTCCCGCGATGCCCGACGTAGTACCCTTCACGAACAAACCCCGTCCGAGACCCACCAAACTGTCCCTCAGCTTCAAAACTCACCAGTCCTTAGACGAGGAAACGAAGGAAAACGATAAAGTCTTCACCGGACAAACCAGTGTTTGCTCCACTCCGATGATAGAATACAAACGGCTGCACGGCAACATGCTATCTATCTGCCAAAACCCAGACACGCAGCCTCAGGACAAGACAGAAATAGAACCTGACGTGTTGAAGAATATAGAGAACACCAATGTGATCGAAAACGAGAAACGCGACAATCGAATCGTGTTAGACATGAACTGCATCGCAGACCATTACATCAACAAACCGGAGCCCATCAGGAAACTGGCCAGCGTCACCGACTTGCAGGAGACATTCAAGCGTCTTTCCAACCGAGCCACGTCCAAATTCAAGTTAAAACTCTCCGAGCACGGACTCGGCGGGGATCTATCACCGTCGCTGGACACGCCAAAAAGCCACACCATCACCATAAACGACCCTCTCTTCCCCGTGTTCAGAAATGACGGTGTAGCCATATCGGAATCTCTGTTCAACCAGTATTTGGAGCAGCACTACAAAAAGATGAAACAGGACGCGACCACCGACAACATGTTCACTTACAACATGAAGATATGCGAGCAGGAGAAATTCGAAGACTTCGATTCGGAACTGACGAGATCACCCCAGAGGACGCCGAAGAAAATGGCCAAAAGTACGGACCAGTCGAAGCGGAAATCGTTGTCGTTGCCGCTGAAGTCGTTGAATGAAAGTGCGGATTCCCAAATCGGGTCGGAGGTTGAAACGACCAGTTTTAAGAAGAAGCTATCTGGAGTGCAGCTTACGCCTCTTATGGAGAAATTGAGTCATCTCGCGTTTTCGGACAAGAGTAGTGGGTACAGCAGCCGGGTCATGACTCCTCTCGAACTGAGGGAGTTCGTGACGCCTGCCAGCGAGAGACAAGTTACATTCTCCGATAGGTGAGTGAATAACTTTATGCTGCTTTAGCTGCGCCTCACGATGAATAAGTCATCTCACGGGAACACTGCACTTTTCCAGTTCCACCTTTAACGAATATTTGAAAAAACTAAATTGATCCATCCATTCTCAAGTTATTCTCTTAGCAACAAGTTTAGCCATTCATTTTTATTTATATATTTGCAGTTCCCAGTTTTTATAACTGAGAAATATAAGCCGCATTTGTCTGAATGTCAAATCTTCAATTCGATCACTTGAACTGCCTTCTGCGTCGTACGTTTTGGGTTCGATGACTCGGGACTATCATTTGTGTTGAACATAGTCGTTTGTCCTGTGTGGGTGCTAATATGTAAATATTTTCATAAAATTAATATTCCATCAGTTGTCTGGTTCCATTGTACAAGGTATGATTAGTTTAGGGCTAGATGGCGCTGTGAAATATCCACTTTTTTAATGTCATTGCTTTTATCTATGCCAATTACATTCAATTTTGGAGAGCATTCTGTTTCTGTGGTATACAAACTTGCTTTCCACCCATCTCATCGTAGAAATCTATCCAACAGGCCAAAAACCAACCGTCGAGACTCAGACTCAGGGTCGGACTCGGAAGACCTGGACACACTCCCCGAGTACAGTCAGCACAGCGTGAAGTGTGGGCTGTTCGTCAGCGGACTGCAGAATATGGCGCTACTGGCGCTTGTAGACCTGGACGCAGCCAACCAACCGGATACCATCAACTCTCTGGTGACTATGATCAGTAATATGGTGGGTCGGATGGGGGTTTGAACAGGTGTCAAACTTAGCATCTTAAGTACCAAAGTCAAAGTTAAAACTTTATTTCCATATGATTCATAAAGAAATGGCTTGGAAACGTCAATAATATTCAAAACATGAGGTCATGTGTACTTATCGCTTAGTTTGACGCCTTTTCAAACCCTATCCGACCCTCCATGGGGGAAGAACAGTCAAGACTACCTTATAACGTGATTTATACATGACAAATCAAATTACTTTTTTATAAGTTAATTATATTTTCACTCAAAGTGGTCTCACATATCGACTGATCCACACTTAAATTAATTCTTCTTTCTAAATGTATATTATGTCAATGGGATTGCTCATTCTGACAATCTGTATTATGACTTCCAGTGGGACACCTCCCTAAACGCACTGGGACCTATTGAGCAGAAGTGCATGGACCCCCTTCCACCGGGGACGGAGGCCACAGACTACAGCTATCTTACCCTGGACCCCGACTGGGGGACCGTGAAGAAAGGAGGACCCTGGGCAGCGCTGGATATCGCCACAATGGGCCTCATCCACAATGAGTTTGCTGAAGATCCTGAACTTTCAGAGTTAATATTGAGGTGAGTTTTCCGTTCCACTTAATTTTGCTGCGTAACCCTATTTTATGCGTTATATTTACTATATAATAATAATAAACCAAATGTATTTCCTCTTAAAACCAAGAAAGTGCATCTAAATATTTAGTGGGAATCGAACCCACGACATACAGCGGCAGAGGCACTATCAATTGAGCTGTGAGCCTGTCTTATCAGAGTCAAAAACTTTATTTCCATAGAATTCATAAAGAAATTACTTGGAAACGTCAATAATATTCAGAACATAAGGTCACGCGTACTTATCACTAAGTTTGACGCCTGTTCAAACATCCGACTCTCCATGGGGAAGAACAGCAAGAAACCCCTAAAGGAGGGCTTCCTTTTTTTCGCGAGCACGATCTTTGTTTAAACCCTATCGGACCCTGCATGAGGAAGAATAGGCAATATAATCTATTCGTGTTGTCCCCCAGGAGCGACGATAGTGTAGTGATGGGTGTGTCGTGCGGCGGCGCGCAGATCTACTATCAGGAGAGCGCGGTGCGCGGCGCCGGGCCCCCCGCGCCCTCGGACGCGCTGGCGGCGGCCCCGCTGCGCGCGCGCCGCCGCCTGCACCGCGACCACTCCACGCTCATATTGTAAACTAGCTGCGCCCCGCAGTGTTCCCCGCGGTGAGTAACTCAACCCACGGGAACACTGCACTTATCCGGGATCAAAGTAGCCTGTGTGTTAATCCAGGATATAAGCTATCTCGATACCAAATTTCATCCAAATCCATTCAGCCGTTTGAGCGTGAAAGAGTAACAAACATCCATACATACAAACTTTCTTTATAATATTAGTAGGATAAAACATGTGACACGGCATCCTGGTCACGGCACCGACACCAATTTATTGGACTATTCACAGCTAATCCGGGATACCCGCTTCAAAACCAAATTCTGAAGGTGCATTCCAATGTCCAAATTGCATGTAATATCGACCCTTGACCGCCGACTTATCGTACGCGAAAATTTTACCCAAATAGAATTTTTTGAAAAAATATATTGCTTATGTGCCCGATAATGAGGAATCATTCTCGTTTATTAGCGATGAAGTCTGATTTTTCTCTTTTTGCTGCGCAAAATAATTATTTATAGTTTTGTTCGGCAAAGATAGATAAAATAAGGTTTAGCAATTTTTGTTGTAGTGGTGGTTATATTTAGTTTAAGAGCAAATTTTTTTTAAGACTTGTGCGATATATTTTTTTAACTGAAAAGTGAAATTTTCTGCTCTTACGGTTTTAAGCAACTCACTTGGGATTCAAAATTGGTGTTAGACGGTTTATAAACGAAGGATGAATATATGAATGTGCTGTATAAACCCACCTGCTATATCATTAGCGCGGAACATATTTTTTGATACTTTTTTTTTTTTTAGTATTATTTATAAAGTATTATACTAAACAAGTAAACGTTTTTCATACGCTTGTAAATAGTGCCAATGACATCATATAACAATCGTGTTTTCCCCGAATAGTCCTTCCTTCTACAACATAAGTATTATGAGAATGGAATTTGTAGTTAAAATATCAAAAATGAATTTAGTTCGTGTAGTGAATAAGTCATTTTAACAGTAGACGTAGATATTTTTTGCCGGTCTGAATATAGATAGGATAGCAAATAGATGCTAATTTGTCGATAAATGCATTCTATGCAGTTTCCCTACCGAACGCAATGAAATAAGTGAAATTACAGTAGTTAGTCGCATTTCAGTAGCAGTAGAACTAGTGCCAAGTTTGTCCTTAGAAGTACTGCCACCACACCTGGTAATCTGCCGCCAGGCAGCGATGCACTCGTGTTGCTGGAAGTGAGGCCGGTGAAATTGCAGGCGCATGAGATGTAACATCCCCGTCTCGGGGTGATGGACGCAACGCAATGTGACTTGAGTCATCTCGTACTATGGAGAGGACTTGAGTCGTTGTCTATGGGCGGCGGTTACCACTTAACATCAGGTGGGCCGTCAGCTCAATTACATAAAAAACTGCCAGAATCAGCAGTTGTCTTAGAGCTCTATTGCTGTTGAGATCTCTTGGGTTTCCAAATATTTATATTCAGTCCGGTAGAACGTAGAACATAATAGATGGTGGATCATAGATATTATCAGTGTAGTGAATTTGTGATTTTAGATCGATATCGAATGAGGTTCAGTCAAGATGTGAATGCAGTTCATTTTATTGCTCATGTAATGTTGCCATTAGTCAATAAGTTATCCGAAGCCAGTAGTTAGTAGTTTGAGCGATACGGCGCCCGTTAAATTTCCCATGCTGCTATATCGGTAACGGAATCGCTGTTTTCATCAATTTGCAGATTTATCTGTACGTAGTTATTTTTTTAGTAGTTATTAGTTACCGTTTTAGCTTAGCCAGCTGTACTTTTGTTGATAATTTAAAATCGTTATATGTTACGTTATTTATACGAGTTTATGTTACAGTATTACTTGACATTCCATGAATTTATATTCCTAGTTTTAAGCAATGTACAAACATTCCAACCATACATATTGTGAAAAGCGTCCAATCGAAAGCTAATTTAAATATATTTTGCCGCGAATGCATAATAATCGTTATTTTTGTATTTCCATAATATTTTTAGGCGGATGTGTGGTGTTGCCATAACGGAGTGCCAATACGAAGTGTATTGTGGTATCAATTTATACATAATAATAAGTGTTAAGAATTTTAATAAAACTTGATAGAGAAGTGATTGTTTTAACTGCGACAAACCAACTGTAAGACCCATCTATCTATATATAAATAACATTACATACACACTACATACTAAATTACGTGATATATATTTTTAAATACAAGAACTAAATTAGTGGAGCCCAATGAAGTTAGTCCCTTTATATTATACGAGTATGTGCATCACCGAAAATAGAAAAAATGATTTCACAATACCAAATATACATATTACACACGAAATTCTAATTATATCATCCCTTAGTTACAAGTGAGAAGGGCAGGATAGAAATGGAAGGGGGCGGGGGAGGCAAAAGGAAAGAGTTGGAGAACCAAGAAGAATCAAATGACAATACAAAACTAATTTATTAACAAATCGCTCACAGATCTAACTAAATTATCACTAAATCAAATAAAATATCCCAAATTAAATCGATAATTACATAGAATACATAAATATATGTGTTCCGTAATGGGCACGCAAGTACTGCATGTTGTATGGTGTGGTCGGAAGGTTATAACGATCACTTCCGTCTTCCGTCTTGAGCAAGCTTGGGCTTCCTACAATTCGGGGTAAGGTTACTGTTTCGCTAACAAACGGTGGTAGTTTCGCTGCGACACCGAATTTTCTTTTTCGGCAGCCACCGCCCGCCCGGTCGGGGAAATCCGCCGTTTCGATACGAATTTTTCAATTCAACACATTTTTTCAATACTTCAAGACAGTTAGTTCAAGGAAGTTTTCATCCTTTACTTCTTGTTTCAACACCTTTTCAAACAAACAAAATCAATATTAGACTTAAGTGTTATCTTTATTAGAAACTATATTATTCGTTACATGCTAGAGGCATCTACGCCCTGTGCGGGCAACTTACATGCTAACTTAATAGTTAAATCCCTATTATCACTAAAGCGCAACACGGTCCGCCGTTCACCAACACAAATACCATGGACCGTATACTAAATAGAATACTGTCGCTTGATGACGTCACCAACTGACAGCTAGTTGTGACGTCACCACCTGACAGTGAGTTGTAACGTCGCCAACTCACAGCTAGTTGTGACGTCACAGCTCACTGTCAGTTGGTGACGTCCCCGCTCACTGTCAGTTGGTGACGTAACAACTGACTGTGAGTTGGTGACGTCAGCGAGTGGCAGGTGAAGTGACGTGGAATCAGAGCGGTGGCACTCGTCGTGAAACGGCGCGGCCGAGCCGCGGTGCGTTAAAACAATGACTGGTGATCTCGTCGACTGGACGACCGGTCTAGACTAATATACAAAAATCCTTTACAAAAGTCAACAAGTCGTCATGGACCGCACGGCTATGTAAATGCGAGAGGCCGGCCATACTGTCGTATCTAAAAAGGTATCTGTCTGTAGTCAGCGTCGCGGACATACTAATAACGACCTGGAAATTCAAACAGGGGGGTAACCATGGTGATATGTACACACTTATGGGGGCCGTCGTTCTATATCAAAGTCCGCGTGTGCGTACCAAAATACCATTGGGACATTAACAGTATATCTATCTTAGATTTCGTCACAATATGTACTAGAAAACTTACAAAACCTACCTGAAACAATCGGCATTCATTTTTATTTTACAAATTAGGTATTAGAGTCTGAAAATAGACCTTTTTTCAATAATAATACAATATTGGTGGAGATAGATTTTAAGTTAGCATTAAGTATATTTTGGTACGCACGATGGACAATGTCTTATATCACAGTAAATTGATTGAAAACAGACCAAAGGAAAAAGGGTAACATTGATAAATGTACTAAGCGCGATGCAACAATATAGGAATTGCAAAGCACTTAGCGCCTTACTTAAATACTTAATTAGCTTAGTAGTGACTTCGACTGAATTCAAACTATGTTGCAGAGAATGGGCAACACACTGATTAGATAATCGTTAACTAACGCTTTTAAGTAAGGCAAAGTATGTTTAAGGCCACAAAATAACGATATCAAACTGCAATTTCAAGTGAATAATAAATGATATCAATGTTTTTTTTTGAAATGGAATATCATGTTTCGTTATTTGTGTAGCAAAGGGTCTCTTTAATAATAATATATAAGTGTTTTATTGCAGTAAACTTAATGAAAGACACATTTTAATTAAAAAAACATTAGGGATGTCAAATTAATATGAAAACGCACCATACTTCTCGACAAAGGATTCTGCTTGAAATGGATTTTTTAGGGGTTCTTGTTTTATTCCTTTAAGAGGTCAATAATTAGTCCTGAACGGGCATCAAACATGGTCATAATAATAAGTACGCGTTATCTTGAAGGTAAGTTTGTTTTAAATAACTCATGAAAGCCGTATATTAAATAGGCAAATAGTTAAGCACCATTTTCTCTTTTGTTTGTGACTGTTTCGCTCAAATATTCCATAATGATTATGGCCAAATTTCGACCATTTGGGAGATTTCTTTTTAATAACTTATAGCAAACGTTTTGGCTTAGAGAGTATCCACGTTAACAGATAAAGCTAAGGTCTAAATTGGCCTCCGAATAATGAACTATAATGTTAAAGTCAATTACGCTGCGATATAAATCAGCGAGAAAGCGACGAATTAAGTTGGTGTATTTTTTTTCTATAATTTATTCTATATATAATAGACAAGCGAAGGTTCAAATTCGCTTAAGAATATGTAATTACAAAGTCAATTACGCTGCGATAAATAAACGAGAAGTTTGGCGAGTCGGTAACGTACGCTCTTGTATGTGTGCGTGCGAATGTGTGTATGTGTATGCGTGCGTGCGCGTGTATGTATGTGTGTTTGCGTGCGTGTATGTGTGAATGTGTGAGCGTGCGCGCGTGTTTGTTCGTGCGTGTGTGTGCGCGTGTTTGTTCGTGCGTGTGTGTGCGCGTGTGTTTGTTCGTGCGTGTGTTTATTAGTGCGTGTGTGCGTGCGCGCGTGTGCGTGCTCACTTACGCGGCGAGTATGAGCGCTCCCGCTCGTATCTGCGGCGGCGGTAGTGCGGCGCGGGCGAGGGCGACCGGTGCCGGTAGCTGCGGTGGTAGTAGTCGCGCTCGCGCTCGCGGTACCCGCCGCCGCCGCCGCCGCCGCCTCCGCCTCCGCCGCCGCCGCCGCGGTAGTAGTACTCGCTGCAACACCACACACCACGGTCACGGTCATCACACATATACACTACCCCCGTGTGATACAGAACGAACAGACCACTAGATTTCGACTAAATAGTGAATACAGCACTCTTTAGGCCGTCAAACAAGACTAAACTCAAAGTAAAAAAAAACTATTGATGCGCGGGACTACTGCAAATTGTATTCAATCCTCATTTCACGGTATAAACGCACAGCCTCTATTGCAAACTATCATTTGGTATAATGACTAGTCTATAAGAGAGACAAGACAAGACATTTTTGGGGGGCCACGTTGCTCGCGTCCGTAGGTGATAACCCTTTTAATCCCTACACGTGTCCCCTGGGTGGTGCGAAAGGAGTAACACAAAGTATTTGTAGAACTTGTGCTAAGTTCGCCCGGAGAAGTACTGCCACCACACCTGGTAACCTGCTGCCAAGCAGTGATGCACTCGTGTTGCTGTGTTCCGGTGGAAGGGAGTGGGTGCCGGTGAAATTGCAGCCGCATGAGACGTAACATCCCCGTCTCGGGGTGATGGACGTAACGCAATGCGACTTGAGTCATCTCATACTCTGGTGGAGAGGGCTCGAGTCGTATTGCTGTTGTCTATGGGCGGTGGTTACCATTTAACATCAGGTGGGCCATCAGGTCGTTCTATCACCTACATAACATAAAAAATAATTTTTTTGCACATAACTGCACGAAAGCTTATACATATATATATTTAGAAACACTACTTACTCTCTGTCCCTTCCACCTCCCCGGCGGTCGTATCCGTTATCACCCCGACTACTGCGACAAACGACATAAAATCAATACAAAGTCTATTAATCAAACGTCAATCACAAACATACATTTGACTCTTTGACCTCGTTTCCGGTCACGATGACAGAAGTCGATAAAAAGTAGCTGTGTCAGGGGCTTCTCTGCGTTGAATTCAGATTGTGACTAAAATATGTAGATATGTGGTTTAGTCGTTATCAATTTGTGTATTAAACTAAGTAGCCTAAGTTACTCCTTATAACATCAGCTATCTGCCAGTAATAGTCCCGTCAAAATCATTCCAGCCGTTTCGGAGATTAGCCGGAACAAACATATAGACGAAAGAGACTACAATTTTAAATTTATTTTATTTAGTTTTTTTTCATTTTTATGTGATTTATGAATGAATGTAATGTTTTTTTAATATGTCTTTTCAGGTTTATTTGTATGAATGAATGTAAGGTAAGTAATAAGTAATAAAGGTAAGTATGAGGAATGTAATTAACAGGCCTTTAGTGAACCAACTAAGACTTCTGGCTGGTCCACTCTAAATCTGCTATGTTACTCTACCAACAATAGGATCACACATACAATTAATTATTATGTGTGAATTTCTGTGTTGGAACGCTCATCGACATTAAACACAAAAATCTAAAATTTTTGTTACAAACTAAGCCTCGACTGAGACAGTGATTGGAAGTTTTTTCCAGTCATGGAAACATAGACGTAGCAAACAGTGAGCCCATCAACATGACAATTGTCGAGATGTATGTGTGTGGTACTGACGTGGGCTTGCCCATGTATATGCCGGGCGTGGGCGTGTGCGCGCGCTGCGTGATGGAAAAGTCGACGCGAATGCGGCGGCCGTCTATCTCCATGCCGGTACACTCGTTCTTGGCCACTTTCGCGTCCTCCTGATTCTCGTAGTACACGAAGCAGAAGCCGCGGGAGCGTCCGGTCTGTAATAACACACATATACTTAAAACAAACAACTTGACTGGCCTCACAGTTGGTAGTAACCCTGTCTTTTGCGCTGTAGGTCGTGGGTTCGATTTCCATCCAGAACAAAAATTTGTGTTAAGAACATGTTTGTTCCGTGTCTGTATGTTGATATTTATTATATGTATTTACAAAATAAAGGTAACTATTTTACATTGTAAAACTCACCTTAGCGTCTATAACAACTTGCACCTTGTCGACGGGGCCATATTTTGAGAATATGTGATTAATCTGCTGTTCTGTTGTGTATAAACTCAGACCGAACACTCCCAGACACCTAGAGGGTGTTGGATTCTCCTGCTGATAACAAAAATAATATAATATTACAGGTTGCCTAACAATATGATATAATAGATGCATAAATACTTCATCATGTATATGCACATGCGAGTCACTTCCTTAGTTTTACTTTTAACCCCTTAATAATGAAGTCTTAAGTACTTTCCCAATATATTATGTCAGCTTGTTACGGTTTATGTACCCATTTCAGCCTAATTAATGCTAGCCTAATGTTTAACATCATTGAAATGCACTAATTACTACAAAAGCTGGAAATACTAAAAAGTCAATTTTAATGTTGAAGAACTGTTTTTTAAATTTACATAAATAAGGCTTTATTATAAACAATCATAGGAATTCCAAAATGACTACTTATTTAAAGGCATAATTAACTAATTACTAACTTAGGAACAATGTTATCAGTTCAGCAGCTCAAATTCTCAATATCAACTAAATACTAGTCTAACAATACACTTACTAATTGATATTAGTCCATATTGAATGTAAAATTGCTTTGAAATCTGCATACATTATATGTGAAATTACTTAGTACAAATTTATTTAGGGTTCTATTGAAAACCAAAATTCCACATTGAATTAACCTACTTAATTACAGTGACTCAAAATTTTTAGAGTACTGTAATTCAGCAGGTTTCAATAGTTTTAGGGTGTTGGTCTAGTGGTGCTAACCCAGAGTTTCAATCCGGAGGTCACCGGTTCAAATCCCGACGTGCATCTAAGAGTTTGTCGCTTGAAAGATTTATGTGCCTAGGTTCTCAAAACGGTGAAGGAAAACATGAGGAAATCGACATGTCCTAGAACTAATCCTTACACCACACTGGTTCGAGAGAACCAGTGACTCGAATAGCACAGCAGTACTTTTAATGGCAAAATATAAAACTGAAATGCCTAAATATGCCAAACGACAGTCATTAAACTATTTGGTCGTTATACAGTCATCATCATCATTATAATTCAATGAACAAGCCACACGAAATATTCGTGACAATACGGCCGTTATACATTAACTACACTAAGCTAACCAATGATTGACACTAAATACACGTGATATTACTCTGCTCTGATTCTGCTCAATAATATGTATATTCACATAATACATAAAATATTCTATATAATATTCGGCTTGTATATACAGTATAATTGTACTTTTATGGCAACAAATATTTTTATTTTTTGCAATGGCAACACTACCACCGTTCCTGTTGTACTAAACGTCTCACCCGATCACCGGTATGGCGGCGGCGCGACATCGGGCTGTGCGAGTGGGAGCGGCGATACGAGCCGCGCGGCGAGTACGAGCGGGAGCGAGAGCGCGAGTAGCGCGCCGGCCGGTAGCGCCGCGGCGAACCCGAGCGAGACCGCGTCCTGGAGGGAGTCCTAGCATTAGTGGCAACACCGGACACACAACAGTAACATGCGAACACTAGGATAGGGTAGTGCTTACGTTAGCGAGTGCGGGAACGTCTGTCTGTCTGTCTGTTCCGGCTATTCTCTGAAATGGCTGGACCTATTTTGACGGGTCTTTCACTGGCAGATAGCTGATGTAACAAGGAGTAACTTAGGCTACTTTTCCGAGGGGTAAAATAGGGGTGCGTGATAAAACCAAGGAACATAAAAACGGGGGTCAAAATCTGTCATGCTTTTAAGTCAAATTTGTGTAAGGAAATGAGCGTGCAAAATATTTTTTAGTTAACTACTTGTACAAAAAACTTGACCGGTCCACCCAGGATTCACACCCAGGACAACGTGTGTGAGGCGAACACAGTAAGCGTGCCGCGGTAGCCGAAGCGCAACAAGGTCAATTATAAGTTATAATATAACAAAATTTAATAAATAAACAGCTAAACATATTGTCTTAATACGTTTAATATATATCTGTCTAATAAACAAAAAAAATATAAAATAAAAACAATCTTGTTTTTGTTTATAAATAAATCAAGGTTATTCTTAATATAGACAATTTTGTCGAGCTTCGGCGACGCTGAAGCGGCCATTCCTAACAAAATTAACAAACTAATTTAGAGCTTGCTACAAATATTATGGTTTAAATTATCAGCTAATCCAGCTTTTTAAAGGGGATAAATCTTTTAAAGACAATTATTTTATATTAATCACTAAGTGAATTTTCCATTAGAACAAATTATGTTAGGGATTTCGAATTTCGTTTATATAAACCACTAGCTCTTTCAGCGTGGGTACTCCTGTGTTGACTAACCAAATAAGTGCATTGGGCTTATTAGTATACTTTAGAATTAAATAGGCCAAACCCTTTCCAAAGACTATCTTGATTTCTTAATCTCCTTTTTGTCCTTCGAACTGTTCAGGCAATTAAATAATAATTAAAATACTTTACATGTCATTATCAAATTCGTATCGTTATCTTCCCAATGATATCCCATTTTCACTTCATAATGTTCAAAATTTTTTGAAATAAAATATTTAAATGATTTAATATTAAAAATTTCAACACTAGATTTTTCAGTTTTTCGTTCCAGTTCTGAACTTTAAGCCCTGAATGCATTAGTACCCATCACCCAGCTACTTGCATAGAAAAACTTTATATTTGTATGGGAAGCAACCCCCATTAGGGTTGTAAGAACAAATTTTCATAAATCCTAAAAAACGAACTTCTTACTTTTCTTGAGGCATCTTCTCGTAATTACGAATCTGCTCACGGTTTCTGAAATACAGTTTTTCGTTTTGAATCTGAAACTCTATATGGCCCTTTAAGAGTAGAGTTTCCTCAATTAATTTGTTAGTGTGCATTTATGCTATATTCGCAGTGCAGCCTCTAAGATCAGCATCTAGGCTGTCAATCAGTCATCCTCTGTTGGTAATTTAAACTTAGGCATTTCATAATTTGTCATTTGAATGTTATAAATCATTAATTATATTTTTACTAATTATACCAATTTCCCAACAACTGAATTTCATTTTATTTGTTTAAACACTGTGTTTTTCCCAATTAAGTTAATTGAAAACAATATAAAACACATCTAAAATTTAAAAATAAAAAACAACTGATTTTCACAACATTTCAACATAAATTTGTGCAAATCGTAAATACTTTATTAGCATGTAAACTAATCATGCACATATCAACATGTACTGTAAAACAATATTATTGCAATCAGATTTATGTTTTCCAAGAAATGCATGCATACAAGCTTCACACACATTGAAACCATTTTAGATTCCATCAAATACTGACTTGTAAAAAGGTTATATTACTAACCCTACAATACATGTTTGACCTACTTTAATAGCAGTGAAACTTATGCCAAGTTTGGCCAGGGAAGTACTGCAACCATACCCCTTTCTACAGCCAAGCAATAATGCATTCACACTTCTGTTTCGGATTAAAAGTTGTGGTTGCTGGTGAAATTACTAGCACTAGGGACATTCCAACTTCACATCTCAGAGTTATGGTCGCAATTTCCAGCTCAACACCAGATGGGCCATCAGCTCATAACTTCTTCACATAAATGAACGAACCATTGTTTTTCGACGTCAGTTAAGAACAGGTCTGACGACCTTCATATCAGGAAGTTAATATTGTGTGGAAGCTTTACGATAATTTGTCCTTGAACACTTTGCATACTAATATGAACAATAATATGTTGAAAGAGCTCAAACAATTTGAAGGCTTGTGGCCTAGATATCAAGGACATTCATAATCATGATTGTAAATATGTGAACCATAGGTTGTTGCAATGGTTGGTTAACAGTGCACGAAAGGAGCCTCTTTGAGGTCCATTTCAAATCCTTTCACCACATTGGTTCGACGTAGTAGTACTAGTAATGGTTGGTAGAATATTCAGTCATATACATTACAGCATGCAAAAACATATTACAATGAAAAATTTATTACAGTAATGAAAATAACAAATAAAGTATATTAATATCATTACCTTCGATGAGACTTAAAAAAACTGTAATGAAAGTACACTAAGTGGTTTTTAAGACGGACCATAAACAAGGGGTAAGATAGGATCATGACTAATTAAAAACTCAAGAGCCCTGAAGCACCCAAATCTAATCAGATATTCAATAATTGTATTTTTGCACATTGCATCTAGCTAATATTTGATTAACCTCTGATGTATCAAGCAACATATTCGCATTACTGTGTTCCGGTTTGAAAGGTGTGGTTGCCGGTGCAATTAGACACATGAGACATTCCACCTACACGTCTCAAGAGTTGGGTCTTGTCGTACCTAGTAGGGGAGGACCCAAGTCACACTGGTTGTTATGAGCCAAGGTTACCACTTAACACCAGGTGGGTCAGCGGCTCATTCCGTAACTGTATCACATAAAAAAAGTAAAAATAGGTGTGTATTTGTGATATAACTGATTTGCTGTGTGGGTTAAGAAATCAAAATTAGAAAAAGCCTTATACAACATTTAATAGTAGGTCTCTATAATGTTATACTGAACACCCATCCATTTTATGCAAACTCTAGAATAGCAACAATAATTGTTACAAGTCATAAAAGTCCAGCATTTCAGCCATAAAAATCTTGAAACAACGGAAGCATACATAGTATGTTTGAAACAAACAAAATTCAATACAAGTTTTGTCAATAGTGGCGTTACTAAGTTTACACCAGCACCTTATCAGTAGTTCCCCCTCTCTACCTCACACTAACGAAACATTGATAAAGCATTGGTTGCCATGCTTTATGGAAAGTATTTCCATAGCTATAGTACCTAATATATATTGAATTTAAGTCTTGAGGAAATGAGGAACAAATGAAAATATGAAAATTATAGTTTTAGACTTAAAAATTTAGAAAAATTGTAGTCTATTTAGTCCCATTACGTGCATTCTAAATTACTATTTGTACTAAGGTTTCGAAATAAATGACCATCAATTCTACACATTGGCCTTGAAATCGAGGTTATAAATTATATTCACAAAAATGTCATTTAGTTATGCTGATAATGTCTGCAGAATTATATAGACGTGATTAAATTAGTTTGTTAACGATGTTGTCATGTAAATTCACTTACGGGCTTCTATATTTCCTGCTTGTTGATTTTGGCGGGGGCGGCGTCCGAGACCGGCTACGACTCAACCCCATGGACATGCCTGCTTGCTTCGGCGCCGGATCCCGAGACCCGTTACGGGTTCTCGAACGGCTTCTCTGAAATATCTCAAACAATTTCACACTCAGTATAAATAGCACAACGCGCGAACCGACAAAAAAAACACGAGGCGAATTTATAATAGCAACCTGCAGTCAGTACAAACAAGATAAATATAGTACCTCTCGATCGGACATGATGTGCGGCGCAATGAAAATAATACACAAAACCAATTCAAAACACCAGTTTGGTCTATTTTTATCGGAGCAAAGATCAATGAAGAAAATTACACGCGCACGCCTCGAACCAAGCGTTCCTTCTACAAAAATCGAAAAACAAAATGGCGCATCTTCGAAAACTTAGGGGATGCCAACATAGAAAAAACAATAAAAGCTAATATTCACAGAGCCAACTGGTTTAATATCACGAAATCACGAAACCGGGGACATACTTTCGCATAATTTATCTTTGTGTGATTCTGAACCATATTTAGGGAATATTTTTTGTACTCACTAGTTTCTACCCACGGCTTCACTCGCGTTAATGTTGATTTTATCATTGTGAATGTTGTGAATTCTGGTCGTCGATTGATAATAATATATTATTATGTTGACATCATAATAAATAAGATTTCATCTGATCTGTAAAAATATCCGTAACTATTTACAATACCATATAAAATTGAATTGCTAGATGTGTAATTAGTTCTCACAGAGAATCTAGTTTCTTATAACATATACATTGAGCAGCGTAATAAGTAATTATTAAAGATTTTCAGCTCCTGTAGTTTTTTAAGAAGTTCGAAAGAAACGTGAAGCACTAGATTATGCTCTCAATAATACCTTCAAGCTCAAACTCAAACTATTATGTGCTATTTATGCACTATGTTGTTATTAGATTTAAGAACTCAACCTATTTACGTTTTCTTGATGTGAAACATCTATAGCCGCACGTAAAACCGATTTCTGGCGTGGCGATGAGTCGCCACGGCATGCGTTGCATATTACTTTTACAAAATAATGTCGATGTTTCACATCTGCCAGGCGTCCCGTGACGGCTCACATTTTGATGTGAAACATCTATAGCCGCACGTAAAACCGATTTCTGGCGTGGCGACGCGTCGCCACGGCATGCGTTGCATATTACTTTTGATGTGAAACATCTATAGCCGCACGTTAACCCGATTTCTGGCGTGGCGACGCGTCGCCACGGCATGCGTTGCATATTACTTTTACAAAATAATGTCGATGTTTCACATCTGCCAGGCGTCCCGTGACGGCTCACATTTTTTTTAAATCATATTTAGTTTTTATATAAAGAGGTAGGTACCTAAATACGTAAATAAAAATATTTTTTGGTGATTTAGATTCAAGTGCTATCATTTTCGTGCATATCCCCGATTTCATAAAATATCGGAATAATAACTAAAGATACTACTAAAATTGATTAATAATCCGTGTACACTCAAAACTTGGTTCCTTTCGTAATTAAATCACGCAAGCAAGTCATTCTGATGCCATGTTTCGAAACAAATAATTACCTCACAGGAAATTTCGTTGACATCACTGAAAGAAATAAACTATTTCAATATCAACATCAAACAAATGTCTATTGTCACTGTCAATTTCAATTTATTTCTACTATCCAATTCAATATTCCACTTCCACATCACGGTAGGATTGAGTCGGCAAATGTGGTTGAAATTGAATTGAAATATTTACTTTCCTATAAACATGACTGATAACGAAGTGGAAAATGGTACTGCTGACGGCCTACCTCAGGAAAAGACCGCGAAGCAGCTGAAGAAAGAAGCAGAAAAGGCCGCAAAGCTCGAGAAATTGAAGGCTAAGCTGGACAAAAAGAGCGCTGCACCAGCTGCTCCGAAAGAGAAGACTGAGGTATATTCTTCCCACTGTCTTTTCATTATTATTTCTTATAACTTTGTATTCATAAGCTTGAAATATCACTTTGTTTCAACATACGTTAATATTAATGTCTATGTAAGGTTATTTTTTATAGTTTTGTAAGAGAAAGGAGTATGCAATTGTATGTGCGTTTACATCATTGTTGCGTGCATAGAAAATTAATTTATACTGCTATCTATCAGGTCTATCTCAGTAATCAGATGGTTTTATTATTGAATAGATATTAGCTATGAAATGTTTGATTTTTAATGAAACTAAATGAAAAGCTAATAAAATTTGATGTCTTATCTTTGTGACTAAGGACTGAGGAAACTAAGGCTGAAATAATAGAGTTCAATCAGTTGAAAATAAATTGTAATATTAAAATTTGAAAACAAGTCTGATAAGACTTAAAAACACTGAGATTTAGTAATGAAAAAAATCTACAAAATGCCAATGGTATTAAAATATTCATCATTATCATCTTGCACAAATTTTATTCCTAAGTTATATTTAGAACCACCTCCTATTAGTTTACCACTGTATCGCAGTATATATCGCTAGAATATATGTGTTGTATATAAACTAAATCAAAAGCTATTACTTTAACAAAAGAAATATGTAGATAAATTCCAGTATGTTTAATGAATCACTTTTCAGGAATTTCACATTTGTGCCATGAAAACAATTGAATAAAAGCTAATTATAATTTTGTAAAATTTACATATGTTTTTTGTTTACATATTGTATAATATGTTTACATAAAAATCTTATATGTTTAACCAAAAGTTTTATTGAACAGAAAAAGGTGAAGGAAGTGAAAGAATCAGCTGTATACACAGCTAAGACAAATCCCGGAGACAAGAAGGACCTCACAGGGTCTATGCCCGATGCCTATAGTCCTAAATTCGTCGAGGCCGCTTGGTATGACTGGTGGGAAAAGCAGGGCTTCTTCAAGCCAGAATATGGAGTTAGTATTTTTGTCTCATGTTGAATAGAATAGAACAGATTTTATTCGATACATGTGTTATGTTTAGTACTTCATAACTCCTTCATTTATGAACTGATTTGAAAAATCCTTTTTTTATGTGAAAGGATATACTTTCTGGTTGGTCTCATACAATTTTTTTCAAAATAGGTTCAGTAATTTAGTTATAAAATGAAAATAACTGGAAAAAATATGTCATCCATGTATGAGACAAGGAATCATTCTCAGTGGTGATGAAGTCAGTTTTTTCTCATTTTGCTGCGCATAATAATTATTTAAAGTGTGAGTGTTATATCTATTTTTATGGAATCTAGTAACTATTTATTCAAGTTATTCTCAAGAACATAAGTACTCTCACAAATAAATACACTGTTGCCTGATTTTTAAATGAATCACGTTTACCTGGAAATTATATTGTAGTAGTTTAGCAGTGTGGTGTTGCCATTCCTGACTGCTCATGTTGATAGAACATCTCTTTGATGCTGAGCAGCTTTTCTACAGAATTTAAATTAGAGGGCTCTTAGCTAGCCGGGCATTTGCCTTACCACTATGCTATAACTGGTTTCTTGCAATCCTTTATTGGTGGCTTGAGGTCACTAAAGATTTCAATTGTAAGCCAATGTTACTCCTCAAGCAGTATTTCCCTTACAATATTGTTTACTTTTTATGTTAAATTCCAGGCATTAGAGGTACATTTTCATGTCACTGGGTGGTTGGTGTAATGCTTTAGTACCCGAGTCATGTCTGTTGTCTATTATAGGTGTTATGATAATGCTTACCACTAGATGGGTGTTGGAAAATCTTCAAATCACAAAATCAAACCAAGTGATATCCTCCAAAATATAAATTAAATATAAATAAATATGGAAAAGTCTGTACCATATCTATCTAGTCTCCTCATCATTCGTAGTAATATTTCTAAACAACAAACTAAACGACATAACTCATAAATGTAAAGTCTCTCTTATTCAATGAGAAAGAGATGCATCATAATCATAAAGATTATTGTAAATTGTAATTTATGAGTTGTCGCTAGAAATAAATGAATATTATTATAATCATTATCATCCTAGCTGTAATCACCCATTGTAAGATACAGGCCTGCCTTTTATTTTCCCAGTCCAATCTGTTCTGTGCCATTCTCATCCAGATTTCTCCAATCTGCTTTCACAATATCATCGACCCAACATGCTTTCATCCTGGATTTCTTCAATCTGATCTGACCCGCCACCCACACAAAACTTACTACATCCGCCATCATCACGTCCAGCCGGAATCCTTATAATTAGCATAGATGTCTGCCAAGAGGACGACAATTATTTCATGTTTCCTCATTTCTTGCAATTGTTTCATTTCAGAGAAAATCAGTGCTGGAGCCAAATCCAAAAGGCAAGTTTGTGATGGTGATACCCCCTCCCAACGTCACCGGCACTCTGCATCTCGGTCACGCGCTCACAAATGCTGTGGAGGATGCTATCACGAGATGGCACAGGTATTCAATTCAATAATAATATTGGTGGACAATTCATACAGCGCCATCTAGCCCCAAACTAAGCATAGCTTGTACTATGGAACCAGACAACCGATAGAATACATTTATACTTTTTTATTTGTACCCTTACTTAGTATTAATAAATATTTTTGTATTTTGTATAATATATATTAATATTAAAATACATATTACACAAAATGTTTGTCCTGGGTTGGGAACCCAAGACCAACAGCGCTGAAGGCAGAGTTACTACCAACTGAGCTGTGGTGAGGCCTGTCAATATCATTAAATAATATGAAATAACGCTAAGGATCAAATCTTAGAGCGTTATGCACATAAAACTTAGCTGCGGTAGTCTCACATTTTTTAAATGATATATTTACAGAGCGAGCAGATGGCCCGCCTGGTGTTAAGTATACCTGCCCATAACAAGCAATACAACTTGGGTCCCTACTTAGGTACACGGCCCAAGTTGTATGCTTAATAAACTTGCAAGATTTGACCCGAAACATTAAAAGTTAAATAAAAAATGGTATACAGAATGAACGGGCGCACCACCCTGTGGAACCCGGGATGCGACCACGCCGGCATCGCGACACAAGTCGTGGTGGAGAAGAAGCTGTGGCGCGAGGAGAGGAAGACCAGGCATGAGCTCGGCCGGGATGAGTTCGTCAAGAGGGTGTGGGACTGGAAGAATGAGTAAGTGGTTTCTTTTTTTATTTAGTCTATGGTAATTTTATCATTACCCATATTTCTGCCACTAAGAGAAAGAGACAACAATGGCGTACCTGAGAAGAGGCCTATACTTAGCAGTGGGTGTTATTGGCTGAATGGATAGATAGAGAGAGAGAGAGAGAGAGCTAATATTTTTGGGTCTTATACCTAAGTAGGGGGGGACTCTAGTCGTGTCGAGAAAAATATAATTCATAATAAAAATCCATATTAGAGAACTTAATAAAATTTATATTAAAATTTAACGTCACTCGTACCCATTGCTAAGCTTGAGGTCAGTTCATACCCTATTTGACCCTCTAAGTTGCGATTATGAGATGTTGAGCATGAAATATTCGAATTGATAGTTGGCTACCATTAGACGCTTGGCCGTAGCATCATGACGTCATCTCGATTTAAAAATAGACAAACAGTTTGAGAAAAATGGTTCCTACAGGGTAAGCAACGCAATGGCATCTCCGAGGATGCAAATGTCAATAGTTTACCACTTAACATCAATCAGGTGGGCCGTCTGCTTGTTACCTAACAATCATTAAATAAATACGCTCAACACGCAAATTATCTCGGCCCGGGATTGAACCTGGTACTCCCGCTTCGAAGGCAGAGTTGCCACCGGATTGCAGTTCGGTGTAGCCGGAGCGATATGGCTGTTTATAATACTTGTTTATTACTTTTGTTTTTATTCGGCGTCATAATATGCCATTAGGTAATTTCGTCACGTACATAAAACGGCCCCCGTTTAGCATAATTGCAATTAGACATGTATTTATTTCGTTATTAATATCGTCAATGGCTAGTCTGTAAACAGTCTTCGGTTAGTACGTACTTTAGTAGTGCTCCATTGGTTTTATATACTTTGCGACTCTACTCTGTAAGTTTTTATTTTATATATTTTAATATCCTGATATAATGGTGAACAAATAAAAGTACCAAATATAAATTTCACCATCTGAAATTAGTTTGAGTTAATTAGTTAAATTTAATTATATTTGACAGGCCTCACAGCTGAGTTGGTAGCAACTCTGTCTTCTGCGCTGTAGGTCGTGGGTTCGATTGTCACCCAGGACAAACATTTGTGTGACGAATATACATGTTTGTTCTGTCTCTGGGTGTTAATGTGTAATGTTTGTCCTGGGTGGGAATCGAACCCACGACCTAAATCGCAGAAGGCAGAGTTACTACCAACTGAGCTGTAGCGTCCGTCGTTCCAACAAGCGTGGTTGTATCCGCAGTAAAGGCGTCCGCATCTACTCGCAACTCCGCTCGCTCGGCTCGTCGTACGACTGGTCGCGGGTTCGATTCACGATGGACCCGTCGATGTGCCGCGCGGTCAACGAGGCGTTCATCCGTCTCCACGACGCTGGCGACATCTATCGCGCGAACCGGCTCGTCAACTGGTCTTGCGCGTTGAAAAGCGCCATCAGCGACATAGAAGTAGATAAGGTCGATCTACCCGGCCGGACACTCTTGCAGATACCCGGTTACGAACAGAAGGTAACATACTGACCGGGGCTCGCGGCTCGTATGCCTCCTGTAGGTCGCGAGTTTGATTCCCACCCGGAATAAACATTTTTGGAAATGTTACTAATATAGATGTTTGTTCTGTGTCTGGGTGTTAATATGTATTTGCAAAAAATAAGTATTTTAGTAATAAGTTATCTGTTTCCCATAGTACAAGCTATGCTTACTTTGGGTTTAGATGGCGCTGTGTGAAATTTCCACCAATATATATTATTATTATCATCTACACAGTGTATAATGTTACTGGCATTCTCTGAGAAATTCAGAATGCTAAGCGAGACACTGATTCTATCAAACTGGTGTGAAAAGGATTTGAATGGCGCCTCAATGAAGCTCCTTTCATGTCTTCGAGTTTTTGTTTGTAGGATATATCGGTTAGCCCACGATGTTTTCTTTCACCGTTTTGAGAATGTGGTATTGCGCACATACATTTTTTTTAGACATTCCATCTACACATCTCAGAGTTACGGGCGCATACGGTGCGACTTGGGTCTAATCGTACCTAGTAGGGGAGGACTCGAGTCGCATCGGTTGTTATGGGCAGATGTTACCACTTAACACCAGGTGGGCCGTCAGCTCGTTCCGAAACGGTATCACAAAAAAAACTGTCGTTTAGAAACGGTACAAAATTGCAAACAATAACAATCCCTTAATGATAAGTATTCCCATTGTCGTTAGGTTGAATTTGGCGTGTTGGTGCTGTTCGCGTACAAACTGGATGATACAGACGAGGAAGTGGTGGTGGCGACTACCCGCCTAGAGACCATGCTGGGAGACGTCGCCGTCGCTGTACACCCTGATGATACCAGGTGAAAATAATATTCATTTATTTATTTTTCTTTGTGAACCTATGTATACATAATGGTGGTAGGGCTTAAAATTAGATCACTAGATTCTGTTGTGTGATAATACAAACATTACATATATGTATTATTGATAAAAATAAGAACCAGTGACTCGAATAGATAGATAGAGCCACGTCTAATTTCCCACGATAGGGTAATCCATAAGGAGAGAAGTGTCTGACTGAAGCTCTGCCTACCCCTTTGGGATCGAAGGTGACCTTCGAGACGTCGTCAAATAATTGATATGACTTTTTTTTTCTATGGAATGTGAGTACGGTACGAGCTGACGGCCCACCTGATGTTAAGTGGTAACCGCCGCCCATAGACAACAACAATACGACTCGAATCCTCTCCACCAAAGTACGAGATGACTCAAGATGTAGATATATGCTTGGCAGATTCGAACAGCCCTGAGTATAACATGAATCATTACAAATTAATTAACAAACTATTTTGTATGTTTCTAGGTACAAACATCTGATTGGTAGAAAGCTCACACATCCATTCGTTGGGCGGAAGTTGCCCATCATAGCTGATGAATACGTCGATATGAACTTTGGAACAGGTAATTAAATAAATAAAATAAATAAATAAATATTGGTGGACATTTCACTCAGCGACATCTAGCCCCAAAGTAAGCTATGCATAGCTTGTATCATGGGAACCAGACAACTGTTATACCTTATTCTTGTAAATCTATACAAATGAATAAAATTGGAGTGTCTGTTTGTAATATTAAAATAACTGCTTTTTACTAAGTGCATATGGATGTATACACAGTACATATACCAAAACAACATTTTTTACCCATGCCTTCTGCGCTGTTGGTCGTGGGTTCGATTCCCACCCAGGACAAACTGATGATGTTTGTTTTGTGTCTGGGCGTTAATATGTATCACATGTATGTAAAGATATGTAAGTATTATATCAGTTGTCTGGTTCCCATGATACAAGCTACGCTTAGCTTACTTTGGGGCTAGATGGTGCTGTGTGAAAGGCCCACCATTATTATTATTATAATAATTTCAGGTGCCGTCAAAATAACCCCCGCCCACGACCCTAACGACTATGAGATCGGCAAACGGCACAACCTTCCCTTTATCAATATACTAGACGACGAAGGGAACATGTTAGACAATTGTGGTGCCTTCTCTGTGAGTACATACAATTACATTTATATTATTATTTTTATTCGATGCAGTTACGGAACGAGCCGACGGCCCACCTGGTGTTAAATGGTAACTACGGCCCATAACAATCGATGCGACTTAGGTCCTCCCCTACTAGGTAAAGACCCAAGTCGCATCGTATGCGCCCGTAACTCTGAGACGTGTAGGAATGTCTCATGTGCCTGATTTAATAAAAAAAAAATCTGTTTGTTGCAAAGCTCTCATAAAACTATCTGTTAGTAACAAAAATTAACATGTCCGTTATATCAGGGCATGAAACGGTTCGAGGCGCGTCGGCAGATCGCCGCGGCGCTCACTTTGCTGTCTCTGTATAAGAAGACGAAGGATAACCCCATGGTTGTGCCGATCTGCAGCCGTTCCAAGGACATCGTCGAACCGATGCTTAAACTGCAATGGTTAGTCGCTTTCGCCTCTCGACATGAAATAACCAGTACATTATGTATTGTTAGTTAATTATGTATTTATATATTGTACTAGCTGTTCCCCGCTACTTGGTCCGCGTTGGTTTTATCAAGCACTCCTGTCACCCCTCTGAAATGTAGCCCAAGTTTCTCCTTATACATGTACTTAATTATTTTTTTACTTTAATAATATGGTTGTTATACTCCATTGATGTGTGAAAGCTAAAATAAAATGTCCTTGTCTCTTTAGGTTAACAAAAAGTGCATTCGTTTCAAAGTCAAAGTAAAAAACTTTATTTCCATAGAATTCATAAAGAAATTGCATGGAAACGTCAATAATATTCAAAACATAAGGTGACGCGTACTCATCGCTAAGTTGACACCTGTTCAAACCCTATCCGACCCTCCATGGGAGAACAGACAAGAAACCCCTAAAGGAGGCCTTTCTTTTTTTTTCGCTTCGTTTAAGAGCTAGCTTCCGCCCAGGTACATCCGGTGCGACAAAATGGCCGCCGACGCTGTCGCAGCGGTGAAGACGGGCGAGCTGAAGATTATCCCTGACGCCCACGAGAAGACCTGGTTCCACTGGATGGAGGGCATCCGGGACTGGTGCATATCGAGGCAGCTGTGGTGGGGACACCAGATACCAGCTTACAGGCTTGAGGTAGGCATTTGTCGACTCATTACTCCAGGTCACGGGACGATCTAGCTGCGTGCTCAGGACATAGGTACCAGTTATAGACCTGCATTAGGCTTTAAGCCAGTTGGGAGCTGATGAGTGCAGTTCGCTAGGTTACACGAGCCATCTCTGGGAGACACGAGTCATCTCTGAGAGACACGATCATCTCTGGGAGACAAAATACTCTCTAGTAGTCACGGTGTTATCTCTAGAAGACACGAGTCATCTCTGGGAGACCCGAGTTATCTCTAGGAGATACGAGCTATCTCTAGGGGGCACGAGTCATCTCTCCAGAAGTCACGAGTTATCTCTAGAAGACGAGTCATCTCTGGGAGACACGACTCATCTCAAGGAGAAATGTGTCATCTATAGGAGACACGACTTAATACAAGGTCGAGGGACGAGGTAAAAAAAATTGTGTTACCAAAGGTAACACAAGTCTCTCTCTCTCAATCAAGTCAATTTCAATCCTCAAATGAACAGACAGAAAGCCGTAATTCGATATATGGCAAAGAAACAAGTTTTTCATTAGTAGTAATTTCAGATAGGCGTTTCTTATTCAAATATTACGATTGTCAGAGGAATAATAATAAACCAGCCTCAAACTTAAACTGACACCTTTTTTACCTTTTAGGTATAAATAATAAAAAAGGTATAAATAATTTCAAGAATAGTTTCAGCACTATTTTATAAATTTTAAAATCAACCTGATATATTTTAAGCTGAAATTGGTGTGGGGCGTTCGGACTGACATTGCAGTGTTGCCAGGCATTTCAAAATGTTGTCATAAAAAACTGCTATAAATAAGGTAGTATAGATACATCTGTTTTGGTTCACACAAGGTGCCTCAGAAAAACTCGGAGTCTTCCAAGGGCCGTCGCAAGTATTCGCGTTCGGGCCGCAAAAAGTCGCAGCATCGCGCGCGTATTCGCAAAGCGATACCCATTGACGTATGTTGTCTGTACGAGTGTTTTTTTATCAGCATTCTCGCATGACATGAGTAGTTATGTAGATAGAGTTTATGTACTAAACACTCGCTTGCGTACATAGCATTCTTGTATGGTACGCAGTATACAGGATTGCTCTACATATGTATGGCTACAAACGGCTCTGGTGACGAGACATGGCAACACTGAAGTTATTTGCAAAAGGTTTCGTGGTTAGCACGAGATCCGAAAGAGACAAAAATATTTTTAGTCAAGCTAACTTCAGAATTGCCAGTATTAGCCGGCAGAGAGACTGTTTAAAATATTTTAGAATTTTTTGGAATATTTTTTTATGTGGGTATATTTTTTGTAGCTTAGGTAGATGTAGCGTTTGTTATGGAATTATGTTCAAAATGGAGTTTTGGAAGCTATAGTTACTACCAACTTAGTCGTCTAAGTTGGTAGTAACATCAGCTCACGATCTGTATTAGGTCGTGTGTTTGAATCCTAAAATGTGCTAGCGCTTCCGCTGAAAGAAAACATTGTGTGTAAACCATTTTTGGTGAAGACATGTCTGGGCTAGCTGTGGCGTTGCAGGAGGCGCCCGAGTTATCTGGTTTGCCTGTTTGAACTTTTTCTCCTGTTAATATTTGGCTTAGGTTTATGTGTTGTTGCTACTTGTGTTATTTTTCGTTTATTATTATTTGCATATCTTGCAAGTATTATATGCATGTGAGAAATCGATATTCGTGTTTTTTTATTAGAATGCAGTCCTATGAATATGCCTTTTATATATGTATGTACATTGCTTCCTACAAGTTAAATGAAATCAGTTTAACTATTACACCATATGCCTTTTGTACCTGCCTCGTTAATTAGTCGTCCGTTGTCACACTTCAAAAATATATTCTTTAATTAAACACTATTAAATCATCGTATCTCTTTCTGGCCGACGTCTAGTCCGATACTTTTGAGCTTGATCGTCATGTGGCGTAGTACCTTACTTTCAATCTACAGGTCTCTGGTTTAAATCCGGGTGTGAAACTTATTACACGAAACTCATGATAAATTTTCAGAACGACGAAGAACTGTGGGTCTCCGCCCACACAGAAGAGGAAGCAATCAAGAAAGCGTCCGCTCGCTTCAACATACCGCCCGCGGTCGTCAAGTTGAAAAGAGACGAAGATGTTTTGGACACTTGGTTCTCATCGGCGCTGTTCCCCTTCTCGATCTTCGGCTGGCCGGACAACACTGATGATTTGAAGGTAAAGACACACTGATGTTTGAATGAGGTTCTATTAAGGAAAATATTCTTGTTATAATTTGTTTTGGAATTCAATTTAAATTGAATTTAATTTGTCAGGCTTTCTATCCGGGAACCCTGCTGGAGACGGGACACGACATCCTGTTCTTCTGGGTCGCGAGGATGGTGTTCTTCGGACAACGTCTCATGGGAAAACTGCCGTTCAAGTAAATGTTCTTGTTTATCAGAATTATTTTAAGCTTTTATACAACGAACTAGCTCACTTTTCTCTATTATAATATGTGTATTTCTATCTAATATAATATTGGTGGACATTGCACACAGCGGTATCTAACTCCAAACTGAGCATAACCTATGTTATCTGTTAAAATTATTCACATTTCTTAATAAGATACATATAAAAACATTAACACCCAGACACAGAACAAACATCTCGTTCGTCACACGATGTGTCCTGGGTGGGAATCGAACCCCCGACCTACCGCGTAGAAGGTAGACTTACTATCGTCTGAGGCAAGTAATATGAACCGACCGTTCGCTGCACACGCCCACTGGCTTGTCACCTTTATTAGTAGAAAATTTCGACTGGCCTCACAGCTCAGTTGGTATTTATTTATTTATTTATCATTTTATTTCAGATTAGTTCCATATTAATAACTATACATGTCAAAAACTTAACCCTGCCTTCTATGCTTGTAGGTCGTGGGTTCGATTCCCACCCAGGACAAACTTTTTTTTATGACGACTATAGATGTTTTGTGTCTGGGTGTTAATATTTAGGTATGTGTGTGTATTTACAAGAAAGTATAGTATAAGTATATCAGTTGTCTGTTTCCCATGATACAAGATATGCTTAGTTTACTTTGAGGAATGATGGGGCTGTGTGTTTTTTTTTCGATAGGCAAGCATTTGATCGCAATCTCACCTGATGTTAGTAATGCTACATCGTATACCACATCGTTATGCGGTCTGCGATGTAGCATGCTTGCCTAGAAGTACTATTCACTCTCCTCTTGAAGACTTCCAGACTATAGGTTTCTGAAAATACGGACTCAGCCAAGAAGACTCTTGGGCTAAAAAAAGGAATCCCTCCATTAGGGGTTCCTTGACTATTCTTCCCCATGGAGGGTCGGATAGGGTTTGAACAGACGTCAAACTTATCGATAAGTACGCGTGACCTTATGTTTTGAATATTGACGTTTCCAAGCCATTTCTTTATGAATTCTATGGAAATAAAGTTTTTGACTTTGACCACCAATATTAGAATAGAATAGAATAGAAAATGCTTTATTGCACAAGGTAAAACAAGTACATGGGCGAACTTAATGCTAAATAGCATTTTCTTACAGCTAACCTTTGTGTAGTGTGGAGTGGATGTGGTAGTGCATTTGATTAATATTTAATTTTAATATTTTAATTAATATTTTGATTAATTATTTAATATTAGTTTAATTTATTTATTAATTGTGTCTTCGCAAAATTCTAAAAATGGCGACATTGCACACACAGGGAGATTTACCTGCACCCTATGGTGCGCGACGCACACGGCCGCAAGATGTCCAAATCCCTCGGCAACGTGATCGACCCTGTGGACGTAGTGCGGGGGGTGACGCTGCAGCAGCTCCACGCGCAGCTGCGGGACTCGAACCTGGACCCGCGGGAACTGGAGCGCGCCGAGGCGGGACAGAAACTCGACTACCCCAACGGAATCCCCGAGTGCGGCACTGACGCCTTGAGGTAACCCTGCACTAAATAATATGGCCTCACAGCTCAGTTGGTGGTGCTGCCTTCTGCGCTGGTAGGTCGTGGGTTCGATTCCCACCCAGGACAAATATTTGTGTGACGAGCACAGATGTTTGTTGTGTGTCTGGGTGTAAATATGTATATTTTTTTACGTGATGTAGATGATAGATCGAACTGCTGACTTTTCTTGCTATATAGTACAAACATCATGTTTATTACAAAAATGTTTATCTTCGTTGTGAATCGAACATGCTTGTAATTTCACCGACACACACCCTTCTGTCAAACCGGAACACGGCGAAGCTCATGGCCCACCTGATAGTAGATAGTATGGTACGTAGATACCGTCTCCTGCGACATTACCTATCTGCTTAGTGTCAGTACTTCCACAGGCGACATACATCAGCTCAAATAATAATAATAATAATTTATTTAAATACTGTGTTATTTCAACAGGTTCGCGTTGTGCGCTATGACCCAGGGCCGGGATTTGAACCTGGACATCCAGCGAGTGCAAGGCTACAGGTTCTTCTGCAACAAACTCTGGAACGCGACCAAATTCGCCCTCATGTACTTCCCTAAGGATACCACTTATGAGGTAATTGTTGAAGTCTGATAGTTTTTTTTTTACTATCCTGTTCTGTCTCTCCTGGACAAGGGTGTCCCGGGGTATATTGAAGGGCTTGCCTTCAATATACCCCGGTCTTGTTTAACTTTTATTTTGTTTTATAAAGTTACGGAACGAACCGACGGCCCACCTAGTGTTAAGTGGTAACCTCTGCCCATAACAACCGATGCGACTTGGGTCCTCCCCTACCAGGTACGATAAGACCCAAGTCGCATCATATGCGGCTGTGAGACGTGTAGGTGGAATGCCTCATGTGCCTGTAATTTCACCGGCAACTACCTTTCAAACTAGAACACAGTAACGCGAACGCGTCACTGCTTGGTGGCAGAAATGGGCATGGAGGCAGTACTTCCCCGGACGAACTTGGCGAGAGTTCTACTGCTCCTAAAACTTGACTTGACCTTATAGTTTTAATTTACCTACTCACTAACGATTCCTAGCCATTTCTTTATAAATCATTTGGTAATAAAGTTTTTTACTTACGACTTCATCTATTTCTTGTATTATGATATTTTCTAATTGTAAACATTTTTGCGTTTTTTATGGGCAAGATTTTCGGAACCCGACATTCGCTCACCAAGATCCTAAATCTTCTAAAACATAATTAATTTGTTATACATTGCAGGTACAAACCCCGAGCCTCCAGTCGGACCTCTCGCTGATGGACCGGTGGATGTTGTCTCGCGTGTCGCTGGCGGTGCAGAAGGTCAACGCCGGGTTCCAAACCTACGACTTCCCGTCGGCCACCACGCACTGTTACAACCTGTGGCTCTACGACCTGTGTGACGTATATTTGGTACGTTATTTTGAGTGGTCTTCTTCTTCTTCTTCTTCGTCTTCGAGTCACCGGTTCTGTCGAACCAGTGTGGTGAAAGGATTGTAAGTGCGCCTCAAAGAGGCTCCTTTCGTGCACTCGACACATGTCTTCGAAATTTTAGTTCTAGGACATGTCGGTTTCCTCACGATGTTTTCCTTCACCGTTTTGAGAACGTGGTATTGCGCACATAAATCTTTCAATCGAAAAACTCATATGTGCACGTCGGGATTTGAACCGGCGACCTCCGGATTGAAACTCGGTGGTCAGTACCGCTAGACCACCACGCTCTCATTTTGAGTGGTGTGATGCTACTACTACTACTACTGATGCACGAAAGGAGTCTCTTTGAGGCGCACTTCAAATCCTTTCATCACACTGTTACGAAAGACCTAGTGACTCGAATAGAGGAATGTATATTTAGAAGGACAGAAAAAAATTTGTTTCGTAACTTGTTTAACTGTGTGTAACTATTTAAACCTGACGATTATGTATTGCTTCCTCACCCCCAGGAATATCTGAAGCCGGTGTTCTCGTGTGGGTCGGAGCAACAGCAGCGGTCAGCGCGGCGCACGCTCTACACCGCGCTGGAGGTGGGGCTGAAGCTGCTCAGCCCCTTCATGCCCTTCATCACCGAGGAGCTGTTCCAACGGCTGCCCAGGAAACAAGCCTGTATCTCCATATGTGTCGCTCCATACCCCACTGTAAATATAATATTGGTGGTAATATTTGACAGGCCTCACAGCTCAGTTGTTGGTAACTCTGCCTTCTGCGCTGTAGGTCGTGGGTTCTATTCTCACCTAGAACAAACGTCGTGTTTGACGAATATAGATGTTTGTTTTGTGTCTGGGTGTTAATATGTATTATGTGTACGTATTTACTAATAAAAAGAATATCTGTGTTCTATCAGTTGTCTGGTTCCCACAGTACAAGCTGTGTTTAGTTTGGGGCTAGATGGCGCTGTGTGAAATGTCCAACAATATTTACATAATTGCATATATTTACAGAACGATGAAACTCCGTGGCGCTCCGAAGAACTGGAATGTGAAGTGGATATTGTGATGAAAATGGTACATTTGATCCGGTCGACGCGCGTTGAATACGCGCTCGCCAACAAACAGAAAACTACAGCGCACCTCATCATATCCCCCGACTTGAAGGTAATTCACACAAAGTCAAAGTCAAAGTCAAAAACTTTATTTCCATAGAATTCATAAAGAAATGGCTTGGAAACGTCAATATTCAAAACATAAGGTCACGCGTACTTATCGATAAGTTTGACGCCTGTTCAAACCCTATCCGACCCTCCATTGGGAAGAACAGACAAGAAACCCCTAATGGAGGGATTCCTTTTTTTTCGCGAGCACACATATCACTAGCTGCGCCCCGCGGTGAATAAGTAATCCCACGGGAACACTGCTTACCGGGATCAAAGTAGCCTACGTGTTGATCCAGGATATAAGCTATCTTGATACCAAATTTCATCCGAATCCATTCAGCCGTTTGTGCGTGAAAGAGGAACAAACATCCATACATCCTCTTCGCTTTCGAGCTGTTAATTAATAAGAATACATTGAATATTCAAGGTGGATACCCTGAAGGGGCTGTTCAGGAGCTTGTCATGTCTAGCTAACAGCGAGCTGTGCGAGGAAGCGCCGCCCAGCGGGTGCTGCGTGCTCACCGTCTCTGATAAAATTGAAGTTCGGCTCGTCCTCAAGGTTTGTACTGAAATATTTAGGAGATATTGTTTTGTTTGGCCTCGCAGCTCAGTTGGTTAGTAACTCTGCTCTCTGAGCTGTATCGGTTCGATTCCCACCCAGGACAAACATGTGTGGCGAACATTGATGTTTGTTCTGTGTCTGGGTGATAATATGTATGTATTTACAAAAAAAGGATGTATTCTAACAGTCATCTGGTTTCCATAGTGCAAGCTATGCTTAGTTTGGGGCTAGATGGCGCTGTGTGATATGTCCACCAATATTTATTTATTCTTGCAATATTACTTAAAGACGCTTATTATTATTTCTTTACTGGAAGGCAGCGCAGGTTACAATAATAATAATAATGTACGAACGACCGATTTGCAACGGTCACACATTCGCAAACGTTTATTTCATAAAGTTCTAGAGGCGGTAGAAAGAAGAACACTACTTTGTACGATAGCTTATAGTGTTGCATCATCCCACGCGAACTACTTATCCGGGATCAAAGTAGCCTATGTGTTAATCCAGGATATAAGCTATCCAGGTACCAAATTTCATCTAAATCCGTTCACCTGTTTGAGCGTGAAGGAGTTACAAACATACACACTTTAGCCTTTATAAAATTAGTGTAATTTTCGTTTCCAGGGCCTAATCGACCCCCAGAAGGAGATAACGAAATTAGGCAAGAAGATCGAAACACTGTCGCAAAACATGAGTAAGCTGGAGCAGGCCATCGCGGCGGAGGACTACACGAGCAAAGTGCCCGTCGAGGTGCGGCGCGCCAACGAAGAGAAGATGGCCCAATCCCAGGGGGAAATCGAGAGGTTGCAGGCGGCCATTGACACCCTCAAGCTTATGTAATTAAACTGACATTGACAGCCACCTCGTTTTTTTTTATGACTGGACACATTGCTTTTGGCCGCAGATGGCCATACACGGGCCTTTACGCAGCCACCTCGTGTCGTGCTGTGACTCTAAAAGTCTTATGTCCGATTTTGTATGCCGATATTTCTTTCAGAAAATACAAATAAAAATAGTTTATATGTATCTGCTCGTTCCCTAACTTTACCACATAAAAACCGGGCAGAAGATCTGCTCTAGTGAACATAACAAGATGGACCAGTTTTCATGGTGATCAGTCAATCAGTTTTGTAGTTTAATAATTCCATACGTTCAACTTCAATTTGTATATACATATAGAATTTAGAATAAGTAAGCGACAGCTCGTAATATCGCCTTAACACAAATCTGGCTTGTCGCCATGTTTACTAGAAAATTTAAAAGTACTTTGAACGTTGCTAGTTAACAAATATTCGTAACAGAACATTGTTAGTCTTATTCTATTTAGAAAGAACGTTTTAAGCTGAAAGGCGTCGCGATGGCAACCCCTCGAGTGTTGCAGGCTATAGCCAATGGTAGCCACTCACAGGTGGGCATTTGGCTCGCATGTCTCATCATTTTCTTAAAAAAGTGTATAAAACCACAAAATGTTATTTAATTTAGAAGTATGCTTCTGTGTGTAGTTAAAGTTATTTTAGTAACATGATATGTTATTGCAATCTTGATTGCAAATATTGAATCTTGGAGGCAGGGTATTCAAATCTGTGCTGTAATGAAACTTAATAAAGCTTTCCAAAGTAATTATTCCGGTAATACGACAATTATTCATGGCAGTTTTTAAATTTAAGTTCACCTAAATTTAATGTTAGGCATAAATCACAATTACTGCACATTATTTTGTTACCATTTTGTAAAATATTGATGTAGGTACTCTAATACCTCAAAATAATTAATAGTTATTTATTGTTCTTTTATATTATTATTTAAATAAATAATTTTTTCAATATCTCTTTGTTTTTATTGAAACCCACAATAAAACATCAGTTTATACTTGATTTGATTTGGGACTTCGGTACAGTACGTAAACATAACCAAAACTGAACAGCTTGTTCCCTGCAGATAACTGAGATTAGATTAACAGCTGTACACACATTAGAGGCGAATAAATATAAGGTAAGTTAGAGGTAAAGGTAGAATAAATATGGCGAACACAAATTTAATTACAAGAGGAAAAGTGTCAATCGTTTATTATTTTATTCGAAATGCTGTGTTCTTTTAGAGCTGATATGTGGTGAACCCTCGGAGTTTTATGAGTTTAAATTAGGGCCCAAAGTTGCATATAAAAAGGTTTGTTTTACTGTAAAAAGCAAAGCAATTGTGTAAATCTTCATATAAAGCAGGTAAATAAATAATGTTGAGTGCTTGTGAGTGGAATGGACCCCGAGTCGAAGGTCGTTTGTATAAATGCTGGCGTGCACATATTTGTACTACCTGAAATCGTGGTAGATCTGACATATCGTATATATATGGCAATAAAATCAGATTGTCATTATCACATTACAAATTAGTTGCCAATGTCAAAAAGTTGCAAGTCTCTCATTCATCTCATTGTTTTGATTTCCGTGCTGGACTGAATGTTTATTTTTTCGTTTGATTGTATAATAAATATATGTGGGAAAAACGAAGTTAAAGGTCATTAATAAATCTGGTGTTCCGAGTTACCAAACTGCACCATGGAGTTTCCAGACTTGGGTAAAAATTGCGAGTTTGAAGGTTGCAACCAGATAGATTTCCTGCCGCTCCAGTGCAAATGCGCGAAGATCTTCTGCCGGGAGCACTTAAATGTGCACTTCCTGTCCGGCGAATGCGAGTTGGCACCCAAACCTAAGGAGGTTAACTTCAAAAATGAGGATGAAATCTTCAAGTGCTCACAGAAAGGCTGCAGAATGGGGAGTCTTCATAAATTGGCCTGTTTCAAGTGTAGCAAACATTATTGTATTGCACATAGGTTCCATCCGTAAGTATTAATACCCAGTTTACTATTGATATTGTTATGGCTATAGCTACATACTTAAAACAAAGAAAGTATTCTTAACGGCTGGCATGACTTTTGTATTTAGTATAGTGATACTAAATACAAAAGTCATGCCAGCCGTCTACCAAAATGTTATGTAAGCAGTAGGCAAGCACTTAAAATATGTAAAATGTATGTTTCAAAATATTTTTTGAATCCTGGAATTTCTTAAACTTTGATTATGTATTTTCAGATCATGTCCTGAAGACAGAGAAGAGACTCGGGCTGCTAAGATTGCAGAGTATGAGGCACCGAGAGTACTCCACAGGGAAGCCAATAAAATTTCCCAGGAAAAGGTGAATAATTTGGTTGTCAATTGGTTGATCAGCGTGGAAAATGCTCTTTCTTTCGACAGAGCATTATCAACTTTATGTTCAATATTATTGATATTGCATTATTCAAACATGTCTTTTGCATACTGTTCTCACAGCTCATTAGTAACTCTGCCTTCTGTACTGTGGGTTGGGGGTTCAATTCCCATCCAGAATAAAACACACATGTAGTAAACATACTTTCGCATATTTTTCACATAAATTCATAGTTTCTGCTGGGTGTTATACGTATTTACAATAAAAAGTATATAAGTATTCTATCAGTTACCTGGAACCCATATTACAAGCTATGCTTTGGTAAACGTTTATCATTCTTGGTTGGTTCCATTAGCTCCATTTAGCCCCAGCTAAATGGAGCTAATGGACGATATTTGAATAATCTTCTTTTCTCCCTTTCCAGATAACAGAAAACATACGAAAAGCCCTACAATCATCAGCAAAGATGAAAACAGCGGCAAAAATTCACCTCATGAGAGTCAAGCAAAAGGCTATCGGAGATAAAACACAGCCAGTGAACAAGCGTGTATACTTTGCCATAAAGAAACCAGACAATACAGATCCCAAAGCGGTAAAAATAGTCACACAAGAGGATGAACTATTGAAAATGGATTCCATTACGATGGAACCGGACTTAAAAGATACCGTATCAGTGTTTATAAATTCAGAATGGACTCTAGGCAGAGCGTTGGATGGCATATGTGATTTATGTAAAATAAGAAATGTTAACAACACTCCTGGTAGTACAAAGGTGAAACTGTTCAGATATTTTGATGGGTACTGCGTGAGTCCTGTGAAGAATGATGTTTTCATTCAGGAGTTGATAGATAAACAAGTTTTACAGCACGGTGATAAACTGACTGTTGAGTATGTAGGTACGGAAATATTAGAAAGCTTGGATGAAAATGCTCAGTTGTTTTTGGAGTTAAAATAATTACATGTTGGTGGACATTTCACAGAGCGCCATCTTATCATCCATTTTGTAAAGGAAGCTAAGCATAGCTTATATCATGGGAACCAGATAACTGATATATTACTAATATACGTTTTATTTTTGTAAAAACATACATAGCTTGTACTACGGGAACCAGACAACTGACAGAATACATAATATTCTGTTACTTTTTGTAAATACATACATATTAACACCTAGACAGAATAAACATTCTGTTCCTCACACAAATGTTTGTCCTGCATGGGAATCGAACCCACTACCTGCACAGAAGGCAGGATTACTACCAACTAAGCTGTGAGGACATTCAGTAAAATGATACTGCAGAGATCTTACTGAATTATTGTGATATTATAGTACTAATACTACTAATGAAATGAATAAATCAAATATTTTTTCTTAATTGGTTTGGTTTTTTCTACTTACCGGATTGCTTAAATGCATATCACCTATTGTTAACGTAACCCTGAGACCTGAAGGTGGAATGTCTTCCTCATGTTTTCCTTCATCTGAAGCTTGAGCTCAGTAGTATTCGAAGCCAAGACATACAGATCATAATATGACTTCACTTCAAACAGCCATTATTGCTTCAGTGTTAAGTTGCACAGAAGGCGATTATTCGAGGCGCATTTTAATCCTTTGTGGTGAAGCCAGAACCACACGATTAAGGCCACAACGATATTAATAATTATCTTCTTCGTTACATATTGTTTCTCATTTTTTTAAAAGAACAAGCCCAATGTTCTATGTCTTCTTATAAATTTCAGAATCAAATCTAAGTTCAGGAGGCAAATTACTACGGACAAACATATTGGTAGTCAACATTTATTTTAAAAATATTTCATATTCACCATATATTTACGAATGACGGACAAAAACAACTGCTATAAATAACCGTATAATATAAATACATCTTAAACTAACTTACATCATAGCTGCATCACTATTGTAATCTTTACTGACTTGGGACTGGCTTCTCTTATAGTCTACTAAGGGTACATTCGCGGGGCCGGAGGGGTTGGTGTGGGCGGTGAGAGGGGGGGTGGCAGCCAACTTGTACTTCTCCACGAGCCAGTCGCACCTTCCACTCCTCGCCACCATCGTCATGAAGTCTCTGCGGTACTGCTTCGTCAGTATCGCGTATAGGAACGGGTTAGCGCACGCGTTCAGGGGGTAAAAGAACACCAGCAGCACCTTCCCGTGGCTCACGTCCACCAGCGGCACCCCGGCCAGGGCCGTCACCCCGAAAAAAGCCACCGGCGCCCAACAAAGCAAATCGGTTCCGATTAACAGCGCCATTTTGTTCGCGATCTTCCTCTCAGCCGCCGCCGCGGCTCCCCTCCCCCCATAACTCTCGCTCCCCCCTCCCAGAGACCTGTATATCTGCACGTAGCACACCACAATAGTGACCCAGGCTACGGCATTGGTCATGAACAAGCCGCCTTGGTACACCGCGTCACCGACGTCCTTGCTTTCCACCGGCAGACATATCGACGTGGACGAGTAATCGGACACTCCGAGCAGGGGTAGACCGGCCATCAGTACGGAGAACGCCCATCCAGACACCATTATCTTCGCGGCCGCCGACAGTGAGATTCGTCTCTCCAAGTATATCGCGTAGGTGATCGCGAACCAACGTTCCAAAGTCACTATCGTTAGGGTGAATACGGACAGTTGTCCGGAAAACACGGAGAGGAATCCGGCTATTTTGCAGCCGGCTCCGTACTGCCAGTTGTAGGCGTAGTTGAAGTATTCCCCGTAGGACCTGAGGTCCACTACGGCGATCATGCACAGGTACAGACCGGTACACAAGTCGGAGAAAGCCAGGTGGCACATGAGGAATCTGGGTACGGTCAGTTCCGCGTGGTTGGTGAGTAGTACGAGTAGGACGGCCGTGTTTCCGACGACCGCGGCGGAGATGACGAACCACACGCTCGCTCGCAGCCAGCTCCACCCCATCACGTCTTCGCAGGGGTTCAGCGCGTCCGGCATCGGGGTACAGCTCACTACTCGCGGACTGCACACAAAAGATATGATTTTTTTAATTTCCGATGTGAAGTGATAACCGCTACCCATAGACAACAGCAATACGACCCAAGTCCTCTCCACCAAAGCTGCCGTCCTTTAACTAGAAAGCCGTTAACCCTCAAAAGGTAAATTTTGACTTTAGTTTTTGCTAATTTTAGTTTGAATAGGTAGCGATCAAGATTCTCTATCTTTCTGTCTAAGAAACTTTTGTAAATTATAATTAGCTCCGTAGATATAAAAAAAATTTTAGTCCGTTAAGTAACGGATTTAAAAGGAATTAAAAAGATTTATCTGAACATATCTCAAAAACAATAATTTGGGCTTACGGCTTTTAGTTAAAGGACAGCAGAAAGTATGAGATCACCTAAGTCGCATTGCGTTGCGTCCATCACCCCGAGACGCGGATGCTACGTCTCATGCGTCTGCAATTTCATTTCGCCTGGTATTCGAAGTTTGGAATCTGGAGTCATGGGTGTAGAGCAGGACATATGTATTTTGAGGCTCGACCCGTTGTTGGGAGTCACTCAAGAGTATTATTATTTTATTAGTAAATCTAGAAGCAAAATTACGAAACGAAAATACTTCAAAATAATCTCTAGTGCTACATAATTGTATGCAACATTAATCACCACACATTATCATAAACACTTCTGCTACTTGGGTAAAGTGAAATGGATTCGTGTTGAGTTCATTTTTAACAGCCTGTTTGATAATAATAAATATTAGTGGACATTCCACACATCGCCATCTAGCCCCGAACTAAGCATACTATGGGAACCAGATGACTGATACAACAATACACATATACTTTTTTTGTAAATACATACATATAAATACATATTAACACTCAGAACAAACGTCAATGCTCGTCTCACAAAAGTTTGTCCTGGGTGGAAATACTACTAACCAACTGAGCTGCTGCTACTTTGGTCCCGGAAAAATGGAGTGTTCCCGTGGGATTCCTTATTCACCGCGGTTAACACCACGGGGCGCAGCTAGTAATAAATAAAAATCATTTAATTTCGAAAAAATTAAGAAATATTACTTACCTAATACTGAAGTTTCCACAGGAGGCTGACATTTGCCCCCCGAGGGTCTTGTTGACCGCCTCATGAAACTCCCCTTGGTCGTCGTCTTCGAAGCTACCCGAGTCCGCGAAATACTCGTCCAGGTACAATTTGCCGTCATACTCTTCGCTTGTGGTGGCTGTAGATACGTCTTCATCGGGAGATCTGACAAGCAATCACGCTAACTGAAAACCAGCGCTGCACTCTCTTTCAGTGTGCAGCACTATGTTGAGACAGACCTTTTTGCCCACTCAACACATTCCTTTTACTGTGTTAGTTGTATCAAGTGATTTGCAAATAAATTATGTATATTTATCTGGTCAAATAGTGTTAAGTACAGTAGAACGTCGATTATCCGAATTAATTGGGGAACATGGGTGTTCGGAAAACCGGATATTTCGGATAATCGAACTGTATTGATTACACCAAAGTCAAAGTCAAAAACTTTATTTCCATAGAATTCATAACGAAATGGCTTGGAAACGTCAATATTCAAAACATAAGGTCACGCGTACTTGTTGATAAGTTTGATGCCTGTTCAAACCCTATCCGACCCTCCATGGGGAAGAACAGCCAAGAAACCCCTAATGGAGGTTTATTACCACCCATTATATATATAAAAGTTTCTGTGAAAATAAATATTGTACTATCCATCCAAGCAGTTTTTGCGAAGTGTAAACGACAAGCATTATACAGCATACGATGCCTATTCTTTAATATTAACGTGTTTGAAACAAAGTAGGCGCGCGCGAGTTCAGCGGGAATACTAGTTCGGATAAGCGGTCGTTCGGTTGATCGACGCTCGGATAATCGACGCTCCACTGTACATTATTTTCCAGGATATAACTCACGTGGAAGGTCCGGTGTTATCCCAGTCGGGGTCGACAGCTCTGAGCGGGGCGAGGGAACGCTCCCCCCTTCTGTTCCCGTCGCATCTCTGTTTCATGATAGCGAGCTGTGTTTCATACAGTTTGTGCCTCGCGGGGTTGTGCCTCTCGGGGTATTTAAACGCGCAGCAGTGGAAATGGTGGGTCAGGTGGGCCTTCTCCAGATGCTGAAATATACATACAATAAATATATTTAGGTTGTATTTCACACAGCACCATCTAGCCCCAAAGTAAGCTAAGAATAGCTTGTATCATGAGAAACAGGCAACTGATATAATACTTTTTTTTAAAATCCATACATATTGACACCCAGACACAGAACAAACATATATGTTCGATACAGAAATGTTTGTCCTGGGTTGAATCCAAACCCTCGACCAACAGTGCAGAAGGCAGGGTTACTACCAACTGAGCTGTGAGGCAGTCAGTTACATAAATATACATTTTGTGTACAGTGAGCCACTTTTCACTTTGTGGGTTACACTATCGTGAGAATGTAGACGTGACTAGACGTGAGCTCGTGACCGCCATTGTTTTCCCACGAATAACTCAGCTAATACTTTCAATGTTACGTACCTGAAACTCATAAATCGATGGGATATATTTCAGGGAAGGTGTTTTCTCTATCCTAAGTATTTCTAGTTTTTCTAGTCCTTTGGTAGGTAATGAGGTAATAGTGGTACTGCTTAAATCTCTGAAAGGACAAAATTTAGGTCACAAAACATTGCCCAGTATCAATTCTCGTCAGTTCGATATAAACATATATCGAACTCACATAGACAACTGACATACATATTAATATAGAATGTAAGAAAATAGTAATTACACTGATGACGAGACATAATATATTATATTCTATTCATAGATATATGCCTTTATCCCTGAAGGGGTAGGTAGAGCCTCAGTGGTTAACTTTTTAACTCGTGGGTTATACTACCGTTGGAAATTAGACGTGACGAGAGGTGAGCTCATCGCCGCTGTAACGGCATAGTTAAATAATGATGTACTTACAATTGCCTTAAAAGTAAATTTCCTGAGAATGCATTATCATCCAAACGTTTCAGTTTGGTGTTGCCTCTGAAACTCCTGAAATAAATAACCATAAGTGAATAAAAGATGGCGCTGTACGCGTGACCTTATGTTTTGAATATTGACGTTTCCAAGCCATTTCTTTATGAATTCTATGGAAATAAAGTTTTTGACTTTGACTTTGACTTTACCTTACGACTTCAGTTTATTTAGTCTTAGTTTAGTTAGTAGTATATTTATATTATACATATTATTTTATATTATACTACAGAAGCACGTTAGCAGACTTGGGAAGCGTTTTTTTATTTACAATCGGCTTGAATTTGAACGTAATTGTTTAGTGACGATGCTGTCTAGGATGTAACTTGCTGCACAATGACCTATCAACTACTATCTTAGTCTCCCAGATTATTAGTAAAAAAAATAAGGCAGAGTACTTAATTTTTTAAATTAAAAGTCATAAAAAGTTTTGACTTTTATAAATGGCAATGAGTTGTCAATTCATTGTCTGTTCTCATTATGATGTTGAAACAAAATGATTCTTACAGACACGAGGTAGGTTTTTCAGCTATAAGCCAAGGTGTTTTACAAAAAGTATTTCACAAGCAATGCGACTTCGACAGGGTATGTTCATATCAGGTATAATCAATCATTGCACGAAAGAAGCCTCCTTGAAACGCACTCTTAAATACTTACTAGTTCAACTGATACTCACAATTTAGATATTTGTGCATTCTTGAATGCGAACGCAGGTACTTCTTCAATCAAATTGTAATTGAGGGACCTGCAATTAATTTGTTTGAATGAATGGATGAATGAATGAATGAATGATATTTATTTGCTGGAATACAGGTAACATTCGTTCTTTTAAAAAATATATTTAGTCTCACTGTTACAGTTTAAATACACTATATTACGTACTTAATTATTAAAATGGTTTCGCTTTTCACTACGGCGGCGTTAGTAAGGCTGCTAAAGAACAGTTTTTTCATTTACGATGGGCAGTTACTTATTTACTAAACATTTCGCAAAAAAAGGGAGTAATGAGTAAATACGTCGTAGCGTTGAAAGACTATTAGTTGACGTCATTTTTCATCTCATTTTCACTTAGTATTGGCCTGAGTTGGTCGCAGAAAAACAAACGAGATATCTAAATGGAATACAATTTTTTCGAAGTGTTATTATTCTAATATGGCGACTGGCTTGGAATTGTGGCGTAATTTTCATTTATTAGGTAACTGGCTAATTCTAATTCATTGGGATATGAGACTTGGGTCGTGTAACTAGGTAAAGGAGAACCCAAGTCAGATTGCTTTTTATGGGCAAAGGTTACCACTTAACACCAGGTGGGCCATCGTTTTATAACTTAATTGTATAAAAAGATGCCACGAATGTTTGTAATATCATCATAAAGTTGTTTCGGCTTTAAAACTGAACGTAAAAGCTTAGTAAATCCATAATATTATAAACGTGAAAGTTTGTATGTATGGATGTTTGTTACTCTTTCACGCTCAAACGGCAGAATGGATCTGGATAAAATTTGGTATCAAGATAGCTTATATCCTGGATTAACACATAGGCTACTTTGATCCCGGAAAAGTGCAGTGTTCCCGTGGGTTGATTTACTCACCGCGGGGAATACCGCGGGGTGCAGCTAGTAATAAAATAAAAAGTGGTTGTATGTACCTAGTGACTTACACTTGATCGGCGCGCACGCGCAATGCGTGAGCCGGAATGCGCCTGATGTGGTTACCTTCTAAGTCTCTGAAACACCAATGAGGAGATAAGAATAAATATATATTGGTGTACATTTCATACAGCGCCATCTAGCCCCAAAGTAGGCTAAGCAAAGCTTGTATCATGGGGACCAGACAACTGATATAATATAAGCTGTTTTCTAAATACATACACATAAAACATATCAACACCTAGACAGGGAACAAACGTCTTTTTTTCGTCATACGAATTTTTGTCCTGGGTGTGAATCGAATCCACGACCTAAGTAAATATTCAAATTTATAAATGACAACTTTTTTAATTGGCATCTGTACCCATTTCTGCCGCTAAGCAGTAATACATTCGTGTTACTGTATTCCGAATAGAAGAGTGTGGTTGCCGGAGAAATTACAGACACATGAGACATTCTACCTTCACGTCTCAAGAGTTACTGGCGCATAGGCTGCGACATGGGTCTTGTTGTGTACCTAGGAAAAGGAGGACCTAAGTCGTATTGCTTATTACGGACAGAAGTTATCATTTAACACCATAGATATATAGATAGATAGATAGATGGATGGATGGATAGATAGATAGATAGATGGATGAGATATATAGATAAAAATAAAGATAGACTGATAGATTGATAGATAGATAGATAGATGGGTGGACAGACAGATAGATAGATGAATAGATGGATAGATAGATACTTACATCGCCTGCAAGTAAGACATGTTCCCCCGCTTGCTGTCGTGCACATGACTCAGGTTCGGCACTTCGACCAAACCCGACGTTGTAATGATGCTGTCGAGATAAACACAATTAGTTCAGATATTTTGGTCTGCAATCCATATGTCTGAGTGATGTTTGCAGAACTTAACGTTTAATGTGTGTACGTAATTCCCTCGTGTATCATGTTACAAAGGATGAATTAATGTTTCACGAATTAACTAAGGAGGAGTATATTCAGTTTATTGTTGTTGTGTTTAAATTCATCGCAGTCCGTTAATATTTTCGTGAAGTTCAATTATCCAGTATTATATTAACGGGCGTTAATCGTACGCAGTGGTCTTGTATCATTACGAGAATGCAATATTAGTTGAAAAAAATTATCGGTACATATATTTTTGATGACAAAATTATGGTAAGTGTAGCTTATGGCGAGACGCAGTTCCCCATTAGCGCAGGAAAGGAGCAGATTAATATAACTAATGAATATAATAATAATAATAATAATCATCATTTATTCGACCAACAAATATCATAAATAAACACAAAAAATTTAAATTTAATACGTCGAGTAGATCTTTGATTTAACCATAACGAGCCAAAAAGCAGGATCAGATGTCTCCGTCGCAACGTACGCAGCTCTGTGGTTAAGTCATACTTTGCATAATGTGCTGTCCTGCGCTGCGAGTAACTGCGTCGCCTGAATCCCAACGTAGCTTGGTCTTGCGAACACTACTCATCACATATATGACACTCATGTATATACAAATATACATGTTTTGTGGATACCTACCTACGTGTAGTTTGGGTATTGTGCACAACAATGACATACATACGTACAATGTGCGCAGCTCGGGCAAAGCCGGGAGCGGCGCTATGCGGTGCAGCAGCGGCGCCTGGGTTATAAAACTGAAAATAAAACATACCCGTTAAATTCTTGCAGATTTTTATAACTATTTGTCAAAATTGTGTTAATATTTTTGGAATCTTTTTTATATTAATTTTATATCTCAATCTAATATAATGACCAATATTTCAACGCGTAAATAATTTAGCAGTAAAAAAGTACCCTGAGAAAATAAAATAAAATAAAATATAATATATATATAATAAAATACCCCTGAGAAAAGTATTTATAACTTGGTGTACAAAACTATTTAACGGTTAAATTCAAAATCGTTTCAAGGTGGTTCCGTTATAAGCTACGAAATAAATTATTGTAGACCCTGCGTAGCACACTAAAGGTCCTGAATACTATAATATAAAACAATATATACTCTCTTAGCAAATCGTAGCCAGGTTGTAGCTGTGAAGTCAGTAGACTCAAACTTATGCCTTATGCACGTCTGTGCAGTTTATTAAAATTATAAAATATATTAATATAAAACAATAAATTCGTATTTTTCTTACGGCTAATAATGAAAAAACACACACACACACACACACAGACAGTTGAGTCTACAAAACAGTACATTTATTTATATAAACAATAATAAATAAATATTGGTGGACATTTCACACAGCGCCATCGAGCCCCAAAGTAAGCTAAGCATAGCTTGTACTATGGGAACATACATATCAGACTGATAGCAAACTTATATACTTTTTGTAAATATTTACATACATATTACGAGTAACATACCCAGAAACAGAACAAATATTCGTCACTCTCACACTCGTTACACAAATGTTTGTCCTGGGTGGAATAGAACCAACGACCTACAGCGCAGAAGGCAGAATTGCTACCAACTGAGCTGTGAGGTCAGTCAATTAATTAATTAATTATAAAAACGCAGTACTAAGTTATATAAGTTGTAATATACGTACAAAGATTTGAGATTAGGCATCTTAATCAGATCTTCCACCGCGACGTGTTCTAGCTTAGGCGCGTCCATTATTGACCTGAAATAACCAACATAATTAATTAATGTTTTTTTTTACTGTGCATAATTTAAACTGCTTAAAACAAATATTTGTGTTTGTTTACCAAGAAACATCTAAATTCTTCATTGTATACTTGAAGTAATGTAATTAAGTAATTCTATGGGGGGGGGGGGGGGGGGGGGGGCACGTTGTTCCCTTGGAATGGAAACCCCCGGGTGGTGCGAAAGGAGCGATCCAAAGTAGTAGTAGATCTTGTGCTAATTACGCCCGTAGAAGTACTGCTACCACACCTGGTAATCTGCCGCCGAGCAGTGATGCACTCGTGTTGCTGTGTTCCGGTGGAAGGGAGTGAGTGCCGGTGAAATTGCAGGCGCATGAGACGTAACATTCCCGTTTCGGGGTGATAGACGCAACGCAATGAGACTTGAGTCATCTCGTACTTTAGTGGAGAGGATTTGAGTTGTATTGCAATTGTCCATGGACGGCGGTTACCACTTAACATCAGGTGGCTGTCAGCTCGTTCTACTACCCACATGAAATAAGATAAAAAATCTGATGTACTCACAAATGCTCCACCTTGTGTAGATGGTAGCCGGCGGCGTGTATGGCGCGCGCCGTTAGCCGCGTTATGTTCGTCATGTAGAGAACCGCAGACCCGCTGTCGCTCATCACTTCACTTCGACCGTTCCGTCTCACTGCAACAAAGAACAAAATGTTTCACAGGAAATTAAGAGCAGCAGAACGTCCGGGGAAGTACTGCCACCATGCCTATATGTTCCGGTTTGAAAGGTGTGGTTGCCGTTGAAATTACAGGCACATGATACATTCCACCTACACGAGAGTTACAGGCGCATACGATGCGGCTTGGGTCTTGTCGAGGACCCGAGTCGCATCGGTTGTTATGGGCCAAGGTTATCACTTAACACCAGGTGGGCCGTCAGCTCGTTCTGAGATGGAATCACATAAAAAAAATGAAAGCGGTCAAAGTGAAAACTGCACCCAGTAATGAACGACCGCTGCTGGATTGATCTACAAAATGTTTCAAGAAGCTGGAAAGTGTTGTGTATAACAGTTTTATAATTTTAGTTGTTTGTGCGTCTGCTAAGTAATATTATTTCCCAAGAATTGTGTTGACTAACGCAACTTTGATATTCGAATGGCAAAAACACGAATGTGTTTTCTTTGAATAAAAGGGACACGGTTAAGTAATTGAATGTAAATAAAACGACATGATTTGAGGCCGTTGCGGCGCATTAGCGTCGCTTTCATCTATTCTCACAAACAATAGTGTAAGTGCTGTCTATTTTGGGAGAAGCACTTGTAGCGGAATTAGCTCAGTAATGGATGGAGATTTTGTGTGGCATCGGTGTGGTGTGGCAGGCGAGGCCGAACAACCGCCCTCCTGGTTAAAAGATAAAAAAATAGCGGCTAAAATATGTAAAATCGATGGTTTTATTTTAGTTTTTGTACATTTCACACATTGTCATCTAGCCCTAAACTAAGCATAACAAAGTCAAAGTCAAAACTTTATTTCCATAGAATTCATAAAGAAACGGCTTGGAAACGTCAATAATATTTAAAACATAATGCCACGCGTACTTATCGCTAAGTTTGACGACTGTTCAAACCCTATCCGACCCTCCATGGGGAAGAACAGACAGAAACCCCTAAAGAGATTATTTAAGAGGACTTCCCTTTTTTTACAAGCACGATCCTTACAATGATAGATATAGCTAGATATGTGATAAAATGCTTATAGTTATACACTCTTTTAAATACATACATAATTTTATTATTATATTATTGTTTCTTTGTTTTGGTGTGCAATAATGCAATAAATATATCTATTTATAGATACATATTAACCACAAAACAAACATCTATGTTCGTCATGCAAATGTTCGTTCTGGACGGGAATCGAACCCATGGCCAACAGTGGAGAAGCCAGTCAAAATGATTGACAGAAACTGTGTTTGATAGGCTGGTGGGCAAGTCGCTTCACAAGGAATTTGCTAGATACATGAATCATCTCTTTCAGTAACAGATCCGTCAATAACTCAAGCCTTTGCTCCATGAATGAGAAACTCGCATGTATTTATAAATCATGTTAATTCCCAATTAAAGTCAGTTACGATCGTACCAATTTATACAGCGAACTGAGTGATGTTTATTTCAAATACTCAACCTATTTATATCAGATCTGGGAATCATCAAGATATTAATTTTGCGCAGAGTTGGTACAACAAAGAAAAGGCATCATTCCATCAAAATTCGCGGACTTGTCGGTAATTTGGTATAAGATTTGTTCTGGCCGGGTATAATAAAGAAATTAACGATGGGACAGGAATAGAAATAAATAAAGGAATTAATTACTGGAAGAAAGTGGAAAAAGAATGGCGGCGAAAAAAGACGTGTAGGGATTCAAACCTACGGACCCGAGCAACGTAGGCCCCCAAAAAATATAAATATTTAATAATACGATAGATACTATAATACGATATTAATAGTAGTACTACATGACAAATTAAGTGCTTGTATTAATATCAGATATCGAATGTTTTCGTTTTTGTCGAATGTAAAATGGTGAAAATAAGCTGGAACCATTTTAGTAGTAAGTGAAGACCTTTGTTACCCCCCTTATTTTATGCAATAAAATGTTCGAATGAGTAAGTTAGTAAGTGACATCGACTTATGATAGTCGTGGTTTCGAATCCACTTCATCTATCCAAGAGGTCAAGTTTCAAGTGGAGGTTAGGAAACCATATGATTAGTCCATCTGCAAACATGGCTGAGTCAATATTTGACTGCAAGCGAGTTATTGATTATAATTAAAAGATTTTTTAGCTACATGACAAATTGAAAATTTAATGCCCAAAATACTACCAGTCTCATTCCATTTGAGTATGAAATAGCATATCACATACCATTCGCAAACAATAAATAAAGGAATACAGTTTTATGATATTATCTCGATAATTGTTTCGGTATCACGAGCCCTTATCGCGATTGGAATATTCATATATTTGTTATGAATCATTCGTTCTGCATCGTTTTTTCTGTGTAGGTTAAGTATTTATTTCCGCATATATACATACATATCGTTGTTTCCCTGGAATGTATCAGTATTTATATTTATATTATTATCAACAAAGCTATAAATATTTTGTAGAAAACTTGTTTCTTTTAAAAAAATGCTTCTATTGTATTAAGGAATATTTAGAAGACTGAAAAAATATATTAATATATTAGACAAAAGTTTTTGTTTCCTTAGTCTATCTCTATTTATTTTTGTCCCAAAATTTTGATTTTTTTATTGTTTATTTTGTATTTTTATTGTGTGATTTTCAAAGTAAACTAGTTTTAGTGTTAGTACAGTACAGAGCGCCAATAAAAATTTGCAATGCCTGAAAAAGGAAACTAAGTCTTAAGCACCAAATTATCTATAAGACGTTATTGTACACTTAGTTGGAAAATAAATTTTGTATTTTTATTTGTATATGTATTTGAATTTATAAATCCTACTAATATTCTAAATGTGAAAGTTTGTATGTATGGATGTTTGTTAATCTTTCACGCTCAAACGGCTGAATGGATTTGGATGAAATTTGGTATCAAGATATCTTATTTCCTGGACTAATACATAAGCTACTTTGATCCCGGAAAATTGCAGTGTTCCCGTGGGATTACTTATTCACCACGGGTAACACCGTGGGGCGCAGCTAGTAAAAAATATATATATATAGTGGCCGGCTGGCTAGCTTCCTTTCTCATTCTTCCAACAGTGAGCGATATGTTTAATATATAAAAAAAAAAAAAATGGGGAAAAAACAGTGGATTACAATAGTTGAGAAACGATGATGTCTGCACAAGTAATAAAACTGTGTCGCAGGCATCAACGCCCACCTTCGTTAGCGGTTTTTAATGTCATATAAGAAAATATAATATTGCATCAGTCATCTGTAACGAGCGCACATTGTCAATAATTAAAACATTGCTATCAGTGAGATCGGTGACGCGTAAGATAACAGGCCTTCTTTGATGGATCGCATGCAGCCCGGATATCATCAAGTAACTGGTAAGAAGATGTGATATATCTTTTAGACTTCCTTCTTTTTTATCTAAACCGATGAACTGTACATATGAAATAATGATATCTCTGAAAGGTGACTATGTTATAATGTGCAGGTATAATGTAATAATAAATATTGGTGGACATTTCACACAGCGCCATCTAGCTCCAAAGTAAGCTAAGCATAGTGTCATGGGAACCAGACAACTGTTTTTTTTATATACACATACAATACACATTGACACCCAGACACAGATCATCTATATTCGTCAACAAATGTTTGTCCTGGGTGGGAATAGAACCCACTACAGCACTGAAGGCAGGACTACTACCAACTGAGCTATGAGGCCAGTCAAAATTTTAATACATTATACTATATAATTTTTTTTTATTTTTATATATAATAGGCTCACATTTGACCGCAATCTCACCTGATGTTAAGTGATGATGCGGTCTACGATGGAGCATGCTTGCCTAGAAAATACCTATTCACTCTCCTCTTGAAGACCTCCAGATTATAGTTCTCGGGAAATACAGACGCAGGCAAGGAGTTCCACTCTCGGGCTGTCCGCATTATGAAAGTGGAAGCAAAACTCTTCGTACGGATGTGAGGTAATTTGACCAAGAAAGGGTGACGCGACATAAAAAACCTGTGGCACAAAATAATCTTAGGGTAGAGAAATGATTGTGTTTTCATTTGAGCGCCATGTATTCCGGCGCCATCTTTACGGTCGTGTTTTATGAGCAGTATCTACGAGAAAGTCCATCGTCATAACGATGATATCTCATGAACACGACATGAAATTGATTCCATACTTAATGAATATGTGGTAATAGGTATTGTCTTATCACTAAATAAGCTGTTGGCACAAATATTATGGTACGGTAGACAATAATAGAGAAAATATAACTAAGAGGTTTCGTGGTGAAAGTATATAAAATGTTGGGTCAGTGAGTCGGATATATCCAACACAATGACTCATCACGTAATCTCTGAAACGACGAAGCGTACACTAGTCTGATGGAGGTAAACTAAATTTCACGCGGTTAAAGTCAGGGCCGGATATCAGTCTAGGAATTTAAAGGACTCTTAAATAAATAATAATAAAGTGCTAAGGGAGGAATGTACACATATATGGATAAGGATAGATAATCTGGTCTGCCTATAAATAAATATAGGTGGAAGTATATAGCGCCATCTAGCCCCAAACTAAACATAGCTTGTATGGGAATCTGGCAACTGATATAATACTTATACACATTTTGTATATACATACATATTAATACCCAGACACAGAACAAACATCTATGTCCGTCAAACGGGTAGTCCTGCGGCGGAATCGTACCCACGACCTATAGCGCAGAAAGCAGGGTAATTAACAACTGAGCTGTGAGGCCTGTCACAACTAAATTAAGAAGTGCTGAACCAGCATGCTCAAAGAGCTCTCGCGGATATGGATAAGCACAAATTATCTTGAGCCCCATACATTTTTTTAAGAGCAGTAGAACTCACGCCAAGTTCGTCCGGGGAAGTACTGCCACCATGCCCAATTCTACCGCCAAGCTAACTTTACGTTCGCGTTAATGTGTTCCGGTTTGAAAGGTGTGGTTGCCGGTGAAATTACAGACACCTGAGACATTCTACCTACACGAGAGTTACGGGCGCATATGATGCGACTTGGGTCTTGTCGTAACTAGTAGGGGAGGACCCAAGTCGCATCGGTTGTTATGGGCAGAGGTTACCACTTAGGTGGGTCCTCGGCTCGTTCCGAGACTACACCACATAAAAAAGTTTAAACGGATTTAAAAATATGACAAAGTTATAAATATATACCAATCAAATATGTGTGAATGAGCCGTGATATGTTTGTCACGCGTGTATGTATGTACAGCCGATTGAATCGGTAAATATATAGATAGTGTAATTACATATACCAACACTCCCATCTTGCTTGGGCAACACTTAATACTTACCATTGGCCTCACAGCTCAGTTGGTAGTAACTCTGCCTTCTGCTCTGTAGGTCGTGGGTTCGATTCCCCACCCAGGACAAATATTTGTGTATCGAAAATAGATGTACAGTGCCTCGGTATTAATATGTTTTATATACTTATGTCTATCTAATTAAACATATTGGTTAACCTAGTTAAAAGTCAAAACTTTACTTTGCACTTTGCACGTAGTGGGTATTTAGTCATTATCTGCTGGATGTGATACAACATTTCTATTTATATCACAGAATTAATAATATATTTATTGAAATGATCTATCGTCGACTTCCTCTACCAAATATTTCACAGTCAGTGTAATAAAAAAATATCATAAAACTGTAAAGTAAAATATAGACACAGTAAAGATAGATGGTATCGAAGACCGCTTTAATTCCAACAGATAAAAGGGCCATCCATCTATAAATAAAAATGCAATGGAATTTTCCTCAGATTATAATGCGTTTATAGCAAACACTCAAAACTGAAGTAATAATTTATTATCTACAGTAGTAAACAGAATAAGTTAATAACAGAGTAAGTATAAAGGTATGTTCACATAGACTGGCACCTTAACAGAATAATATTGCTGGACAATTCACACAGCGCCCTCTGGCCCCAAACTAAGCATAGCTTTGCTATGGGAGCTATATACTGTTTTTTGTAAATAAATAAATCATTATTGATGGACATTTCACACAGCGCCATCTAGCCCCAAAGTAAGCTAAGCATAGCTAGTTACATGGGAACCTGACAACTGATATAATACTTAAATACTTTTTTGTAAATACATACATATGATAAATATTAAAACCCATTATTAAGTTATTATTAACACGGGGAAAATATGAACATAAGAACTGTTAAAAAGTGTAAAGGCAAGTCACGAATGAAATTCGATCAAACGAAACTCAAAACAAAGGTTTACAATCATTTTACGGCGTCGGTCGTTAAAGAACTTGAATGATTTTTAATGTTTGATGTACGCGCAATTAAAACCGCTTCTCTGTGTTATTTCTATTGTTTCGGCAAAACCAAAGTGCTTTTAGATCATAAATTAAATGTCAAGTACAATGAAGTCATAAGCAATTTCAGTACTAAATGAAAAGATTTACATTAGACCTTGGGTTCTAGATAATAATAATAATTATAATTTAAGAAAAAACACTGAAACCTCCGCGGCGAATCACAATTTACGTATAGTTCCTGTATAATAATATAATAATAATACGTATTGGTGGACAATTCACACAGCGCCATCTAGCCCCAAACTAGCATAGCTTGTACTATGGGAACCAGATAACTGATAGAATACATATATACCTTTTTTTTTGTAAATACAATAACAATAATAAAAGTATTATGTACTGTATCAAAGTTATAGTACTCTACTTGCTATGTACTGCGATCAGTTCAGTTCTTCTTCTTTGGCTTTCGTGTCTTAGCCACTAATCTCTGCCAGTGTTCGTACAAGTACAATTGGAATGACTTATGACTTTGACTTTGAATCATTTGACTTTGTATAGAATCATTTGTGTCCTGTACCGCGAAGACCGCCTACAACTTTTTATAAATAAATTTATATTGCGGGTACCTTTATCGAACGCATTTGACACGTCTAGTACCGGGTGTCGTTTTTTGTAATGCTCAGTTAATAGGGTAGTGTCGTGTGTGGTGTTTTTAACAAAAATTTGGTTTTAACTTACTGTATTGTAAATTAATTGTTAACGAACAAAGTTAACAAAGTGATAAAACTCCAGCAGTGAAAAGTGATAGTAGCGTCTTAGTTTCTTATATTTAGCATTCCAGATGTCAGAAGGTTAGTGGGTACATAGTGTGTATGATTGAGGTTGTGCAAGCTAGTACACTAGAAGTTTTAGTAGAACTTACGCCAAGTTCATCCTAAGTACTCACCATTACCCTTTCGTCCTGCAAGCATTAATGCGTTCGAGTTATTTTGTTTGGCTTGAAAGGTGTGGTTGCCGATGAAATCACAGACACATTCCACCATCACATCTCAGAGATACGGGAGTATACAGTGCGACTTTGGTCTTGTATCTATGTAAAGTCACATGAGAATCAGTACAAAAACGTAAATAATAAGTAGGTAAGAACAATGAGCTAAGAAGATTGTTGTTTTGAAGATGTAAATAAAAGTTACAGAATATAGAAGCAGCCGTCTAAGATATAATATAATATCACATTCTATGAAATAAAGTATCCACAGGTTTACTCTAAAGTTTCTGAATGTACAGTATGTAGAAATACGCTAAGGGTGATTTAAGAATACTGTTTTAAATATTTCTATACTAGATTTTCTTTAAATACCTGCTTGAAATATGTCATTACAAATTTTAAATATTTACTCAATATTTAGTTCTCATTTTGGTACATAACGTTAAATCTAAACATACCATTTAGGAATGTCAAACAAAAAATTATAACCTAAAAACGAAATTGTTTCTTTCGATCATAGATGGCGTGTTTTATGGCAGAATTTCATGTTACGCTCTCGTTGTATCCATTAAGATTGGTCCTCCATAATGACAGTAGTTATCTGGATATAACGATTTGAATCGGTCGGATTCATTAATAGAACATATAGTTTTTTTTTTTTATGTTATGTTGTTACGGAACGAGCCGACGGCCCACCTGGTGGTAAGTGTTAACCTCGGCCCATAACAACCGATGCGACTTGGGTCCTCCCCTACCCTCTACTAGGTACGACAATACCCAAGTCGCATCTTATGCCTGTAACTATTTAGAGTGGCAGCGGGACATTTCGAAATAAACTGATACTAAAATCTATTTTTCTTTATCGGAATAAGTAGGGTTCTATCAATTAGAACTAAAATTTGAGTTATGAAGTTAGTGATTCGGAAAAAATATTCAATTCCCTACCATTCTGTATACTTATCTATAAACACGTAAATTCGGAAATGTTCCGTTAATGAATCCGACCGACGATATATTCATTCGTGATTTCGATGAATATAATCTTCTTCAGAGGCTGAATATATCAATTTAAATGATTTTATTTACGACTCTCAGGGAAACTTCTAATTATTATTTCAATACTAATTTGTTCTATTTTGAATTATAATTACTTCATTGGACCTGTTAATAACATTTACCCATAAATTGTTTACTCTAAAACAAAGAGCTAGTACGAAACATTATAAAACATGAATAAAAAAAGCCTATTTAAATGTTTCCTTAAAAAAACTTTGTTCTATTTTGAACTATAATTACTTCAATGTACCTTTAAAGTTACATTTACCAATAAATTGTTTGATATGAATCGAAGAGCTAGTATGAAATATTATTAAACATAAATACCGAAGGCCATTTAAATAATTCCAAGAACAGAATTGATCGACCGATTAACACATTATGCATATTGCTATTTATAAAGTGATCACTAGTAAAATTTTGATTCGATTTCTATTTTAATTTTCGAGAGGTCATCAGTAAATTAATTTGGATTGGATTTATACATTTTAATTAATATTATGACAACAAGGTAGTCGATGTATAAATTTTTTTGATGTGCAAATCTTGCAGAGCTGATGGCCCATCCCATAAAATTGAAAACATTTAAAGTTTTTATTAGCATCACTTATTTCACTCGCAGAAAAATTGTGATAATATTTACATATGTTTTGATCAAATCTATACATAAATTTTTATTATTTACACTCACTATTTTTATGAGCTAAATACTTCCCTCGGAAACATAATATGCAACATGCCGTATGTATTATCATAGAAGAAAATTGATTTTATAAAAAAGTCAATCTTAACCCAATGATTTACTTATAAATATAAATATATATAGATATAATTTCCATTTTGTAAAATGTATATGTTAATAGAAATTAAAATAAAGACCATTTTTTTTAAACTCAATAGATAACATGTATAATGCGTTTGATAGCTTGTCGACTTTGTGGTACCTACAGACCCCGCATTGAATCCAGTGGTCGCTGGTTCAAATACTGACATGCATTGTGAATCTTGCACATACGAAATGTATCAGTGATACAATTTTTTCAAAACGGTGAAGAAAAAGATGGTGTGGAAACCTGTAATTCTAATAACCAAATTTCGGAGACACAATGTCTAGTGTACGAAAGGTTCCACCTTGAGGCGCACTGGTTCACTACACTGGTTCAAAGAAAGAGTTTAAACTAATTTTGAAGGTTACAGTATAATAGTTCATATCAGCTCTGGAGATCTTGTTTCCTCAGTAGCTTTTCTTACAAGCCATACACGGCAGTGACTTGTCAAGGCATCCCGTTTCTAGTTTTTATTTTATTCTTGTTATACAATTTTTTTGTATTAAAGTATGTGTTGGGTATTGCCTACAGTTTGCGGGAATAATCAATTTTCTCTCTTTCTTTCAAAGTTAACGACTACTAACTACAAGAAGACTACATTTCTAAGTTATATCTCCTTAGTTCATCGTCAGTCTATAGCTGAACGAATATTACTCCAATAACGACGTAAAACATATTTTTACTGTCGAACGCACTTTTTTTCTGACAGGCAGCTACTAAATAATATTTTTATTTATAGTTTAATGAGATAGGTTTAGTGCCGAATATTTTCAATTGAATTAGGTAGGATATACGCGGTTGGTATGTAATGTTTATTATATTTTCATTTATGTGTTGTGTATGCGGAATTATAAAAACAATTCAGACTCCTTCGCTGACGAATATTACGAATTTCTCAGAGAAAAATCATTTGATGAAAAATTTTGTTTTAAAAACGATTGAAAGAAAGAAAAGAAAGAACATAACATTTGCAACAACTTATTACAATTGTAGGCTACACGAAAACAATAATAAACATAAAGAAATAATAAATGAAAAGGTAATAAAATTCTCGCAAAGCAGTTTTTTTTATTAAATGGTAACAGACGTTTGAAGATCGGGTTGGTACCACTAGGCCACCACCAATGAGTTTTCTACATAGAATCACATCTTTATCCCTGAAAGAGTAGATAAAGCTTTAATATTCCCCTGTTCACCTTGTGAGTTATACCATCTTGAGAACGTAGACGTGACAAATGGTTCTCTCTATTCGATTAATTCTATTTTCCCCACAAATAACTCTGCTTTGAGCGATAAGACCCATTGTGCATTTCTGTTTTTTTTAGATTAATTTAGTTTAAAAATGTAATTGTTTAGTTAAGGTGTTATGCACAATAAAGAGTTTCTATCTATCTATCTATCTATCTAACACTTCCGTCCAGCAATGAATTCCCGACATACATAGACAGCAAAGAGAAATCTCACGCCAATGAAATTACCAACAATTCTGGGGAATCCGGTTTCACGGCCTAGGCATCATTTTAACTCGGACTATGACTAACTCCTGAACTGAGTGATGGGTAGAAAATAGATGTCCATTAGTTGTCAGACATTCAGGTCAAAGAGACGAGACATGCCCCCGAGGTAACTACTGTTTACATAATGATGACTCAATCAACCTAAGTAACATTTTTCCATCGTAAATAACATCATCAGACTTATAAGGCTGGTATGACTATTCCGACCCAAAAATGTTATTTTTTAAGGCGACGGCCCACCTTTTGGTAACTGGTAACCTCTGCCCATAACAATCGATGCTGCTTGGGTCCTCCCTACTAGGTACGACAAGACCCAATTCGCATCGTATGCGCCCGTAACTCAGACGTTTAGGTGGTATGTCTCACGTGCCTGTAATTTCACCGGTAACCACACCATTCAAACCGGAACACAGTAACGCGAATGCGTTACCGCTTGGCGGCAGAAACAGGCATGGTGGCAGTACTTCCCCGGACGAACTTGGCGTGAGTTCTACTGCTCTTAAAATGTATAATAATTGATACAATATCAGCCTTGTAACAGTGTCACTTATGTTTTCGTAGATGCTATAATTATCCAAAACGTGCTACTATCAGCCTATTTTTGGCAAATTCTTGTTCGCCTTTATCTACATAGAAATAAATAATCTAAAACCTTGTAATTAATCACTAACAAATGACATAGCAATATTTACATTTAGCATAGTGGTTGAATTCAGATTTATTTAAATTAAATTTTAAATACAGTCAACTACCAATACAGTCTATACTATACGTATGACTAAAAGTTACCGGGGATGTATGAAAAGCCTGCATTATATAGAATACCTAGGCAGTATACAGCATTTTTAGGCAGTGTATGAAATATGAGACTTATTACATACTTACCTGACCCAACCTAAACGCTTCTATTATATATACACTTTGCTATATGTAAGTGTACTATTTACAAAGTATATTGCCCTCATAGCTCAGTTGGTAGTAACCCTACCTTCTGAGCTGTTAGTCGTGGGTTCGATTCCCACCCAGGACTAACATTTGTTTGACGAACATAGACATTTGTTCTGTGTCTGGGTGTCTATATGTATGTATTTACAAAAACGTACTAGATGGCTAGATGGCGCTGTGTGAATTGTCCACCAATATTATTATACTATATTAAAAACTTATCTACCAATATCAGTCAATCAAGAATGTTATAACGATAAAAGAAATCGATAAGTTTAGATCAGTTACTAATCGAATCAATATTCGATTCGTGTTATGAATTGGAAAGTGAGTCATGAAGTGTCATTTAATAGTTTTGAAAAAGCTATCACGTATAGAAGAAATCACTTAGCCACATAAGGAGCGAGTAAATGGAATCGCTTAGCCAAAAACTATGCAAATATAGTCTAGAGAAACTTCTAGGCATTAATATAGATATCAATTATCAGCTAAATTATCAAATTATAGGACTAAATATAGGACACAGAGCTCAGTTGGTAGTAACTCTGTCTTCTGCGCTGTAGATCGTGGGTTCGATTCCCAGAACAAATATTTGTGTGACGAACATACATGTTTCTACTAAGTAAGAGTGTTTGTATAATATTAAGTATTTACAAAAAGTATAAGTATCCTATTAGTTGGCTGCCCATAGTACCTGCAAACTATGCTTAATTTGCTTAAAAGAGCAAGAGATACTGTGTGAAATAATTACTTTTATTATATATTATTTATTTATTATGAGAATTCATCCGGCCATAATGCCAAATACTAAAAAAAATGTGAGCCGTCACGGGACGCCTGGCAAATGTGAAACATCGACATTATTTTGTAAGAAACTAAGTACCCCATCACTAATAATGTTGATGATTTGTCGTAACCTTGAACGGACCAATCAGCGCTCATGCCGTGGCGACGCGTCGCCAAGCCAGAAATCGGTTTTACGTGCGGCTATATTTGTTTCACATAAAAAAAAAAACACATTATTAACAAGCTTTCTCTCGCGACTTCGCTCCTGTTGTGTAGTCTGTGCGATTTTGTAGTCGTTTTAACCAAGTGATTTTTGTCTGTCTATGTTTAATAGAATAATTTTTTCATTATTTATTTATTGTTTGTGAACCTAGGTATACAATGGCAGTAGGGCATAAAATTAGATCACTAGATTCTGCTGTGTGAGTATTCAAACATTAATATTAAATATGAATTATTGCTAAAATATAATGTCAATTTAATTTAATTTAAATCACCATTATACAGGTGGCGCCTAATAAATGTCTTATAAAATCTATTTTAAATAAAATTTTGCAAGGCTCTTCTATATCATGTAGATAAGAGGTTACTTTACGTCTTAGCAAACCAAACAATATCGTACTTTTGTTTCATTTCCATAGATTGTGTTGTGAGGAGTTGTGTCGAGTTAATTCTTGCTTTTCAATCCCAATGTTTTGAAACACGTGTATATAAAGTTCTCGTATATTTCTTATTTCTTTATTTTTTATTTCTTTAGACTGGCCTCACATCTCAGTTGGTAGTAACCCTGCCTTTTGTGCTGTAGGTTGTGGGTTCGATTCGCACCCAGGACAAACATTTGTGTGACGAGCACTGATGTTTGTACGACACGCCAGGACACATAGCGTTGCCGTTGTTAAGTCCCCTACTTACGAGACAGCAAGACCCAAGTCGCCTAAGTGTATTAGTCGGTATGGGCAGAGGTTACCACTTAACACCAAATGGGCCATCAGCTTGTTCCGTAACTTAGTGACATAAAAGAAGAGGCTCTCTAAGGAGCAATTTTATCATTTTACTACTCGAGAGTACTAATAGTGGTAATTACTACGGAATCTACGTCTTATTCAAAATCCTACTAATATAAACGTGAAAGTTTGTATGGATGTTTGTTACTCTTTCACGCTCGAACGGCTGAATGGATTTGGATGAAATTTGGTACCAAGATAGCTTATATCCTGGATTAACACATAGGCTACTTTGATCCCGGAAAAGTGCAGTGTTCCCGTATTACTTATTCACCGCGGGTAACACCGCGGGGCGCAGCTAGTAGCTTCATATACCTACGCGGTAATAGAATCGTGCTTATACCCAACCGACTTCAGTTGACACTCCGTGACAGACAAATTACTGTGCCCACATCAATAATTTAAAATGATAACAGCTACAAAGTGCTAGCCGACAGTCTTGTGATAATAGATTTGCTAGATAATGTAGTGAAGAACTTGATTACTATAATAGATCTTTTGTCGTTGCAAATACGGTCTACTTTCCTTTGAATGTTACCTTTTGTGTCTTTTCTTGGTTAGGTTTACGTATGTGAAAAATAATCTCTGTCATCTCGCATTTTTCGTGACCCTAAAATTTGTTTGTAGCAGTTCGCGTTTTAGAGTTACGGGTGCATACGATGCGAATCGGGTCTTGTCCTAAGTAAGGGAGGACCCAAGTCGTTTTGCTTGTGAGGGCAGCCTATAAGTGGAAATAATCCTACTAATATTATAAACGTGAAAGTTTTTATGTATGGATGTTTGTTACTCTCATGCTCAAACGGCTGAATGGATTTGGATGAAATTTGGTATCAAGATAGCTTATATTCTGGATTAACAATAGGCTACTTTAATCCTGGAAGAGTGCAGTGTTCCCGTGGGTTGCCTTATTCACTGCGGGTAACACCGCGGGCCGCAGCTAGTTATATATAAAAGGAATGGAGGAGTTTAGAATAATTCCAAAGGATTATAACAAATAGATATAACACATTTACATTTTAAGCTATTGCATAGCTTCTATCGCGGGCCTTGAGCGTGGAGACCGAATCCAGAAATTCCGTAACGAAAAAAACCTAACACCCCCCACTCCGACCGGCACAGCGGTGATACTTTTTAGTTTTTCCATCTATCGATAAATACCAGAACTTTTAATGACTTTTTGAAATATCACGCGCAATAGCTTTACCGCAGTAAAGGTGGCAGTCTCCGAGTGCCACACGTCTTTTTTTTTTAATAATAACGACAAATTTTAAACTATATAATCCTCTAACGATATGCAACAGCTCGGTATGTTACTGTCCTTATTGCTAATGCAATCACAAATTAATTATCATTTTAATCTTGTAGAATATTTTATTATCTTTCGGTGGTATATATAAATCTGTGTGCGTATGTTGAAATTAATAAGAACAAATAAATATTGATCATAAAACAATATCAATTATTAATAAAAACAATAAAAGGTTTATAAAATTTTAACACATATTATAATATAAATTGTAACTATACTATATGTATAAAGGTAAAAGTCAAAATTTTCTCTTAAGGAAGAAATCGACCCTGTGCTCTCACCATTTGGCACGTCTATGGTCCAACGATAGCGTAACGAGGGATTAAAGGAAGTGGTTCTGCCTACGATTAGAGCGACAAAGTCTTATATGACTGTGGGAATTGGGGTATATTTTTTGGGTACGGAACCTTCAATGCGAATTCATATTTAACGTCATTGAGCATTCTAGGAATGTGATACTTTTTTAAATAGACTAATTTAGTCGATTTAGTGTTTGAGATAAAGTGATAATAGAGCTCTTGGGCCTATGTACCAGCGCTGATGTGAGATGTAATCTCTGAATAGTAACACATATACATTAAATGCACAAATTGCGGCAAAAATGGTCATGGTGGCAGTACTTCCGCGGACTTGGCGAGGTTCTACTGAATGTAAAACAAATTTTGCATTTTTATTTATAAAATATTCATCTCCAAATAAATTTACATGATCATTATATATTGCATATTACCATAAATTCATGATCATGTTACTTAATATTTGCGCTGGCCATAAATAGGCATTTACCTAAATACGTCCACTTGACTGACTGACTTTGATGTTCATTATACATCAGTTTATTTACCTGTTACACGATAAATACTGGAAAAACATATAACCAGCATGGTTTCTCATTTGCAATGCAATTTGCTATCAGTAAACAATGTCAGTTGTACCTACTGTATTACTGTATTATTTGTCCCACTTAACTCTGGTTAATCTATTAATCTATGTCCTGTCTCCATTTTTGACTGGCCTCAGCTCAGTTGGTAGTAACCCTGCCTTCTGCGCTGTAATTGCGTGGGTTCGAATCCCGCCCAGGACAAACATTTGTGTGATGAACATAGGTGTTTGTTCTGTCTGAGTGTACGTATTATATTATGTATGTAGTAGAACTCTGTAGTTTAGATACAAATGCTAATCGTTGGTGCTAATGGAACTATCCAAAATAAAACGAAAAAGAAGATTTTATATAACAACACAATTAATGTGTAAAAAAAATATTGTATATATGGCAATTTTTTTTGTAGTTATGAATTTGTTTCTAAAAAAATAACATCCTAATTAATATAATGAATTCTAAAGTGAGTTTTCTTTATCACGCTTTCACGCCTAAGCCGTTTTATTACGCTTTTGGATTTTGGTACAACGAAAAGCCAACATATAATGGGCAGGCTAAGAAACTAATTATTGAAAACTATTCCCACATATTCCCACTTACCTATAAATATGATGCACGCCCAGATGTGAAATTTCCAATACATTTTCATTGTCTCTCACGCTTCTTCACTAACAAAATTAATCAAACGAAATCATGGTAAGTAACAACATAAAATAGGAATCACATTTTGAACTTATAAGTTGACTTTAAATTGACCAATAAACTTTTAAGTTTATGTTTAGTTTATAAAATAATGTCCGTATTTTTCGGTAAATTATTTTTACCAACATTAGTGTGACGCGCCCGCCCACCGCGGTGTCTAGGCGGTTACTGACGTGAAGACGAAAACTGTACGGATTGTACGAAAATTATTGCTGTAGATCGTTGACCGATGATTTCCTTTGTCATGGTATTTAAGATAATAAAGTATTTATTGTTAATAAGTGCCCTATTCACGATTCACAAAATTCAAATATACTGTTAATTAATTATAATTAATTATAATAATTTGTTCATAAATTAATTAATTATTAACAACTTTTATGGGCGGTACAAGTATTGTAAGCGGCAACAAAAGTTCGCCAATGAATTTCTCTACATTCTCAAACGGTCAAGGTAAATGTCGTGAGGAAACCGACATATTGTATCTAGTAGGGACCCAAGTCGCATCGCTTGTTATGGGCAGAGGTACCCACTTAACACCAGGTTGGCCGTCGCCGTCGGCTCGTTCCGTAACGGTATCACATAAAAAAAAATGTATTAGTGCTATAATTTCTAAGACTTGTGACATCGAGTTACGGCGTTCGTGGTAAATTAAATATTCAGTCTCGCTTCTCGAGAATAGGCCTGTGTCATAGAGAATAGACCATAGAGAATGTTGCGGTTGCGGTATTTATGGAAAGAAGAGTTCAAAGTCTAAGTAAAAAACTATATTTCCATAGAATTCATAAAGATATCGCTTGTTTAGATTATTTAACAGATTTCTTACATAAAGTATGTATGAATAATCATATTTAGTTAGCTTAGCAACCAAGATCGTAAAATCGCAGCAGTTAGAGAGATAAAGACAGCTTATTCACTATTCAGTATTTAGTTAAATTCTACCTATGGGATTACTTGACTACTATTTGGCTGACCTCACAGCTCAGTTGGTAGTAACTTTACCGACTTTGCTGTAAGTCGTGTGTTTGATTCTCACCCAGGACAAGCGAAAAGTTAAATATGCGTGGACTGATTTACAATTATGTACCTTTTTTGATTGGGTAGTGTATAAATTGATTGTCGAAGATTGATCTTCGTTCTGTATCTGGGTGTTAATACTATATAAATGTATTTACAAAAAAAATGGTATTGTATCAGTTGTCTGGTTTCCATTATACACGCTATGCTTAGCTTACTTTGGGGCTAGATAGCGCTGTTTGAAATGTCCACCAATTCGAACGTAGTTCTAATCTAATTATTTTATTTATAAATTGGTTGATTAGTAAGATTTAAACTTTTCTGTAATATATTTTGATTTATTCTGATATTACTAAAAAAATAACAATCAAATATCGTCTGGCAGCTGTCCAATAATTCCATGGCGGACAGAAACACGTTATACGGGCAATAAAACCACTTGTTTACATATTTCTAGACAACTTCCGGTTGAATGAAATATTTAAGAGCACTGTTCGACCCGCCCGCCGCCGCCGGCGACTTGTACCGCGCATAATTAATAAAACATAAATAAAAAAAAGCCTTGTTTCTATATATATAATTATATGTCTATTTTTGTATAGTATTTTTTATTATTTATAACCATATAATATAATATCAAGATAAATCAGCTTTGGTGCCATTAATAAATAAATTAACAAGTAAATATGGCAGCAGTCTTTTCCATAGACAAAATAGATCAGTTTTCTCTTTCGGTTAGAGGATGTTTTCATAAAACAATATTAATGATTATGATCTAATTTTGACCATTTGGGTGAACACTGATTAAAATAAATATATTCTGCAATCTAAATGCGGCGTTGAATGGCCACACAAGAAAAACAAGGATGGTTGAAGGTTGAAGAAACAGTCAAATAAATAGTCAATATATCGACGTAGGACCAATAGCGAGATTCTCTGATTCGTACGTAATCAATATTAGCCTCAGTTGCATCTAGGGTCGCCAGGTCGAAAACCCAAAAAGGCGGACAGACCGGTTATTTAGCCTGACATTTTGTTAAAAATGACGAAGCGACTGTTTTTTTTTTAAATTAAAACTTGACTTTTTCACCATATATCAAACCATAATCATTTTACATTTTAATCTTCTTAAATTTTAATGAAACAGCAAGAAAATTTAATGAATAAGTTTTCTTTATACTAACATATGAGAAATGTAAAGAAACTGGCCAAATTTAAAAAGCCAAAAACCAACTTATGTGGCCGGACACGCAACCAAAAAGCCTGACTGTGTCCGGCTTTGTCCGGACGCGTGGCAACGCTAGTTGCATCTGCATCTAATTATTGTCTGCACTACCTTGATGCGCCGCGCGTGTCCTCAGTATATTTCTGTAAGTCGGTTATGAAAACAGCTCATATTTTCGTCTTAAAGCAAACATTTTATGCTGTGACTGTGTGGTGGATATTGAGGTCTTCAATTATGTTTTAAATTACAGTATCACATGATTTTAGTATCAGTAGAATGATTTTAGTATAGTGCACGAAAGGAGCCTCTTTGAGGCGCACTTCAAATCCTTTCACCACACCGGTTCGAGAGAACCAGTGACTCGAATAGATAGGTAGTATCAGTAGCACTTAGGCCAAGTTCGTCCGGAGAAGAACTGCCACCATACCCAATTGCCGCCAAGCAGAAATACATGTTCCGGTTTGAAAGGTGTGGTAGCCCCTGAAATTACGGGAACTTGAGACATTCCATCTTCACGTCTCAGTGGCGCATATGATGCGACTTGAGTCTTGTATCGAAGTAGGGGAGGATCCAAGTTTTAGTGCTTGTTACATGCAGAGATCATCACTTAACACCAGATGGGCCATCTGCTCGCACCGTAACTTTATTACGTAAAAATAAATGCCATACACACTAGTCTTTCTAAACTTTTGTTCAATTTTGGATACTCGTTTTACTACTTACATATTTTTGTTAAAATATCTGAGGATGTAAAAACGTTAGTGGGTTAATTTACATATTTTTTATTCACAATCTGCTAAGACAAAGGTTATGGTCATTTTTTCACTAATAGTTATACGAAAAAAAGCTAAATATCCACATAAATTGTTAAATTCAAATTATCTCGGACTACGTTGCCCTGGTGTGTGTATGTCAATTTTAATTTTATTTGTAAAGTAACACAAAATAAATATATTTGTTTCTTTCTTTCAACTGAAAATTGTTAACCGATTTAAGAGAATATATAAACTTTATTTACATATATACACAACATATGTATATGGAATGACGAGCGCACTAAGAATTCAAGTATTAAATTCATACAGTTTTTGTAAACATTTTATCTATATCGGAATAATCCATTTATTTCCCAATTTTTTACAAACAATATAACATTTAACTCAACCTTATGATAAAACAACACGCATTGTGCACTAATCTATTTATATTAGTTCAATATACTCTACAATAAATACATTTTGTTGCTCCACACATAGGACACGTGCTATGAGTGACGTCATAAAACGAGCAATTGGCCCACCATAAACTGTTTCCACTGCCCGCAGCAGTAGCAAATACGCCGGTCTCTTGCCCTACTTAAATAAGGGAAGACCCGACTCACATTGCATTGCCATTCACTAGAGACAAGAAGATGTAACTTAAGTAATATAATAACAATAATATTGGTGAATAAGTCACACAGCGCCATCTAGCCCCAAACTAAGCATAGCTTGTATTATAGGAACCAGACAACTGATTACATATATACTTTTTCGTAAATACATACATATTAACAATATTACAATGCGCCTGCATTACTGCTTTGCTGGAAATGGGTATTTGACAGTCCTTCCAAATCTTATTGAGTTGGCAGTTAGTACTCGCAGGAACTAGAATAAAGATTGCTGGTTTTAACTCTCTAAATCATTATAACCTGTTTTTTTGGTAAACATTTATTCGCCTTTCCGTTACATATACCTAAACACATAAAGATAAGGGAATAACTTTTTTTTTAATGTGATTTAGATACGGAACGAGCCGACGGCCCACCTGGTGTTAAGTGGTAACCTCGGCCCATAACAACCGATTATTTTTAGATCGAATTGAAAACTGCCTTTTACAGGTAATGGACAGAAAGAAAAACAGAATAATATATTTTACAGATATTGTGCAGCTAATGTTTTTATCTTTGTGTTATTCAAGGTAGATTAGTATTCGATTTAATTATTTTATACACTATCACTACGGAAGTTTTTTGACAGCACTGACAGCTCAGTTGGTAGTAACACTGCCTTCTGCGCTGTCGGTCGTGCGTTCGATTCCCACCCAGCACAAATATTTGCATGACGAATATAGATGTTTGTTCTGTGTCTGGGTGTCAATACGTATACGTAAGTTTAACAAAAAAAAAGCATTATATCAGTTGTCTGGTTCCCATGATACAAGCTATGCTTAGCTTACTTTGGGGCTAGATTGCGCTGTGTGAAATGTCCACCAATATTTATAATTATAAAGTCATATATGCATTATATTTACAAAATACAATGAAATCAATTGAATATCTATAGACCGTGAGTAATTGAAATAAGCACAATTGTAGTGACATGTTCATAACTATGATATTTTTACTTTTTGAAAGGACGTCTACGAACCCCTGTGCGCTACGGGAATCCGTAGCACTGCGCGTAGCCAGGGGTTCTACAAGCGAACTCACTCCGCTTAATAATAATAAACATTTATATCAGACCAATGATCCATATTTTATTAGTAGAAATTAATTACTTATAAATAAAATATATAAAATAAAAAAAAATAAAAAAAATTTGAACCAGAAGACTGATAGAATACATATATACTTTTTTGTAAATACATACATATAATACATATTAACACCCAGACACAGAACAAACGTCTATATTCGTCACACAAATGTTTGTCCTGGGTGAGAATCGACACCACGACCTACAGCGCAGAAGGCAGAGTTACTACCAACTGAGCTGTGAGGCCTGTCAAAGTTGTACCATATCTGACAGTTAACCACCTACTTTTATCTCTTACTTTAGCCTCTACTTTGGAATGGGAAGAACTACGCACTATATTGTGCCCCCCATATCAGCCCGCCCTTGGCGCGTCGTCTCCCGTTCCTCCCGACCACGCAACGCCCTGACTAGTACCCTTGGTGTCGTTATATTTAAATAAAATGTTTAAGGGTTGATAGCCCTACGATTTCATTAAAATAAAGCTGTCGTGGCCTTCTGCGGCCAACAGCTACATTTTTTTTATGTGATACAGTTACGGAACGAGCCGACGACCCACCTGGTGTTAAGTGGTAACCTCTGCCCATAACAACCGATGCAACTTGGGTCCTCCCCTACTACGGCAAGGTCCAAGTCACATCGTATGCGCCCGTAACTCTGAGACGTGTAGGTGGAATGTCTCATGTGCCTGTAATTTCATTCTACATTGTTCATACATGAAAAAAATAATTGAGGCCGCCAATTTGAGACATGAAGGTGGAATGTTTCACTTGCCTGTATTTGTATGTATGTGTATAAAAGTGTATGCGTATTCTATCAGTTATCTAGTGCCCCTAGTAAAACCTATGCCTAGTTTGAGGCTAGATGGCGCTGTGTAATGTCTACTAATAATCATTTATATAGCGTAGTATGAATCATCCGGCGCTCATGATGATGAAACAGTTAGGTCATGTATATTATTCCTTCATCCAACAAGGTGTATATTTACTCGGTTTCGAATATATATATCCCAATTAATTATAGTGCCGCCTCCCCATGTTTGTATAAGACGTGACAGACATTAATCTCTCCGACGGGTCATCAGCATTGATTTTCGATTACTGCCCGCGAACATTTGCGCCAAACAAAAGCCTCGTTAATTTAAGTGCTTTTTTATTTGTTTTATTAAATACTAGCTGCACCCCGCGGTATTCCCCGCGGTAAGTCAACCCACGGGAACACTGCACTTTTCCGGGATCAAAGTAGGATATGTGTTAAGCCAGGATATAAGCTATCTTGATACCAAATTTCATCCAAATCCATTCAACCGTTTGAGCGTGAAAGAGTAATCATACATACCTATGACGTGCCCAATCACTAAAATATTTAAGTAACTGCTAATGAATTATTATAGATGTCATCGTTGCTAGTCGCCTGCAGTCATCACTTTCACATCACTTTCACGTTCTTTTTATTTATTTTATGTATCTATGTATATATCGTATAAATATACAAAGACAATAAACATTATAATGTGTAATAAACTGACAGCCTATAACTGTATAACAAAAGGCAGTGTAGTTTTCCGTTGCAGCACCATGCAACGGAAAACTATACTGCCTTTTGTTTATTGTGTGTGATTAATTCAATTTTATAGTTGTTTAATTTAAAAAGATTTTATGATAAATTATGAAAAAACCTTGTTCCAGGTTAAAAAAAATTGACGGGTCCGGCGTTTTTACCAAAATGTCCGGCTAAACTAGCTGTTCTGTCCGGCTTTTCGGTTTTAACACCTGGCAACCCTAGTAGCAAGCTACAGTGGGCGTCTAAAAACATCGTCACGTTTTGCGATGTGTTAACTTTTCGTTTGTTAGACCTTCTCTAGCAACCAGTGTAGCTACCTACTTACATTTTTGTATAAAAACTTTGTTTACATATTACATAAACTTGTGTGAGCCTATAAAAAATATACCAAAATGGGAATTACCTAATACTTAATTAAATTTGTCATAAAGCTATAACTTACCAGTTTTAGCAGCAGAACCGTCTGGGGAGTACTGCCACCACATCCGTTTCTCCGACTATACGCATTACTGAACTACGGGCGCAATATGAGGCGACTAGCGCCTCTAAGTAGGGGAGAACCCAAGACGTATTGCTTGGTCATGTATGAGTCTTTACTTACATAAGATGCGATTAATTTAGTTTATTCAAAAAAAAAAAAAATATGCATTTCAACTCAATGAGAAATACCCCCATATTAAACTAACCCCACTATTAAAATTAATTACCCAGTGAACGAGTCGGTTACAAAATGCGAACTCGATATAACCAAAGGTTGAGTTATTCTCTATTTCATTTTAAGTGGTTAAACTGACCAATCTTGATCCCTGAGGGACTACGTAAGTGGTGACATGAGGGGAAATATTATAAACGCCAATTTTTACGTTTTGAAATCGATTGCTAAGGTAACTTTTAATTATATTTTGACGCCAGCGGGGTCGAAGTAGCCCCGCTTTCGCCCGCTGAGGGCGCATCTTCTCCCATTTCTGCCGATTCGCATCGACTCAAGCCCAGTTCCGTACTTAAATAGTGCCCTTGGTGTGTTTAAAGACTTTTTTACCGCTTGAGAGCTCTAGCCAAAAGCCCGCGAAAACGCTGTCAGGGCCATCTGAAGCCAACAGCTAGTGTCAATTCAAAAAAAATGCATTCATCAAGAATTTAAATAACGTGGAGGACTGTCCCGTTCCCTAGCCGTTTCTGATCTGTTCTTGTGAATTTCTTGAAGCTTTGACATTGACATCCCCATGGACCTAACTTCAAATCAAAAGGCTCAAAACATGTAATCTCCGCGAGGTTCACATGTTATTAGTTTAATGTATTAACATAGTGAGTAATGCATATTAATATTATTTGTGACCTTGTTACCTTCCAGTGTGGTCAGTGAGCTAAGTGTCATATCTAAATATTTCACCTAATCATGTTCGACAAACATTGGGCGGCACTGCGAGTATGTACATTATTTTTGTCATATTCACTGGTTGATAAAATTTGTAGCAATTATATGCCGGTTTTTCACTATGGTTGTAAACTATACTATACTATATTCTTCAGCAACAAGATCTGGAGCTCATGTACCTATCTATATCTATTAGAAGGCGAAAATTACTATCGTAACTAGCGGATTAGCCCATAAGTTCCATACATAATAATTAATAATGTTCAAAATGAGTGAAGTTACACAGGGCGCCCCAACAGACTAGGTTCGAAATTAGTAACTGATCTGTCAAAGTGCACCCCGACTCTATCGATTTTGGCCTGATCTGGTCTGGCAACACCAGTCTTCCTGTGACAACCCTTAGAGTTAATACCGTCCAAACATTTGTGACCCGTATGCGATTTTTTTACTAACTGCGTAACCTCACAATAAATACTAAAAGGTAACGTCATCGGCAGTTTTCATCTATGTTTTTAACTTTTTTTTTAAATTAGATAGATACTTTTTAAAACAAAAAAAAAAACTGAACTGGCGTCAAACTTAGCAATAAACGGAAACGCTTGACTTTTTAATTTGCTTGACAATTATTCCTCTATGAATTCAATGGAAATCACGAATAATTTATCTATTGTCTGTTGAAAACGGGTATAAACATAATGAGATTTCTACCGCGTAACCTGTACCTATCTGTCTGTAGTCCAACAACACGTGTTATTTTTTCGGGATGCTTATGTCAGTCAATTTTGAAGCCAGGATCAAATAAACTTGAAAAGCAACCGCAAATTACAAGCCCAAGTCAAATGACTTCATCCGGGACCTTTAACTTTTATGTGTCATACTTCCTCATATCCCCAAAATCCTTGTTTCCTTGTGCCCTGTTTGCTACACTCTTACCTTAATAACTCTTCCCAGCTAGGTGTCTCCCTCTCATAACTTGTAATTTGTATGAAATAGTATATTAACTCTATGTATGTAGTAATTAACTCGCCGTATATCATCTTTTGGACATGGCTTGACTGCCGTAGGTATACGAGTTTTGACTCAGACGGGCCAAACGAAGTAGTTGACAATAGTCAAGACATTATTTCCTTCAATTAGTAACAATAAGTGACTTGAAATGCCAGTCAGATTGGAAATTGGTCACGCGTTCTTATTGCAGCTTTGTACCTAGGTAAGTCTGTTTCAAACCTGAGGTAAAAATACTATCCAATCCTTCATGGGGAAGGATGTACAAAAAGCCGACTTGAGCCTCGTCTAATGCAAAAGTATTAACAGTAATGCACGCACGACGACGCTCGTTATAAACTGGCGGTATAAACGATATTATATTTCTGCGGCATCTATCGGTCAGTAGTGGAATCTGAAACTCAGGTAAAATAACGTGTCATCTTTGATAGGTGAGAACTAAAAAAAACTATGTATTGCCATCTATTACATCTTTAAGTAAACTGCAGTCGCTATAGTCTAAAACTTCAATTTCAATGCGATATGTACCTTTCAAGAATTTTATTTTTTTCTACCCACAAGTGTTTGATGAATTATGAGTGAATTGATTTCTGGTAGATTCATTCCTGATTATGATGAATGAGCATAATATAAATAATTATTTTCATATAAAAAATATGCTATTATTTTTTTGTCTATGCTCTACTCTATTATTTTGCGCCTGCGCTCTTGATGGACTACACGACGTACCTCAAATTATTTTGTGGAAAATTTGAAGTTTGTTGTTATTTTGTGACAACTAATTATTCATAATCATTTATGAAAGCTTCGTGCAAATTACCGGTCCAAGCGCGAGGCTTGATTTCACCGCGGTGATCAGCCTGGAAGCGCTCAGATACCACAGTACAAGCGGTGTACGGTAGCCATCTTGGAATCGAACAAAGCTTCAGATGTGTAGTTTGTCTGTTTATCAATAATTTCAGTGCATTTTACTGTAAATAGTTTGTATGTTTAGGATATGTACGAAACGTTCGTCCCTATGTGTAAATAGCTATGGCTGCGTCAAGGAAATTACAAGGTAATTTGTCATGTTATCAGGTTAGAGATTGATTGACCCCAACTGAACTAGTACGTGTTCTAGAGCATTATTGTCAACTGATGAGACCTCCGCTTGGCTAGAGACCCAACCTGCTGGTACGCCTTTTTGGGGCTAACGACGCTCGGGTCCGCAAGCTCGAGAACACGTATGTGTTCATATTGTTTTTAAACATCTGACTTAGGTTTGTGCTGTTGTGTTTCTTTAGAGATTAAATTGTTATTCTTAACTGGGTAGGCTAGCCAGCTGCTATGTATTGACATCTGTTCGCACAATCGAAGTGGAGAAATGCCTTCTATTTCACATTCTTCACTGTGAATGAGTATAAAATAACACACACAACACATCAACATTTTATGCCCTTTATTACCAGCAAGGTGTTTCTGAACTGGTTTCCAGTATATCATTATTGAGTAAAAAACACCGATTTTTATTTGAAGTACACAAGACTGGTGTAAAGGCCGTTGAACCTTCTCAGGACATCCAATGTCAGTCAGCATCAGGTTATTCCAGTTGAAAATCATTGAAATTTGAAACAGTATCGGTGGTCAACTGAGTTTAATTTAAACAAACTAATATTAAATAAATTAGACAGCACCTTTCGTTGCAATCCTTATGAACTGTTACAAAATATTCCAAAATGTTCTTTAACTTATGCCAATGTAAATCTAAATGCCCAAAACTGACTAGCATTACAATTTTATGAGCAGTTTTATTCATAAGTATGATTTCCCGTGCGCAGTAATTTAAATATCCACCGTTTCTTTTTAATGAACAGCCAGAATATCTGCGCTCTTGAAAATATTTTTGTCATAAACAGATGCATCTTAAAATTGTATACAACATAATTCTGAAGTCCTGCCAAATTTTCATTTTAATAAAAGACCAATGAAAGAAGGCAAGTGTCCATTGACAAAATCTTTAATTATTCATAATACCATTTGAATTTTCAGGTGAAATAGACAGGTGTTTAAAAAAGGTGACGGAAGGCGTGGAAACATTTGAGGATATCTGGCAGAAGGTGCATAATGCGACGAATAGCAATCAGAAAGAGAAATACGAGGCGGACCTCAAGAAGGAGATTAAGAAACTCCAGAGGTTACGGGATCAAATTAAATCTTGGATAGCCTCCGGGGAGATTAAGGATAAGAGTACACTTTTAGAAAATAGGAAACTAATAGAAACGGTGAGTCCAGTTTTATTATAGGTAATCAAAGGAAATCAAAGTTTTAATCACTAAGTCAAAGTAATATAAATAATATTGGTGGACATTTCAACCAACACCATCTAACCCCAAAGTAAGCTAAGCATAGCTTGTGTTATGGGAACCAGACAACTGATATATACTTATATACTTTTTATTGTAATTACATACATATAATACATATTAACACCCAGACACAGAATAAACATCTATGTTCATCACACAAATGTTTGTCCTGAGTGGAAATCAAACCCACGCTACAGCGTAGAAGGCAGGGTTACCACCAACTGAGCTGTGAGGCCTGTCAAAGTCAAAAACTTTATTATCATAGAATTCATAAAGAAAGGTCACGCGTACTTATCGCTAACTTCGACGCCTGTTCAAACCCTATCTGACCCTCCATGGGGATGAACTACAATACTAAAACTGCTCTTTCACAAGCCTCTGTTGTTAAGGGCTAACATACAGTTATGAATACTAGACCATTGCGGTCTGTAGACATCTACAAGTATATTGTTGACTAGCTGTTGCCCGCGACTTCGTCCGCGTGGAATTCGGTTTTATCACGCACCCCTATTTTACCCCTCGGAAAAGTAGCCTAAGTTACTCCTTGTTACATCAGCTATCTGCCAGTGAAATTCCCTGCAAATTCGGTCCAGCCATTTCAGAGATTAGCCGGAACAAACAGACAGACAGACAAAAATTGTAAAAAATGTTGTTTTGGTGTATGTGCCGTGTATACATCCATATGCACTTAGGGAAAAAACAGTTATTTTAATATTACAAACAGACACTCCAATTTTATTTATTTGTATAGTTTATTTAATTCAATTATTTTAATCATTTATTGAAACGTGTGACATGTTTTAATTAGAGAACCCAAGTCCTCAAAAGAAAATGAATAAGAAAAGGTAAATTATGGTTTAAAATTGTTCTTAGTTGTAGAATTAATTGAACCACAATGGCGTAAAAGTGATATTAAAATTTGTCACAGCATTCTTTTGATCTGTAATCTGTGGATAAAATTTAAAATGCCACCTTCCGGTCCTCATGAAGCATTATATATGTCAAATATATAAAGCAACGGCTTAGCATACATAGCCTGAGTTTGAATGTTGTTGATGGTTATTTTTCTGAACTTGATTCAATATTTTGTTATCTGTTAAGAATGTCTGCCACTAATTTGTCGAAACCACATCAAAGTGAGGCCCGCAATGAACTTTATTTCATCTTCCCATCGGAACAAGAAGTCCAAGAAACTCTCATTTAAGTAAAGCCGAATAGCGCACCATTTCATTGCCATCTTGTTTTGTACACTAGATAAACATTGTATTCTCTGTACTATGTACACAAGGGTATGATCAAGACACATAATTATAAAAGAAGACTGATAAAAGTTTGCCTTGGCCCACCTAACCATAATCTTTCATTAGAATCAAATCTAATATTCTTGTTGTGATCAGAATTTGATATTACTTATTGCATCTTTGTCATTATTTTTGAGAGATTCCTATTTAACAAGTGATGTTGCTATTGTTATGGGCAGGAGATACACACATCAGGTGGGCCACCTGCTTTCCATAGTTTAGTCATGTAAAGATCTCAGACTCGCATTGAAAAAAACATGTCACTTTTAGTATAATATCATTTACGGCTCAGTAGCTAAGTTTCAGAGTAAAACATCCCTCGAAGCCCCAAGGTTTATTCCCCGGCCAGGCCAAACATTTGATACTTTTTTTACGTGACGATCAGATGGGAGCCACCTGGTGTTAAGTGGTAACTCTTAGACCTGAAGGTGGAATGTCTCATGTGCATGTAATTTCACCGGCAACCAAACCTTACAAATCGGAACACAGTAAGGTGTATGTGTTACTGCTTGGTGGCTGAAATGGGTATGGTGGTGGTGCTTCCCCCGGACAAACTTGGCATAAGTTACTGCTACTGTCACCAGCATAAAGTTGGATATCAGCACTCGAATGATTGCGTTTTGTATGTATTTGTGTACATGTCAACAGCAAAATCCTAATATATGTTATTTTTCTGTATGAGATTCTTTGCATTAATTATTCCTTGATTAAGAAAAGCACGTTTTATTATATTGCCTCCTTTCATACCTACTGATATGTGAAGTAGATAAACTAGCTTGCTAAATGTCGTATCAATCTGGAACCAGAATTTCCAATTGAAAACAATAAGAATACATTTTATTTGCTCAGTCTGGTAAATGCCATCAATATTGTTGAAAGTTTGTAAACACATATCTTGTTTATTCAGATTATTTGGGAGTCTGTTATAATCTCTAAGTTAATTATCTACTTGTTAATTAGCTGCTAATAATTTATGTTTAATTGACATACTCACAAATACATTGTTGCGACTTGGGTCTTGTCGTACCTAGTAGAGGAGGACCCAGGCCGCATCGCTTGTTATGGGCTGAGGTTACCACCAGGTGGGCCGTCAGCTCGTTCTGTAACTGTATTACATACATGACCCAAACATCCGAAACCCTACAGCTCATTTTAAGCTTTCACTTAATTTGCTCTGGATGTAAATCGAACCCGGGACCTCTCAAACGTAGCTGTGCAGCAGTGTTATGAATACTTAATATTTTATTTAAAATAAGTTGGATATGGATTTGGTTGTTATTGATAATGAATATTCATTATCAGAGCGCAGTAAAGTGTGGCACTACTTTTAACTGTCATTTATTGTTTTAATTGATTGTTTACATACTGATTACAAATTCATTGTCCCACTGTGTGTGATTTATTTTTTTCTTCTACTGGTATTATAATTCAGTCATATAACTAGGCAGCGCTGATCAGACTAATGCAGAATACAGTAGTTGCGAGTTTACTAAATAAATAAAATATGTGAGAACTGCCTGCTTTATGCTGAACATCTATATTTTGAAGGTTGAGCCAACTGAGACGTAAACTGTGTGCTTGTATTTTAGATGAAAGTTCCCATCCAAAAAAAAAAAAAACAATAAAACTAAACAATTATAAATACTTTTTGGAAGAAACTTTTTCTTAAGAAGATAATGAATATTGAATCGCTTGTTTTTTTATTTTCAGCAAATGGAGAGGTTCAAAGTGGTGGAGCGAGAAACAAAAACGAAAGCATACTCTAAAGAAGGGCTCGGGGCGGCGCAGAAACTTGACCCTGCGCAAAAGGAACGGGAGGAGATATCCTCCTGGCTAATCACATCCATTGATTCACTTAATCTACAGGTATAATGTCCAAGATTAATTTATATTACATATATATTTGACTGGCCTCACAGCTCTGGCCTTCTGCGCGGGTCGTGGGTTTGATTCCCACCCAGAGCAAGCCACCAATATTTATTTATGTATTTGTATTGAAAATGTACCTGAGAGTGTTGTGGATGATATGGGACTTTCAATGCAAAGGTAGCCGGTTCCTAAAGCTGGTCCCCTGAAGTGTGCATGCTGATAAAAAAGTGTTATTTGTGAATCCGGAATAGGCTCCTTTAGTAGAGAGCCTTAATCGGTAATGCACGAAAAACTAAAACAAATAATACTGGGTCCATCTTTGAATTAACATAATAGCCAGATTTTGTTGGAGCCAGTCCCTAGTATGAGTAACCAATTAACATGAATGGTAGCAGAAGGTCCAGCAGAAATTGAATCCAAATGAGATTTCCATAGTCATGTCTCAATGTGACAAGCCTGATAGAATACTACGACTTTCCCTATTGCTGGTTTGAGCCTAGTCCTTCTATATTGCGTCTCGACCTTACCATATCACTTTTAAATTGTAATATTTCTAAGACTAAATATATAGGTAATGATTAACAAACTACTGACTATTGACTGGAGTAGTTTTGTCTAGAAGAGCTTGAGTCTAGCTAGAAACAGTTAAGAAAAGTACGTTTCCATTGCTGAAAGGAGCCCTTTTAGGTTGCAGTACTACTAACCTACCTTTCACCACTGGTTCGAGAGAGACAGTGATACAAGTAATGATACCTAACTGTTCTCATTTCCAGGTTGATCAATATGAGTCTGAAATAGAGTCACTCCTAGTTGGTAAGAAGAAACGATTAGACAAAGAGAAACAGGAACGGATGGAAGACTTCAAAACGAAACTGGAGAAACACAGGTTCCACATAAAGAAACTCGAAACGTTACTCAGAATGCTTGACAACATGTCTGTTGAGGTTGAACAGGTCAGTATTGTGGCGGAACTCATACAAAATACAAATACACAAAATTGCATTTTATATTTGTAATATACAACTTTGTTAGTAATATGCAGCAACTTCTTAAGGGTATGTTCTATACATAATTATATACAGGGTTAAAAGTAATATGCTATCACCTATTATGGGGGTAACTTTACATAATGAACATTTGCCCTACGACTATTGGAAATTTGAACCGCTTGTAAATATGCCGTTTCTTGCACATAAAGTCATTGACTTTAGAGGTGTTCTTACAACTCAATGAAGTTAAATGCCCTTAAGGCTAATTAATAACCTTTCAAAAGCAACTCGAATAACATTAGGAGACAAATCGATTACTCTCAATGAATTTAACGATACCATTTCCCTAGTGAAATTTACACAACCTCCTCAATGCACAGAAAACTGAGCATTTCGATTGCAAGCATAGGCCTTTTTCTTCCAGATAAAAAATATAAGAGAGGACGTTGAGTACTACATAGACTCGTCACAAGAGCCGGAGTTTGAAGAGAACGAATATCTATATGACGAAATCACTGGACTGCACGAGGTTGAATTGAGCGGCGTCGGTCTTCCTTCTTCTGCAACGACGGACAGCAATAACAGCAACGACTCGAGAGGATCGCCCGCGAGTATGTTATCAGGTACGTACTGCGTAAAGAGTAGGGTAAACATATACACTGTAAGCGGTCACAACGTCACTCGGCGAGGCGGAGTCGTCTACTGCGATGGAGGATCGCTCGCGAGTATGTTTGTCAGGTACGTACTGCGTAAAGCGTAGAGTAAACATAAACACTAAGCGGTCACAACGTCACTCGGCGAGGCGGAGTCGTCTACTGCGATGGAGGATCGCTCGCGAGTATGTTTGTCAGGTACGTACTGCGTAAAGAGTAGAGTAAACATAAACACTAAGCGGTCACAACGTCACTCGGCGAGGCGGAGTCGTCTACTGCGATGGAGGATCGCTCGCGAGTATGTTTGTCAGGTACGTACTGCGTAAAGCGTAGAGTAAACATAAACACTAAGCGGTCACAACGTCACTCGGCGAGGCGGAGTCGTCTACTGCGATGGAGGATCGCTCGCGAGTATGTTTGTCAGGTACGTACTGCGTAAAGCGTAGAGTAAACATAAACACCGTAAGAAGTCGCTCGGCGAGGGTTATGTACGAGGTGTTTATTCAAACGAGCCAGAAATGATTTAGTTTATCTGCACACGTTCTGCTGCTAGAAATGTAAAGAGCTACCCTTCTCGAGTCTGTAAGTAAATCGTTTTGGCTACTTTGTAGTTGTCGGGTACGCACTGGGAAGATTAGTGTATACAGGATTATTAGTAATATGCTAAACACTAAACCAACTATTATTCTACTACGGAATATCAAAGTGGTTTTGGAGAATTTTGGTGTTGTCTTCCTTTCTCACACGTTCAGATTACTGACCTTAAATTTTTCCAGTCAAATGTACCTTGAGACTAGGATTTATGATAAACAAAAGTTTACAAAACAAATGTCGTCAGCTTATGATAGTCAAAGTCAAAAACTTTATTTCCATAGAATTCATAAAGAAATGGCTTGGAAACTTCAATAATATTCAAAACATAAGGTCGCACGTACTTATCGCTAAGTTTGACGTCTGTTCAAACCTTATCCGATCCTCCATGGCGAAGAACTAACAAGAAATGGAGGGCTACCTTTTTTTCGCGAGCACGACCCTTGTAACAATATGAGTACTTAGATCTATTTTACATATATGACTACATAAAATACAGATATATAGATGTTACCCTTAAGGGGTTGTTAGCATATTACCAATAACCCTATATATGACGTCACTAGGCGAGGTGGAGTCTTCCGTGACGACGGCCAGCAAGAACAGCAATAACAGCAACGAGTCGAGAGGACCCCCAGATATTTTAACAAGTACGTAAGTAAAAGTGGAGTATATTGGCCACGTGAGACGTTCCACCTGCACGACTCAGAGTTACGGGCGCATACGATGCGACTTGGGTCTTGTCGTATCCGAATAGGGGAGGACCCAAGTGGTTTTGCTTGTTATGGGCAGAGGTTAATAATTTACACCAGGTGGGCCGTCTGCTCGTGTGCTCGTTCCGGAGCTTCATAAACACAATACATTGTTAAGTACATTATAGTAAATTGACGACCGAATCCAGTAATAGTATTACCCATTACCACTTAACTAATTCCAGAATTTCCTTTGTTAAAGGCATATCGATATAGCAATTTAATTGTGAATTACTCACAGACAGCCTGTTTCGTTTATATCATATGTTTATCTCAAGAAATTCAATTACGTGACTCGTTAGCTCAGCGGTTAGAGCGCCTCGATGTAAATGAGGAGGGCACGGGTTCAAATCCCGTACGGGTCAACATTTTTTGTGATAAATATTTGACAAATATTGTATCAGTCCACTTTGGTGTTGGGTTTGATGAATTATTGTAACGAAGCATAATTAACTGACCTGTCGAAATTCCGTCAGAAATGCGGGTATTCTTAAAATATTGTTTTGTTCTGTATTATCATTAAACTGGGCAATCTGGGCAATATTCGTGTTTTTGATGTACTGTTTATTGTTGCAACGCATTCGTAACATCGAAATAATAACTATATAACTAATAATCTCGCGATGACTTTCCGTAACTATCATTTTTTTTTTTCATTTATTTATTGTATACTCAGCTTTACAGTTTACACCAATGTGCCATATAATCATTCATTGGTATTTTCATCGATCATTTTCGTAATATAGAGTTGTACAACATTCAATTGATACACAATTTGAATGTTGTAACAACTCTATATTAGATACCATCGCGCCTTTGTATTTCCTAAGTAGACATTTTTTTTTATGTGATTAAATAATAAATAAATATTGGTGGACATTTCACACAGCGCCATCTAGCCCCAAAGTAAGCTAAGCATAGCTTGTATCATGAGAACCCGACAACTGATATAGTACTTATATACTTTTCTTTTGTAAATACATACATATAATACATATTAACACCCAGACACAGAACAAACATCAATGTTATAAACGTCACATAAATATTTGTACTGGGTGGGGATCGAATCCACGACCTACAGCGCAGAAGGCAGGGTTACTACCAACTGAGCTATGAGGCCAGTCAAAGAATGATATGAGTGAGAAAATCATCATCATTCATCTCTCTATCAACAAGAAGATATTACAGAATTTTACCCAGTTCAGTATTTGAATGTTGGTACCCCTTATACAATATTTGTTTGACGTATCTAAATGTTGGTACCCCTTGTTATATTTGTATGACGTATCTGAATGTTGGTACCCCTTATATTTGTTTGCAGGTACAAGTCCAATTACGTCACCGACGTTAGACCTCCACAACCACTCCACAGACTCAATAGACATCGAAAAGAAAAAGAAAGAAGAAATCATTGCAAAAGTAAGAACTGTATGTCGCGCCATCATGTCTCATACCACTCATTATTTCTGTTTCAATTAACGTGGAGTATTGATTTTGAATCATCGAAATTGATCAGTGCTATTAGTATTGGGTTCAATTAGCTTTTGTTTTCGGTAGAAGCTAAATTTGCTTATTATTATTTACAATGAAGAGGTTTATTTGCGCGGGCAAACAATTATAATTGCTGCCCTGAATACCCTTTTCGGAAAGCTGAATGTATTTTTTACGTTTCTTTGTCGGTGTTTTAATGAAAATTAATTTTTTGAAATATTTAAGATTGTGAATTTGATTTGGCTACTTGTACTAGATGTACCCCGAAATCCTAGCTTTAATATCGATTTTTTCCAAATTTTGCCAAATTTAATTACGTTATCTTAGGGTAAGTTGAGTTGTTACCAGGATATCAACAACCTGAACGGTATTTCATTTGGCCTATATTTGTTTGAACTTATCTATATACAAATTTATTACCTCGGTGACGTAAAGGTCCGAACATACGACTGAGTCGCGGTGCATAATTTGCAAATATTTGTACAGGTACTGAGATTTTGTGTAAAAAAAGAATTGAGAAACTCCTTTTTTTAAGTCTGTTAAAAATCCCTAAAATGTCTAAGTCCGTAGAGCCCTATAACATTGTGTTTCTTTTGTTTTGAAACCGGGCCTATACCGGCCGAAGATAAGATCTGATCTATATTATTCATTTTCTCAATACGTTACCTCGAATTTATTTACCGACGAAAATATGCATATTATATCCACAATTCACACGAAAATTCAATAAATATGCAATCAATTCTCATTCGCTGCCAAAATGAACATTAAACAAATTGACGTCGGCGTATTCGCTCGACAGTAACGGCGCGGCGGCGTATAACGGCCGTTACCTCCTACGAACCGTCGGCCATCTTGGTAACAACTCATAACGTACCCAATACGAATCGGCGTTACAACAAATGATGTGTGTTTTTACAGCCGGTTAAACCACTTCCGCTCCGAGCTGTGAACGCAGCGGTCAGTAATAGCACGTCTAACGTTAGTTCCTTGCTCAATAACTCCGCAGCAAACAATAGGTCAGTCCCCTGAGACGCATCTGTTACACGCACGAGAAGATTTAAAACTGATCTGTACACTTGAAGATGTCGTTACAAAAGTGTAGTTATAACTAAATGTGGCGTGACATCAAAGTTGTAAACGTTATTTTCACATAATTTATAAAGAAGTGGCTTTGGAACGTCAGTTAATTAGTAATATTCTGTAGAAAGATCCCCATAGTATTTTTTCTTCAATATCTGTAATGTGTAGACATCGGCCTGTTACAATTTTATTATATGTGTAGATTAGTTCAAGCGTAGATCGCTAAGTTTGGACGTCTCTTCAAATATTTCCAGAGAAATTCATAAAGAAATGACTTGGAAATTTCACTAAGTAAAATTCTGAGTATAAGGTCAAAGTCAAAAACTTTATTTCCATAGAATTCATAAAGAAATAGCTTGGAAATGTCAATAATATTCCTATCCGATCCGACCCTATCCGACCCCCAATGGGGAACTCTGATGAGCTAAATGTAAAGACAGCTAAGTACACTTAAGTTTGGGAAATCAACTTTCGATACGATAGAGTAGGGTTATATCTATATCAGATGTAATTTCGGATTTAATAAGTGAATTAATTTCACATTTTAAGCTTCATATTATTGGTCGCTTCAGTATAACTACACTTTTTTCAATGAAACTTTATTTTCAAGTCATTCTCTAGTACTTGTTTGAAGCGTGATCGAAATGCGGATAAAGTGAAGTCCACATCAATGCGAAATGGGTCAGCTTGCGTGAGTAAATTCAGACTTATATTCATTGGCGTAATAGCGATGTTGGCTCTGACTCATTGATTTGGACTGATCTTACAATTGAGCTGCGTGGTAGGGGTCGGTGTTTACTAGACTTCAACTAACAAATGTCTCAGTTTTGATTTCCACATTACTTGGAATAAATAAATAATATTGGTGGACATTTCACACAGCGCCATCTAGCCCCAAAGTAAGCTAAGCATAGCTTGTGTCATGGGAACCAGACAACTGATAGTTTTTTTGTAAATACTTACATATAATACATATTAACACCCAGAACAAACATTTATGTTCGTCACACAAATGTTTGTCCTGGGTGGGAATCAAACCCACGACCTACAACGGTTCGACTGCAGTTTCATACGACACGATAACTGTCTAACTTTCTTGACCTGAGCATTTCAGTTAGCGTGCTGTTGCCTGTTGCATTATCTGCAACATGCAACTGCAACAAATATAATTTGCAACGTTGTGGTCTACTACACACCGGCTCTTAAGTTTTCCCAAATGGTCTACCGGTCTACAGACTCATCCAAAAGCTACTCTATTAAATCCCTTTTAAAACACAAATTGGCTGAAACAATGTTACTTTATATGTGTAACTTATTATCCATAGATTCTTTTTTAACTCTTCTCGTGTGTCACTTTATTTCTCGAAACGTTTTATCGACCCCCCGTTTTTTTTTATGTTGGGGACAATTTGACTATCTCGTTTTCTACTACTAGTACTTTTCTACTAGTGCTTGCAAATTGTACTCAACATATTTCTTTGGTAGCACTTTACAAGAAAACCTTTGAAATCAACAGTGGGAATAAATCATTCAATCATTTATCATTGTTCTTTATTCTCATTATAAGTGTTTCCTGAAGGACATTCTCAGCTGTTAAATTTATTAAAAAATATTTAAAAAAACGCCCAATCTAGTTGGTAATCTCTGAGATTTGTTCTGACTATCGGATTATTTTGGGAATTAATTGTTTGTTAGCTGAGTTATTCGTGGGAAAACTATGTCAGCGATGAGTTCACTTGTCACGTTTACGTTCCCACGATTAACAGTGAAGTACTGCCAACCCCTTCGGGGAAAAGGCTTAGTGTTAAATAATGAGAATGATCCCATTCAGAATGCACTGTGCACGCATGCATCAAGCACATTACATTTTCAATGAAGCTACTTTCATATTCATTTTAGTTCGACTGGTCAAGAGATAATTTACAAATATCAGGGAAATAAAGCATAGTGTGTTTTTGGCAGTTTCGATCGAGCTAAAATAATGATAGATGCTTTAATGCTGTGTACCAACAGGGTTCAGAAGATTAAATCGAGGTTTTTTCATCTTCCTCGAAGGCATTTACATTTGAAGTATTATTAAATTATTGATAATTAAGTGTAATAATTACAGCTACACGACTTCTTCTAAGACTAGAGACTAGAGAGAGCTACCGAGTTTCAATCCGGAGGTCGCCGGTTCAAATCCCGACGTGCATCGTGAGGAAACCGACTGTTCTAGAATTAAAAATTCGGAGACATGTGTCAAGCACGAAAGGAGCCTCTTTGAGGCGCACTTAAAATCCTTTCATCACACTGGTTCGAGAGAACCAGTGACTCGAAGATAAAAAAACGACTTCTCATTCTTGAAATGTCTTTGTTCTCATTCTTGAAATGTCTTTGTTAATAAGAATTCATTGGTGACGGAACTCCAAACATGATCACTAAAAAGTCCATCATTGTAAGAGATTTTAGTCTTTGGCACGATTGTTCTTTCACAGTTTATTGCCCATAGTAAATAATAATTTATTTATTTGGAACAATATAGATTATAAATAATATTAAACACGATGATGCCTGCGTGAGTAAAATACTGTGTCGCAAGCATCAACGCCCCTCCGAATCAAGATACACAATTCATACATATTAAATAAATATTTGTATGAAGTATATTGCAGCAATGATTCTCGTATTCATAGAAATCCTAAGCGCCGGTTCGAAACTGACCAAAAATCACATGATAAAAACAAATTATACGAAATGCTTTTGGTATTTTAAGGAACCCTAATTAACGCGGTGAACCATCTATTTGTTACTAACATTTAAGCTTTGTAAATTACTTTTTGGCTTTCACTCTAGAGCTGCCATTGATATCTTTTTGACGTTAAAAGATAAAGATAAAAGATAATTTATTCACATAAGACGTTGATTGTAAATTGTCTTGAAAGGCATCTCCGAATATCGAATTTTAGTGAAATATTTGCCACATCGGTGATAAATGGGATTTCACTGTGACCACTGGTTTAAAGCATTCACCTTCACTCTGATACATTTTGTGTGTGAAGAGTCAAGTACTGATTAACGCCGTTAGAAGCCAGATTTGCAAAATGCCACATCCGTTATTCAAAGATGAGAGATCTTGTGGATGGTTGCAAATAAATTGTTGCTTTAAAGATGGCTGCGCAATAGATGGACATTTTCTTAAATAATGATATTGTGAAATTCATTGGTCTGTAGAAGATCAATCGAATCTTTAATTGTTTACATATTTTCTCTAATTAGTGGCAATAATGATAGAGTATTCCACCCACAATCGCACTCGACATGGACAGAGTAATCATTTATATGAAAATGGAAGTCAGTCAAAAACTTTATTTCCATAAAATTCATAAATGTGGCTTGGAAACATCAATAATATTCAAAACATAAGGTCACGCGTACTCATCGCTAAGTTTGACGCCTGTTCAAACCACATCCGACCCATGGGAAGAATATACAAGAAACCTCTAAAGGAAAGCTTCCTTTTTTTCACTTTGTACGTTAGATATGTGATAATACAAGTGAACACTAGCGCCATCTTCAAAGCAACAAACCGACCGGAAGCGAGCTGAAGTCCCATTTTCCACTATAACGAGGCGTTAAAAAAGATATCAACGGGCGTCGTTGCATGCAAACGCGGCGCGTTACCCGAATAACACACGATCTGTGCGCAGTATAAACAACAGTGTGTCCGGAGCGTCGACGCCGATCAAACAACCGCCCGCGCCGAGCCCGCCGCCGCCGCATCTGCATCTCAGGCCTGTTAACATCAATAGTATAGGTGAGTTGTACAATGTAAGGTCGATTGTTCAATAATAACAAAAAGAAAAAGTTTGTTAGTTTTGTTGCAAATTTTAAGTATGTACTTCCATTTATTTATTATTTTAATTGACTGTTTAATATTATATTATGTTTAATTATTTTTATTTTTTGGCAATAATACGTTTGTAATGTTTGTATGCTCACATAGCAGAATCTAGTGACCTAATTTTAAGCCCTACCACCATTATGTATACCTAGGTTCACAAACAAAAATAAATAAATGAAATGAAATGAAAAAGAAATTGGTGGACAAGTCACACAGCGCCATCTAGCTCCAAGGTGAGTTACATTGTGTAAGGTCGATTGTTCAATAGTAATATTGGTGGACAAATCATACAGCACCATCTAGTTCCGAACTAAGCATAGCTTGTATTATAGGAGCCAAATGACTGATAGAATTAAATATACATATTAACACCCAGACACAACAATCTACATTCGTCACACAAATGGTTGTACTGGCTGGGAATCGAACTCACGAGCTACAGCTCAGAAGGCAGAGTTGCTACCAACTGAGCTGTGAGGCCTTGCACTGTATCAATGTATTGTACTTTATCTCAGAAAGTTGGCGTTTGGCAATTGCATTTTTTTTTTTGCGTTGCGTCCATCACCCCGAGACGTAACAGAGGCGCATGACGTAACATCCCCGTCTCGGGGTGATGGACGCAACGCAATGCGACTTGAGTCATCTCGTACTTTGGTGGAGATGACTTGTGTCGCATTGCTGTTGTTGGCGGCGGTTACCACTTAACATCAGGTGGGCCGTCAGCTCGCTCCGTCACTCATCACATAAAACTGCAGGGATATCTGTGTATGGACACCATACAAAAATGTACCTAATTTGAATCCTTGTATTTTACGATTCTAGTGGACGAAACACCGTTTCCACGGCGTGATCTTCAACAAATACTGGACTACATGCAGTTTGATGCAGGTTAAATCATTTATTCATATCAAGACACGTATACAGGGTGTCCGGTAATGAATGGATAACCTTGAAATGGGTCTTAGTAGAACTATTGGGCATTCGGAAAAAAATACAAATAAAAAAAGAACCAAGTAGTCATTACCGGACACCCTGTATATATATATTATGGTATGTCACAAGCGGCCATTTTCAATATTCATTGCGCGTTTATCTCAAGACAGGCAATAAACAATAACTTTAAGAAGTAGAATCATTGATCACATTTTACTCAGCCAGCTATCGAGGGGCTGGTCTAAACCCTCGACTTATATGCATCTTAAATACTATGACTCGCATGTGTTCAAATCCAGCACCTTTATTTTTGTTAAGTTCATAATGAAATTGATTGAAAGTGGCAAAATAAAAACTATCATATCACCCGTTCTATATTGCTGTTTGGTTCAGACCCTATCCGACCCTCAATGGGGACAACAGAATATAAAACACAAGAGGGAATAAAAATAATAAAAGAGAAGAAATTTATTTATTTTTGCGAGCTATATGATCCTTTTGACTATTCAGGAACTTAAACACTTTACTAAGCTATGTTCAATACACATTAAATTTTAAATTTGAATACACGATTCACTTTAGCGTGTTGTGAGCAATGGGTCTGGCAACTCTGAAGTTAGCTGCTAAAGGCCAAATATTGTTGTCTCTTTCCATTTATCCTGCATGGATCTTCCATGCGACTTTATCTACTTCAAAAACCCAGTCTCTAGATTCTCTTTTAGATTATTTTCTTCTGAGATGGTTTACCACAATTTAGGAATGCAGATTGTCTGCATAGATGCAGTTGTCTGCCTCGATATGATCAGATGTTAACGTGGTGGTCTAGTGGTACAAACCCCGAGTTCCAATCCGGAGGTCGCCGGTTCAAATCCCGACGTGCACCTATGAGTTTTTCGATTGAAAGATTTATGTGCAATACCACGTTCTCAAAACGGTGAAGGAAAACATCGTGAAGAAACCGACATGTTCTAGAACAAAAATTCGAAGACATGCGTCAAGTGCACGAAAGGAGCCTCTTTGAGGCGCACTTAAAATCCTTTCACTACACTGGTTCAAGCGAATGGTGACTCGAATAGATAGATCAGATGTTAGCTCAGATTTTATGCAACATTTGGCCAGCGAAACTGACTCGAAAATGAATATTGAAAATGGACTGTTATTGCAAAGGTTGCGGGCATGTACTACTCCATTTCTTTTTATTTTCTTCTTAAAGCATATTTCATTTTATCAAGGATATGATATACATAATCTTTATTTTTATACAAATATATTTATTCAATGTATGAATGTATGTAATGCATGTGATTTGAATTCGCTTCGTACGTAGAATATCTGTACTGTGCCTAGTTAGAAATGTCATATATATTTAGATGCTGGAGAATGTTATGCATGTCCTTATACAAACTCCAAAGTCAACATATAAAATGGTATATTTAGAAACGTTAATTCACGCCCGTCACGAAAACGCTGTTGCATTCGCGTCCGCACTAAACACTCGGAAATATAAACAAATCTTGTCTATATCAGCCGTAGCTAAACTGCAATCGATCGGAAAAGCAATAAAAACATTTTCACGATTAGCCAGCATTATCACTGTCCAGATAACGTACGCCGAGTTGTTTACAAAATAAACAAGAGCCTTATCGGCCATTGAATGGGCCACGACAATCGGCTAGCTCGTTACTGAACAGATTATAACGTTGGCATGCGGCCAGCCTTTGTACGGCCGATTGGCGATCGCCCAACGATGACAGCGTCAGTAGCGAGGCTGTATCGAGCGAGACTACCTGTGCCTAAAATTAAAAAAAAAGAAAACAAATGGTTTCGCGCTTAAATAACGGCTAAATAATGGACGATGGTAAAATAAATCTATTTGTGAGTGTGTGCATGTGTTTTTCCGTGGATGTATTTGTTTTCTGATGCGCATTATAACGGTACGTTGTTTTTCATATTTTCCCAATGTGAGCCGTGAAGTTCAATGTCAGTTATGTAATTAATTGTTGGTTGTTTCTTGTTGACATGTATATATGTTCACTTTGTTTTATTCACGTGTTGAACACAAAGAGAAATTTACGTTGTGCCCTTGCACCAGTGACAATGTGCCCACGTTTCATTGCCATAAATTATATGTATTTCACATTTTTTTGACAGCTGATCGCGTAAATATAGATACAAATACTGACCTTGAACGAAATACGTTTCCATGGATGTTATCATAATGGATTGTTAAATGTTTTTCAAGTACCGGGCGATGTGATTTCAATTTTGTCATACTTCACGGAAGTTTGTATTGCTGTTATTATAGAGAGGACATAAAGTAATCTTTGAAAATTACTTGTTATTTTTAGTTTTCCTAATACAATCCACATACAAAAAACCCAAAGCCTTTTCTATCGTTCTAAATTATCTATTCCTACCCACAATACAAAAAAACAGTGGAAGCTCTTTTTACGTATGTACGTATGTTTCCTATTCCTACCCACAATAAAAAAATGTAATACAAGGGCTATGTAGATTGGGGTTCATTTATGGCGTAAATGTGTATAAATAAGTACATATATATATAATTGACATGGAATGTATTGACGTAGACCGAATGCCACGCGGACGAAGTCGCGGGCAACAGCTAGTTAGCATATAAATAATGTAACCGTCTGAATTAAAAACAGATGTTTGTTTAAAATATAACTAGCCTCATGTTTACTTGTCAAACCGGCGACACATATCCGATTAATGTCGTTAATATAACGCCGTTAAAATTCTCTAACAAAAAAAAATTACGACATGGTTTCGTCAAAGGAAATCCGCGTATTAGAATTTTAACGCCGCTTCGTCGTAATCCTACTTCCTACTATCCTACTAATATTATAAACGTGAAAGTTTGTATGGATGTTTGTTACTCTTTCATGCTCAAAAGGCTGAATGGATTTGGATGAAATTTGGTATCAAGATAGCTTATATCCTGGCTTAACACATAGGCTACTTTGATCCCGGAAAAGTGCAGTGTTCCCGCGGGTTAACTTACTCACCGCGAGGAATACCGCAGGCTGCAGCTAGTGATAATATGAAAATGATCTTTATGATTCATAAAGGCGTATTGGTTTCTTCGAAGCAATTATCAGTGACCTCATTTTGAAATCGATGTGTTGACGATATCGTACATATTCGTTCCTTTGCTTGTTTATCGGAACGTTGCGAGGAATATAAGTGCTGAGAACGCTAATCTAGAAAATTATTTAGTCGTGACGAATCTGACTGAAAGGGATTTCATTGTAGGCGTTTTAAATCATACTTATGAATAGGCTTCAAACTTAGATATGTACACGTGACCTTATATTTGGCTGGCCTCACCAGTTTGTAGTAGCCCTGCCTTCTGCGCTGTAGGGCGTGGGTTTGATTCCCATCCAGGACAAATATTTGTATGACGAATAAAGATGTTTGTTCTGTGTCTGGGTGTCAATATGTATTATATGTATGAATTTTCAATATATATTTATTATATCAGTTGTCTGATTCCCATGATACAAGCTATGCTTAGCTTACTTTGGGGCTACATGGCGCTGTGTGAAATATCCACCAGTATTTATTATATTTTAAATTTACACAGGGGGTAATTTTTTTATTTTTTTTTATATATTTTTAATATCAAGAAATGACACGCGACGTCAGTTAAGTTCAGTTTAACTTACATCGCCGCCGCACACGTCACCTTAACGCCGCGCCGTAAGAACGACAGTCGTTAGAACGTGTACAGAATCGATAGTAGCGGCGTTACCTCACGTTTTGTACCATTCGTTGTCGTTGCAAATGAAGCATAGCACGTGCGTTTCGTGATATTTGTGTAGTTTTGATACATAGAGACGATTATGTTAGCACGGTTTTGGACTAATTCGACATAATGTCTGTGTGAACATGAGCGTTGGTACGTGTAAGAAAGAAAGAAAATATTTTCTGTTGCATTAGAAATAAAATTAGGTACAAATAAAAGAAAATGTGGCTTGTAAAAGCAAAAAGTAATCTAGTGTCAATGTTATATTTATTTCGGAATTTCGCTTCTATTATCGCCTTATTTTATTGGGAGTGAATAATTAGATATTTTTAGATTTGTTCGTGTTTATTGTCGGTATGTAAATTTTAACCAAACTATACATTTGCATAATATAGAAAGAAAGAAAATATATTTGCCTACATAGAGCATTAAAAGGAAAGTAGTTTAATAGTTTTTTTATACATTAGTCTAAACAGGACTTACATATGTCTGGACTTTGTGTTACAATTTTAAGTTACTCATTTTAACTACCCACAAATAATACACACAATATTTTTTTTGTGTGTATTAGTTTTTTTGCCAGAATGTTTTGACATTTTATTTGTAAAGTTAAGCTTATCAAACTTTAAGCTTTTCTGTCCGGGTATGTTTACTGAGTGATAGAACTCATTAAAATAAAAAAAACCTAATTCTTCATTAGATTCAATCATTTATTAATTTACGATGGACGAATAAGAAAAAGTTTGTTGTATATTATATTTACATCTATTTTCATATTCAAGGGTAGAGATAGGGCGGAGTTAGACTCACCCTCCACACAGTTTAAAGGAAAATCGACTTTATCACCCCCGTGTTAGAAATGAAATCTGTGTCAACCCAGCTGTTGAGCATCACACCCACCCTTGACCTTTATCTGAAGCATTCTCTAGGTTACCTGTTACTGACTGCACTATAGCGATTTCAATATGTATGTTAGTCTATACATAGGTTGTTTATTTATTTAGGTACACAGGGTGTTTTTTATTTATTTATTTAGGCACACATTACAAGCAAACAATATAAATATTAATCTAGAATACAGTATTGATCTGGCCTGGAACATAACTGATGTGCGCATTACAAAGACTTGTTAGTAGATAGATTGATTTACTCTTTATAGTACACCAAAGAAAAATATTTTACATACATTAAAAAGTTAGGTAGACGCACAATGGGTGGTATTATCATTAAATGTGATCTCCTCCATGCAACCTTTGGGTGGACACGATACAAAGAAATCAAATCTGCGGTGTACCAAGTAATATTATATAGTTAACAGTACAAAAAACACGTTAAACAATTTGTTACCTAACACAAATATAAATATATACACATATTTATATTATTTAACATATTATATTATAATGTATATATATATATTAGTATGTCAGTGTATTATTTTATGTACTGTGTTGTGTTGTGACGGATGAATGTGTGTAGTGCATGTTTCATCTCAGACCGCACAAATTTTCCATCAGGTGTGGTGTGATTAATCGTGTAGCTATAACAGAATGAAATAATACTAACTGTTTGTTTGTTACAGAAGTAGTGGAGAATGGGCCGGTGTCGAGTGCGGCGGCGCACACAGTCTCCCTCCTCCCGCCCGCCCCCACGCAACAACCGCCGCCGGTCAGTAAACTAACACCATCACCATCACCGAAACACGTGATGTTTACCATCACCGTTCTAGAATCTGTGTGAGAGCGAGCGTGTGCGTGCGTGCGTGTTTGTGTGTGTGTGTGTGTGTGTATATGTGTGTGTGAGCGTGCGTGCGTGCGTGCGTGCGTGCGTGTGTGTGTGTGTGTGTGTGTGTGTGTGTGTGTGTGTGTGTGTGTGTGTGTGTGTGTGTAAATCAATTTTACATCGTATTGCATCTAGAGACAGATGGAACGAGTCGTGTGTTAAAGTAGTCACAAATGAATAATAAAATAAATAAATATATATTGAACAGATATATACTGAATAGACATCACTTTGTGACTGATCTGACAATATCGATTAATTACCACTTATTGAATAGTCACGGAAGTACTCGATATAACAAAGTATAATTATTAGTTTGTATGAAGATATTATGCTAAGCCTTACTTCAATTATGTCGATTGAATCAATAATTTTATTATTTTATTGAAATTCTTATCGTCTATAAATAAATGGGTATAAAACAGCATATATTTCTAGATCATAAACATTTATGGCAGTGTTCATGCTTAGTCAAATATTACTCCGCCCTCTCCGCTGTAGGTCGTGAGTTCGATTCCCACCGGGGAATAAAAATTTGTATGTCAACTGTTATCTTGTACCCATATTAAAAACTTTCCTTAGTATTGGATTATTAATTTTGTGTGTTGTTTAATGTTCCACCAATGTTTATATATTTTGTCTTATGTATGTATATAATGCAGTTTATATGAATTTTTAAGAAAGAAAGAAAAAGATTTTTATTTTAATTATTTTTATTTATATATAGTACTTGGAATAACGTTCATATTGTTGTTTTCAGGCGATCAAAACGGCGTCTAGCGTCAACGCGACGCTGGCGCATTCGGCGGCGCCCTCCCCGATCACCGTGAACGGACCCTCCCACCCCCCGCACCCGCACACGCCCCACCCGCCGCACACGCCCCATCCCCCGCACACGCCCCACACCCCGCACACGCCCCACGTGCCGCACAAGTAAGGAAAACATTGCATTTATTTCACTGACTGGCCTCACGGCTCAGTTGGTTATAATAGTAGTGAGATTGACGTTTCCAAGCAATTTCCTTATGAATTGCTATTGAATTGGCCTCATAGCTCAGTTGGTAGTACCCTGCCTTCTGCGTTGGTCGTGGGTTCGATTCCCGCCCAGGACAAACATTTATGTGACGAATGTAGATGGTTGTTTTGTGTCTGGGTGTTAATATATATTTATATGAATGTATTTACAAAATTAAAGTTTATATGTATTATATCAGTTGTTTGGTTCCCATATTAAAAGCTATCCTTAGTTTGGGGCTAGATGGCGCTGTGTGAAATGTCCACCAATACATATTATTAAATTTCACCACACTGGTTCGCGAACCAGTGACTCTAATAGTATTAGTAGTTGATATATTAAAAAGTGAAATGCGTGCAACTGTTTCAAAAGTATACAATTGTAATGTAGACATCATAATGAACGTATATATATAATTCCAGTGGCAGAGTGAGCGAATCGAGCAGTACGCCGACGCTTTTGAGCTCGTCGCTGAGCGGGAGCGTGTCGAGTCCCGCGCCCGCGCCCGTGCCTGCGCCCGCGCCCGCGCCCGCGCCCGGGACCGCATCGCTCAAGAGCATGGCGCAGGAGGCGGTCGCGCGGGCGGGCCTCGACGCGACGCAACCCATCGTGAGTACAGGCCTTATTTCGTGGGGTGTCATCCTACAAAACTTATCTCTAACTGAAAATTGATGAAAATTTTCTAGTTTTCTACCCTCAAAAGTTTGCTGGAAGAAAACTCTTTTTGGGTTAAGCTCGCCTCTTTACATATCTTTTATATAAGATATATATTTTTTTTTGTACAAAAAAGAAAATTTGACTCTGTAACGTTTGTTTGATAGAATTGAAACGAACTGAAAATAATTTCAAAATTAAATCTAACCTTTTCTGTTTCCAGACGAACCTCAGAAAAAACGTGGCGTTAGCGCAGGCGCAGATACCTCCGTTACTGGGTGTCGCGCCGCTTGGGCCTATGCCGCTCACAAATGTAACTATATCATTGACAATATATATATGAAAACATATCGTTACGTTGGTTTTGTACGACTGTTTATTTAACAATACTTAATGTATATATAATATTTAATCACATATACTTAATATGCTGAAGATGAATACTTTCTATTATCGCAATATCTGGTATCATATGTAATAGCTTGTTTTAATTTTTAATGCATTTTCATAAATTTTGACGTGTATGTATAATTTATTAATTTATTTCATGGTCATTTGATGTCACATGTCAATTGGGGGTTTCATTTTGTGAAACCTGTTGTGTGTGTGTGTGTTTAATTATTATTTACGTCGCCTTCACCTGTGAAACAGTAAATTAAAATTAATAATTAATTAATTACATTGAATAAACAGTGAATTAAAATACCCCTCCGCGCTTTTATGTGACATAATAATACATACTCATTTCAGAAATTGCTGTTAGGAGTTTATGGTTCTCACGTGGATTTATGTGTAAAATTTATAATCACGACGAAGATTTGCATACAAAATTTATAAACATTTCGCAAATAAATGTTCTGAAAAAACTAAAGGTCATTTTGTGAGGTTTCACAGAGATGACCTTAACTGAGATCGCTCGCTTCGCAGGCGGTTGCACAGCTCAGCTTCTGCGCTCTGGGTCGTGGGTTCGATTCCCACTCAAGACAAATATTTGTTTCACGAACATACATATACATATTTGTACAGTGTCTGGGTGTCTATGTGTGTATAAGCTATCCTTAATTTGGGGCTTTTTGGGTGCTGTGTGAAATGTCCACCAATATGTGTAGTATATATTGTATATATATTTATATGTGTGTTGTTATACATTACAGGATCACCAACTGCATTTCCAATGTATAGAGGCGTCGTATTTTCACATGCCCCACCCGGCGGACTCGGAGCGGACGAGGCATTACCTGCCGAGAAATATCTGCCAGACGCCCTTGTACTACAACCAGGTCACTCACTCACTCACCCACTCTCTCACTCACCTACTCATCTCACACAATTACTTTTCTGGCCTCACAGCTCAATTGTTAACTCTGCCTTCTGCGTGGGTTCGATTCCCGCCCAGGATAAACATTTGCGTGACGAACATAGATGTTTATTCATAGATTATTATTTATTTACAAAAACTTAACGTATTCTATTCTTTATCTAGTTGCCATGTGTGATATGTACCAATAAATATTAAGTACTGCAATATAACATTACCTGGCAACCCTTTTGTTGTATGCAATTCGTCTACTCAAAGAGATTCCAGTATTGTAGTTTACTAGCAACACCCATACCCATTACTGCCGCTAAGCAGTGATGCTCTTGCATTACTCTGTTCCTGTGTGAAAGGTGTGGTTCCTTCGAGTCTCAGGGTGACATGCGTATACGATGCGACTTGGGTGTTGGCGTTACTATTACTCTAATAATTACACATAGTGATGCAATATATATATATTTTTTTTATGTAATATAGTTACGGAACGAGCCGACGGCCCACCTGGTGTTAAGTGGTAACCTCGGCCCATAACAACTGATGCAACTTCGGTCCTCCCCTACTAGGTACGACAAGACCCAAGTCGCATCGTATGCGTCCGCAACTCTGAGACGTGAAGGCGGAATGTCTCGTGTGCCTGTAATTTCACCGGCAACCACACCTTTCAAACCGGAACACAGTAATGCGAATGCGTCACTGCTTGGCGGCAGAAATGGGCATGGTGGCAGTACTTCCCCGGACGAACTTGGCGTGAGTTGTACTGCTCTTAGATATATAATGTATTGTGTTGTTTGTACACACACAGGTGGTGCTGCCCCACTCGGACTCAGTGGAGTTCTTCCAGCGGCTGTCTACTGAGACGTTGTTCTTCGTGTTCTACTACATGGAGGGCACGAAGGCGCAGTACCTCGCCGCGAAGGCGCTCAAGAAGCAGAGCTGGCGGTTCCACACCAAGTACATGATGTGGTTCCAGAGGCACGAGGAGCCAAAGGTCATCAACGAGGAGTACGAACAGGTACACCCCACAACACACACCTAAACTATAAGTTCACTAACGGCGGTAGACAAAACTAAATACAATTAGTGCTAGTTGCCAACTGACTTGGTAGTTAACTACCAAGTCAGTTGGCAACTAGCACGTAAAATAATAAAATAGGTTACACAAAGTAAGTAAAACAAGTGAACGTCACTACCTACTAACGTAATGTGAGTAAAACAAGTGAACGTCGCTACCTACTAACGTAATGTAAGTAACACAAGTGAACGTCACTACCTACTAACGTAATGTGAGTAAAACAAGTGAACGTCACTACCTACTAACGTAATGTAAGTAACACAAGTGAACGTCACTACCTACTAACGTAATGTAAGTAAAACAAGTGAACGTCACTACCTACTAACGTAATGTAAGTAAAACAAGTGAACGTCACTACCTACTAACGTAATGTAAGTAACACAAGTGAACGTCACTACCTACTAACGTAATGTAAGTAAAACAAGTGAACGTCACTACCTACTAACGTAATGTAAGTAAAACAAGTGAACGTCACTACCTACTAACGTAATGTAAGTAAAACAAGTGAACGTCACTACCTACTAACGTAATGTAAGTAAAACAAGTGAACGTCACTACCTACTAACGTAATGTAAGTAAAACAAGTGAACGTCACTACCTACTAACGTAATGTAAGTAAAACAAGTGAACGTCACTACCTACTAACGTAATGTAAGTAAAACAAGTGAACGTCACTACCTACTAACGTAATGTAAGTAAAACAAGTGAACGTCACTACCTACTAACGTAATGTAAGTAACACAAGTGAACGTCACTACCTACTAACGTAATGTAAGTAAAACAAGTGAACGTCACTACCTACTAACGTAATGTAAGTAAAACAAGTGAACGTCACTACCTACTAACGTAATGTAAGTAAAACAAGTGAACGTCACTACCTACTAACGTAATGTAAGTAAAACAAGTGAACGTCACTACCTACTAACGTAATGTAAGTAAAACAAGTGAACGTCACTACCTACTAACGTAATGTAAGTAAAACAAGTGAACGTCACTACCTACTAACGTAATGTAAGTAAAACAAGTGAACGTCACTACCTACTAACGTAATGTAAGTAAAACAAGTGAACGTCACTACCTACTAACGTAATGTAAGTAAAACAAGTGAACGTCACTACCTACTAACGTAATGTAAGTAAAACAAGTGAACGTCACTACCTACTAACGTAATGTAAGTAAAACAAGTGAACGTCACTACCTACTAACGTAATGTAAGTAACACAAGTGAACGTCACTACCTACTAACGTAATGTAAGTAAAACAAGTGAACGTCACTACCTACTAACGTAATGTAAGTAAAACAAGTGAACGTCACTACCTACTAACGTAATGTAAGTAAAACAAGTGAACGTCACTACCTACTAACGTAATGTAAGTAAAACAAGTGAACGTCACTACCTACTAACGTAATGTAAGTAAAACAAGTGAACGTCACTACCTACTAACGTAATGTAAGTAAAACAAGTGAACGTCACTACCTACTAACGTAATGTAAGTAAAACAAGTGAACGTCACTACCTACTAACGTAATGTAAGTAACACAAGTGAACGTCACTACCTACTAACGTAATGTAAGTAACACAAGTGAACGTCACTACCTACTAACGTAATGTGAGTAAAACAAGTGAACGTCACTACCTACTAACGTACTAACGTACACCCCTAACAGCTTGATGGTAATGTGGTATTGTGGCTTCCGCTGACATAATATGTTTTGTTGCAGGGCACTTACATATACTTTGACTACGAGAAATGGGGCCAACGCAAAAAGGAAGGCTTCACATTCGAATACAAGTACTTAGAGGACCGTGACTTGAACTGAGCGTGTGTTGTGTGATGTGTGATGTGTGGCCGCGCGACGCCAACCCGAGCCAAGCCGCGCTACTGCACTAGTGACTCGCGAACGGACGCTGCAGTGATACAGTGCAATGGTTTTGGAGTGAAACTCTTGACAATCTGTGAATCGTTTGAGGCTAGACGCTAGATAGAATTGTTTGAAAATCAAGGAAAGTCCACGCTGCCGGAACGCATTGGCGGAGATCACTTTCATTCCTAATCGCGACAGTATTTTAGTTTTAACAGTGAATTGGTTTTGGTGTATTTTGGACGTCACAATAAGTTATTTACCGTTTGAATCGTTACAAATTTGTAATTAGCTAAGCGTTGTTCCAAATATTCCCGTTAAACTGTGCTATCGGTTCGTACAAAGCGGAAACTATGATTTGCCGATGTTCCTCGCAAGTTGTGTTGTGTCTCGTTATACGCCGTTATACGTTACCCTTCCATACCGTGGCAGTGCGAGCGGGTGAGATGCGAGCAAGCGAAAGATCATGTGATGCAATAAGATTATACTTTCAGCCGTTGAATGGTTGTTATTGTAGTTGAAACTCAATGTGATATTGACTTTAGGGCTCCCGGGTCGGCCTCGGACAGGCGTCTTGGCGATCCTTTTGATTGCCGTAGTCGCGTAGGGCCGCCGCACGCAACATCAGTTACCATTACAAGTTTCGAGTACGTTTGATGTTGGCTGCGCGCGGCTCTTACTCTGTCCGGTGCGGTGTGTTCCCTCACCGGTGTGGTCAGACGCGTCAGTTACAATCCGATGATCTCTTAGTCAGTAGTATGTTGGCGTGTGACCCCCCCTGGGGGGAGCGACTCCCCACACCGGACCGGAGACGTTTCGAAGTCGTCCCGGGACTTATGTTTTACTTGTGTATAGACATTGGAATAGTTTGAAATTGTTGTAAGAGGAAACTCGTGCGCGACACAATCGCGCGCTGTCTAGTACCTGGTTGGCGACTGTTCGGCTGTTTTACGAAGGCCAGTTTTTAAATAATTCTCACCCCCCCCCCCCCCCCGCCCCCCTCCCCCTTCCCCCCCCCCCCCCCCAGGTGCGATTGTGTCGCGGCAACGGAGCCCTAAATATTATCATTAGTATCCGGACGTAGCCCCGAGCGGCGCGCGCCTCGCCACCCCCCCCCTACCACTGTATACTTAAGCTGTATATTTTAATTAGTGCATTTTAATCGAACGCAACGTTTTTTTATAAATTAATGAGCATGTAAATCACTGCCGCTGTATAATATTGGAATTCATTAGTGTGTGTGATTTTGCTAAATGAAATGGTACTTATTTATTAGTTGTGATATTGTTACCGGTTCCCGGTTACCGGCCGCGTTGGCGCTGGCGAGGCGCGCCCCGCCCCGCTAGGGGGCGCTGCACAGCGAGAGGAGTGAACACCGAACCATGTTTTCCATTTTGTGACGCCATAGTGTATTTTTTGTAAAAAAATTACCCAGAATTGTTGCACACCGGCGCGCGTCCGTGCACACCCCCGGTGTTGTCGCGAGCCACGCGACGCCACGTCTCGGCGGTCACAGCGCGCGATCTCCCTTATTCCGTGCGTTCACATCTGTATAAAGTCTATCTTGACGAGTAGCCGAGTATTGTGGATAATTTAAATATATCTGTACAGTTCTATTTGTATAGAAATAATAAAATAACATTAAAAATTTTAAAATAAAATGTTGTGATTTCTATTTAAAGCTCAGTTTTTATGTAAGTGCGGTGTAGTTGTAGTGCGGCGGCGGCGCGGCCGCTGTTGCATTCCTTTTATTTATTTTTTATCATTGAATCGACATGACTTTACTAAATAGAATAAACACAAAGTATTTTAAAAACTTTTTTGTTTGTTTCTAGAACTCATTCCTCTTGGAAATATACACACACACCTACATACCCATATCAACGTCACCTTTTCAGAAAGTTTAAGTTTGACCGCACGCGTTGCGTCCATACTATACGTTTATTACAAAGTTCTGAATATAATTTGCATTACTTAAAACACAACTTTCTATGATCGACTCAGTTGACGTAATTAACTTAAATCTTACATTTTAAGATCTTTGTAAGAATGCAAACAATACTGAATTTTTTTAGAAAAAAAAAAGCGACTGCTTGAAGCCCGTGCAAGCCTTACGTGTTGCATATTCAGCTGTCATCGAAATGGTCTAGATTGGCCCCAAAGTAAGCTAAGCATAGCTTGTATCATGAGAACCAGACAACTGAGTAGAACTTGTGCTAAGTTCGCCCGGAGAAGTACTGCCACACCTGGTAATCTGCCGCCAAGCAGTGATGCACTCGTGTTGCTGTGTTCCTGTGGGAGTGGATGCCGGTGAAATTGCAGACGTAACATCCCCGTCTCGAGGTGATGGACGCAACGAAAAGCGACTTGAGTCATCTCATAATCTGGTGGAGAGGACTTGAGTCGTATAGCTGTTGTCTATGAGCGGTTACCACATCAGATGGGTTGTCAATTCGTTCTATCACCTACATTTGCTCAGACACAAATATTTCCTTTCCCACACTGGCTCGAGAGAATTAGTGACTCGAATAGTAGTAGTAGTGAAGTAAAAAAAAAAAGGGTTCAAGTAAAAATTGGTTTATTCATCGTTTCCTCTTGTTGGCGAACTTGTGCGGTTTACCCCTGGGCTTGATGCGCTTCCTGACTCCGGCGGCCTCCTCCGTGTCGTCCTCGGAGTCCACGCCCCCGCCCCCGCCCCCGCCACCACCGCGCCCCCGCCCTCCGCCGCCACCCTTCTTGTCTTGAAGTTCCTTCATCTCCTATGAACAAATATTAACACATACATATAGTGTTTTAGTTGGTCAATTCACCTTGTGGATTAAATTATTTGGGGAAATAAATATTGGTGGACATTTCACACAGCGCCATCTAGCCCCAAAGTAAGCTAAGCATAGCTGTATCATGGGAATCAGACAACTGATATAATACTTTTATACTTTTTTTTGTAAATACGTACGTATATACTAGCTGCGCCCCGCAGTATTCCCCGCGATGAGTAAGTCAACCCACGGGAACACTGCACTTTTCCAGGATCAAAGTAGCCTGTGTTAAGCCAGGATATAAGCTATCTTGATACCAAATTTCATCCAAATCCATTCAGCCGTTTCAGCGTGAAAGAGTAACAAACATACAAACTTTCACGTAAATAATATTAGTAGGATTAAACACCCAGACACAGAACAAACACCTATGTTCGTCACACAAATGTTTATTTTGGGTGGGAATCGATCCCACGACCTACAACACAAGGCAGGATTACTACCTTTATGTAATACTGTTACAGTATGAGCCGACGATCCACCTGGTGATAAGTGGTAACCTCAGCCCATAACAAGCGATGCGGCTTGGGTCCTCCCCTACTAGGTACGACAAGACCCAAGTCGCAACGTATGCGCCCGTAACTCTGAGACGTGTAGGTGGAATGTCTCTGTGCCTGTAATTTCACCGGCAACCACACCTTTCAAACCGGAACACAGAAACGCGAATGCGTTACTGCTTGGCGGCAGAAATGGGCATGGTGGCAGTACTTCCCCGGACGAACTTGGCGAGAGTTCTACTGCTCTTAATAATATATATAATATAGTTACTATGTTGGTGAGTCGCTGCGCTTCCGCGACTCGCTCCTGTAACGCCATCACCTCGCTCTCCTCGGCGGCGTACAGCGGCAGCTTCTTGCCGATCAGCTGCTCGATGCGCTGGTACAGCTCCACGTCGTACTGGTAACACCACACACACACATTATATTAATATACTAGGTGTTACCAGCGGTGAATAAATTATTCCACAGAACACAGTACTTTCCGGGATCAAAGAAGCCACGTGTTATTCCAGGATATAAGCTATCCTGGTACCAAATCCGTTCAGCCGTTTGAACGTAATGCCCGCACAAAAAGACAAAATTTTAAAAATAGTTTTTTGTCATTGTGTTAAGTACTTATTACTAACGTATATATATATTACAAACAGAGCATGTCATATTAGTGAACATTCTTTTATTGAACCATTTCTTTATGAATTCTATGGAAATTAAGTTTCTGACTTTGACATTTCACACAGCGCCATCTAGCCCCAATCTAAGCGCATCTTGTATAGGCAACCAGGTGACTGATTATAAGTTTTTTTTTGCAACTTTTACAATTTACTGTGTCGCAGCTGTTAATAACAGCGCGCGTCACACACCTGCGAGACAAAGGTGATGGCCTTCCCGGCGCGTCCGGCGCGCGCGGTGCGCCCCACGCGGTGAATGTAGTCTTTGCTGTGCAGCGGAATGTCCAGATTCAGCACTACGTCTACGTGGGGGATATCCAGCCCTCTGCAACAACACAATGCACACACAACTATAGACATGCCTCACAACACAGTTGGTAGCAACCCTGCAAGTGTAGGTCGTGGGTTCGATTCCCACCCAGGACAAACATTTGTGTGACGAATATTGATATTTGTTCTGTGTCTGGTATGTATACAGCTCGATTGCCACTGACTGACTGACTGAATTGTTTGCCCTGATGCGCTACTGGGGGGTCCGAGATGGTGGGGGGGATGAATAGGGGGGGGAGGGTCTGTTTCACCTGGGGAAAAATCTGACATTTGACATTTTCGAGCGATTAAAGATTTTTGAAAAAAAAAGATGGCTGCCGAACATAAAAGATGGCCGCCATACAAACATGAAACGCTTATATCTCGAAAACGGTTGCAGTTAGGAGGGGGGAGGGGTCGAACAAATGTGTAGTTGTATCGGAAATCCAAGATGGCGGATTCTAAATGGCTGGAAAAAAAAGTTGCTTCAATTCAGTTCAAATTCATAATCTGGGGGTTTTTCGGGACTCCAAATTGGAAAATCGATCCCGCGCGCCGCTTGCAGCGCGCGCCACGAAATACTAGGTGGTGTGAATTGTACACCAATATTATTATTACCATACCATATATGAGTAGTTGCGCCTGGTTAACTGCTGCTAAGTTAACTGCATGGTTTCCCTGGTTCGTTTGCTTAGCAGTATCACGGTTCTACACGAGTCACCAAAAGCCTGACTACTGCCCGGAAGTCATCTGCACTCGTTCCGTACCTGGATGCGACGTCCGTGCAGATGAGCACGGAGCGCGACTTGTTCTTGAACTTGTTGAGTGCTGCGAGCCGCTTGTTCTGCGACATCTGTCCGTGCAGCGGGAGCGCCGGCACGCCGAGGTTGCGCAGCAGCAGCGCCGCGCGCGCTGCGCCCGCGCACGTCGACACAAACACTATGAACGTGTTGCCGGACATCTCGTTCAATATGTGCACCAGGTATACGTCCTGAGTACATACAACACTGTATTACTGACTGTTGCCCGCGACTTCGCGTCGAATTCGGTTTTATCACGCACCCCTATTTTAGCCCTCGTTAAAGCAGCCTAAGTTACTCCTTGTTACATCAACTGTCTGCCAGTGAAAGTCCCGTCAAAATCGGTCCAGCCATTTCAGAGATTAGCCGGAACAAACATAGCTGATGTAACATAGAGTAACTTAGGCTACTTTTCCGAAGTAGTAAAATAGGGGTGTGTGGTAAAACCGAATTCCACGCGAAGTCGCGGGCAGCAGCTAGTATTAAATAATTAACTAATTGCATAGTTTACCTTATATTTAACGGGTATGAATACATAGTACTGCAGCAACTTCTCAACGGTCTGGTACTTAGTGGAGACCTCGACCTTGACGGGGTCTCTCAGCGAGGCTCGCTGCAACTTCTGCACCTTTTTCGTCATCGTCGCGGAGAACAGGTAGGTGCGGCGCTCGCGCGGGATCGCTCGCAGGATCTTGTCAACCTCCACTTCGAAGTCCATGTTGAGGATGCGGTCTGCTTCGTCCATTACCTGACCGTTTGGTGTAACTATGTTAGCTGATGCGTTGAGTAGTGCAGAAGGAAAAGTATGTTTGCTTGTAAAGCATCGAATTTTTTAAGAGCAGTAGTACTCTTGCCTAGTTCGTCCAGGCAAGTACTGCCACCATGCCCGTTTCTGCCGCCAAGCAGTAATGCATTGGCGTTACAGTGTTCCGGTTTGAATGGTGTGTGGTGTGGTTACTGGTGAAATTTGGCACATGAGACATTCCACCTACATGTCTGAGTTACGGGCGCATACGATGCGACTTGGATCTTGTCGTACCTAGTAGGGATGGACCCAAGTTGCATCAGTGGTTATGGGCCCAGGTTACCACTTAACACCAGATGAGCTGTCAGCACGTTCCACAATTGCACCACATTCAAAAAAAAATGATTATTACTTTGACTACTCATATCTCTCTCTCTCTCTCTCTCTCTCATATCTATGGGCTCTCTCGATCCAGTGTGGTGACAGGACAGAAGTGCGCTGTACAGAGGGTCCTCTGAGGACTTTACACTGGTTGAATTTTTGGTTCTAGTATATTATATTGCTTTCCTCACAATGTTTTCCTTTAGAATTATTAGAAAGAAATATGGCGGAAATAAATTTCAAAAAATTCATTGGTGCATGTTGTGGTTTGATCTGGCGATTGTGGACTCCAAATTGCACACAATTTTGGCTATCCTAGTGGTGTGCAACTTACAAGATACTTTAAAGCTTTCAAGTTGAATCCTTTAGTGTTCTCCAGATGGTCGACCAGACGGCCCGGCGTTGCGATGATGATGTGCGGTTTCTTGCTAAGCATCAATGACTGTGCAATCATGTCCATTCCGCCCACTATTACAGCACATTTCACTCCAATGCTTGCTCCTAATTAAGAAAATTGTATGTCATTTTTAGATTGTACAGTCAACATTTTTATTGTGGATTTTTTGCCAAGTTATTTGTATTTAAGTTTACATTCAGCTCCTATTCTGATTCAAAATATGCTCTTTAAAGGTAGACACAGAGAGGATTTATTAAAGTTTAGACTACACTAAGAAAAACAAATACAACTTAGTTTATTTGTTGTAAAAGTCACCAATAATGTCTATTTGCAATATCTTGTAACTTATAAAATAGTATGAAAAACTCACCAAGTGCCTCAAACTGTTCTGAAATCTGGAATGCCAATTCTCTGGTGGGTGTCAGTACAAGTGCAAAGTATCTCTGTGGATTTTCCAGTAGCGCCTGTAGTATGGGTATTGCGAAGGCACCAGTTTTACCCGAACCTGTTTCTGCGAGGCCAATTATATCCCTCCCCTGCAGTGCCACTGGGAGTGCCTCTTTCTGTATTTTTGATGGTTTCTTCCATTTTAATTCTTCACACGCTTCGCATAAAACATCTACGACACCCTGAAATATTGATACAGTGAACCTTTGAAATGTTTTTCGTAAAAGTTCAAGGGTATAATCACATTCATTTGTATTAGATCGTTTGATGAGCATTTCATTCCTCCAGATGGATAATTTATAATCTTGCTAGTTTTTAACTAGGACTGTAAAGATAGGCAAGGATTGTAGGATTGTAAGTCTAGTTTACATATATCTGTAAGCTCACTTAGATAATAACACTAACATAACCTCAACTATGTTGCACAAATCATGTTTATAGCTCTCGTATCGCAAACCGGTGACGGATTACGTTTCGGTAAATATTTTTTTCAATAGAATATATTCAGGTACGTGAGGGTTCTGTAAAGAACCAACCAAAAATGTATGAAACTTTCGTGTGACTTACCAAATCTTTAAACGTTGTTTTGTCGTCTTCTTGGTCGATAACTGGATCTTCTACTATTTTGGGGCTTTGCTCATCAGAGATAGGGTTTTCATCGTCACTGCTTGGTTTATCTTCGGTCATTTTGTAAGTTCATGTGAAATTCTAAAGTTTTGGAAACACAAACCGTGCACCTCGTGCTTCCCTTTCCTTTTCGTAAACAAATGGTCAATAAATATTCGGCTGTCGCTGTCAGTGATGTCTTCATGTAATTTTTTTAATTCGTGTGTTTCGTTCAAAAACCAAAATTACGTCTGACAGTTACGCACGCTGATAATAACGCTGTAAATGATTATATGTTAAATGCCAATGTCAGTGCTAAACAGACTAACAGTAAACAATCTATTTTAGGTTATTTCAGGCCGCAGTTTCTTTCTACATTAAATAAACTTAGAAAGCAAAGAAAACCGATAAGACATGGCTAAACATCATCCAGATCTGATCTTCTGCCGAAAACAGCCTGGAGTCGGTATGTTCAAGTTCCAAATCTTATTGTTTACCCGCGATAATCCATTGCTTTTACACTTGATGTTTTTCCAGCTATCGGTCGCTTGTGTGAAAAATGCGACGGTAAATGCGTGATTTGCGACTCGTACGTGCGTCCGTGCACGCTCGTGCGTATATGCGACGAGTGTAACTACGGTTCGTACCAGGGGCGATGCGTGATCTGCGGAGGGCCCGGCGTCTCAGACGCCTACTATTGCAAGGAGTGCACGATACAAGAAAAAGACGTAAGTGTAACAAGTCAAACAATACAATGTAACATTCTTAGGCATTTTTTCTGAATTCTCTCAATGTTGTTGATATGAACCTGGTAGTTTGGAGACCATATCGGACTGCCGTATTCTAAGACACTTCGCACAAGCGCAAAGATCAGGTACAAGAGAGATCGAGGCTGCTTAAAACCTTTCGTAGATCTTATTATGAAACCAAGAAGTTGATTGGCTCTTGATATGATATAACTATGATGTGCACGAAACGAGAGTTCCTAAGTCTTTTACAATATAAATGATTGATTCAATGTGTGGCCGTCAATTTGGTAGTTATTTATTATTTTATGTTGCTTATTTGTAAATTATATTATATGACACTTGTCAATATTTAAACTCATATAATTATTTCTACACAATCGGGACAAATATTTAAATTGTTTTGTAGAATATTGCAGTCGTTAACAGTAGAAACTACATTAAAAATCTTAAGGTCATCCGCATATAAAAGACAGTTACATGAGAGTATACACCTTTGTAAACACTGCGTGCAGCAAACTGCTATTCTCAGAGCATTTTATTAGTTATAATAACTGAACTGAACAGATTTTAATTGTACACTTAGGTAATATTTTAATCAGCATTTCCATGCTCCATGAAACTACATAAAATATTCACAAAACATGTATTTTATTTCAGAGAGATGGCTGTCCAAAGATTGTCAACTTGGGAAGTTCTAAGACTGACTTGTTCTATGAAAGAAAGAAATATGGATTCAGAAGACACTAACTTTAGAGTTGCATATTGTCTGTACAGTTACAAAACACTGAAGATAAGTGTTTGTTTAGGTTACTTTTGAAACTTTTAATGCTGTTCCAATTATGATCCCAGTTTTTTGTGTAATTAACAAAATTGATAATTATTCTGACTGACACCATATTAGTTGATGTGACATATCACACAGGATCACCTAGCGCCATCAAGGGTCACTAAATTTAGCATAGCTTGTGCTATGAGAACCAGATGACTGTTATAATACTTATGTACTATGTATTACTACTATACTTCATACATATTAACAACACTCAGGCACCAGATTGATCATTATCATTAATACATTGTAGAAACTGGGGTCTCTTGTCCAAAGCATCAATAGGATCTAATGACAATATGCAATTAAAAGTGATAATTTTAACTATTTCAACCAGCTGTGGTGAGTGTGGTGTGGACTTATTAACTGAATGTTGAGTAAGATTTAGTATATAAATTAATTTAAGTGAGTAACTGATAATATTTTTGGTATCAAACTGAAATATATAATTTTTGACTGGTAAAGCTTTGACGCTCTTACTGTATGTGAAATAGAATTAGATTTTGGAGGTTTATTCAGTATAGTCTGACACCAAAAGAATAGTCGATGTGTTGTTACTGATTTCAGCTATGAACATAGTTATCATTGAGCATACAATAAATGTTATTTCTACTTTTATGATTGATTCAGAATTAAACAAAAAACTTGCATATTAAAAGAAGCATTATGATGATAACGCATTTCGGTGATTGCGTTCAGTTGAATCTATTTCGTGACACATACAAAAACTCAAAAAATTAGAAGTTACAATTTTTGTTACAATCTTCAATCAAAGTTTTGAAATATTGATGTGTGACTCAAGGTAATCCAATAAATTTAAACATTTCCACTCGAAAACTCTTTATTTTCTATAATACACTGTTTAATTACTATACCGACAATTAATAATTACACTTCTTTAAGGCACTATTTACAACTAATAAGGCATGATTTCTATCACATATTAAACAAATCAATTAATGGATTTAGTGAACATCTGATTTGATGAAGTTATATCGTCTATAAACTATTAAAATGCACATTAGGTAGGTAATGCGTTAAATATGTAAATATTACCAAATTAACTCTTACGCCTTAATAAGTCTAACCAGTGAATTTGAAAATAGCTATGTTTAACCTCAAAAGTCATAAAAGTTTTCAGAGCTGCGGTCACTTACAGCCTGCGGTGAATGTAGATAAAGTATCTGTCATTGTAGTTGGCAACTCTGAAGTTAGCTTTAATAGGCCAATATACTGTTATATGTTTTTACTTCCTTGCACAAAAATTCATAAATATTGGTTGACATTTCACACAGCGCCATCTAGGCTCAAACTAGCTATAGCTTTTACTAGGGAAGTAGACACATGATAAAATGCACTAGCTGTACCCGGCATAAATTGCAATGCCAAGTGCCATTAAAACAAAAAAAAACTAATCGACCACCGAGGGTTGAAAATTTTTAGTACTAATATCGTAATTAAAAAATACGGGTTGATGAAGATGAAGAAGATGAAGATACATATATATGGTACCTAGATACCTAGACATAGACAAACATCTATGTTACTCGCAGAAATGTTTGCCCTGAATGGGAATCGAACCCACGGAGCAGATTTAGTAAAAACCAACTGAGGCCAATCAAAGGACAGTTGCAGCCATCTGGTTTGCCAGGATTCGTCGTCAGAACAGCTGAGCGTATTTGCAAAGTAAGATCCCTAGCTCCCCCCACTAGCGACGCTGTTGGCGGACGAGTTGGCTGGATTCCTCCAAATGTTTGGCTCGTCGGATCCGGAATAGGTCGGCCGAGCCGGAATTATTGGTGATCGGATGCACACACTGAAAAACAAAATCACAGGCTTCATTAAACTTAAGTATTTATCTCGGGTCGTATAAATAATTGAATGAAGAATGTGTAGTCAATAAACTTTATTTCCATAGAATTGATAAAGAAATGGCTTGGAAACGTCAATAATATCCAAAACATAAGGTCACGCGTACTTATCGCTAAGTTTGACACCTGTTCAAACCCTATCCGACCCTCCATGGGGAGAACTGACAGAAACCCTTAAAGGAGGGCTTCCTTATTTTATCGCGTGCACGATCCGTGAAACAATATGAGTAGGTAGGTACTTAGATCTATGTTACATTTATGACTAAATCAAATTCGAAATAAGATATAAGATGTTTTGTGTGTCGCTGAGCAGAGCGACATCAGACCATGAGGATATAATTCCACCGGCATCCATATCTTTGACAGTACGCTTAGTGCCAGAAATTAATAAGTTAAGTTTAACTAACTCTAAAATACAAAAATAGGTGGTGGCGTGGTAGCCATAGTTTTAGTTTCATGCGTTCCATTTGGATTTACATTGTGAGTCACTCAAGGGCATGCTGCATGTGCATGCGACTGACCTCGGCTTCAGCTCGCTCCGAATAAAGTCCTATAACATTACGATGGTATCAGTAAAGTCTTTATATAATTTTGTGATGCTCATATATCTTATCCCTAGAACTGTCAGGCTCAGGATTTCTGGTAAGCGTATAGTAGAGTCCTTAATGGAGTCCAAGCCAACACTAAGAGGCCCGTTATATGTGGGTGTTTATTATATAAAGGTGGAAGGAAGGTAGATGGTAAAGCTATTGTAGATAAGGAGAATAGCTTTTGCTTTTGAACACAAAATTGTCTGATTCTAACTTGGCTATGGCATTGAAACTGGGCACCTGCCAATACTGTCCCATTTTAATTTTATTTCATATAACCTATAAACATATTTTAGGCAGATGATGACTTGCCGCCTTTCTATTATTATGTTATTTGTAAATTCTCAGTTCTGGGTTAGGATTGATCACCTAATAATGAGTTCAGTCCGTACGGAGGATTTTAGTGATATCGAATTTGATATTCACGTAATTACATTATTTTCTCGTTTGTTCGATCTCCCTGCTCGCAGTTTCTGGCCGGAACTTAAGCATGAGTTCTGCGTTCTCGCTCTTGGAACTGCGTCCTTTTCCATTTGCAGTTGCACCGATTCTACCAACTGGCTGCAAAAGTTGCTACATGACAGAATCCCAGGAGGTGAGTTTTCCTAAGACATCAACTCATTCCTAGCAAATGATTTGAAAGTTAATTGGTATACTCACGAGTTGACATCTTCAAGTTTCTTCAGCAACCGCTCGTTCTCCCTGCTCAGCAGTTCCTGGTCGCGCAGCAGCTGGTCCCTGACACCGAAGAGGTCTGCGTTCTCGGCCCTGAGCGCCGTGTTCTCCTCCATGTGCAGCTGGACCAAGTCAACCAGCTCCGGTTGCGGAAGTTGGAACAGCTTGTTGGGCTCGATTTGTGATGGACTTCTGTTACGGTGACCTGGTAGTACAGGATGTTAACAAAAACTCGTTACCTACAAATGTCTTTATTAAAATTTCGTTTTCGAAGACCTTCACCGATTAGAATTTAGATTTTTTTTAGGTGAAAACATTGGTGTAAGTCAGGATTTGAAACAGCTACCTCTCTCAGGGTCTGTACCATGGGCCACCACGCTTTCTAAAGAGTTTAAAAATAATGTGTTACCAAAGGAATCCACGCTGTAGTCCGTGTGCACATGCAGAGCGGTCCTCAGATGAGAGTTCTCTGCCTGCAGCGCTTGCACTTCCCGCTTCAAACTCAAGATGAGGGCATCTCTGGCGTCCTGAATAAAATATTTCATTTAAAATACATACTTAGGTACTGCTTATTCTTTTAGGGGTCGGCATTTTGTTTGTATTATATGTACCTATATTTTTATAAATCGAGCCCCAAAGTAAGCTAAGTGGTTGTATCATGGGAATCAGACAACTGATACTTATATACTTTTTGTAAATACATATATATAATGCATATTAACACCCAGACACAGAACAAACATCTATGTTCATCACACAAAATTAAATGTTTGTCCTGGGTGACAATCGAACACACGACCTAAAGCGCAAAAGGCTAACTACCAACTGAGCTGTGAGATCATTATAATTGGAGACCATATTTGCCTAATGAAAGTGTTGATTAGTTGGCATTAAACCGAACTAAAGTCTATTTTCACACCTTCGTTACTCAAACACAGCAGAAACATTAAGCAGCTATCTGTAACTGCTCAAGTACCTATACAGTTAATAGTTATTCCCTTCGTGATACTCACCATTTTGACAATGGGCTTAGATTTGATCTTCTTGGCGCGAGAGGCGTACCTCAGGGTGTTTACTGTCTCGCTTAGGTTGGCTCTGGTCGGCGCTATACACGCGATCTGAGGACAGAAATGCTCACCATCTTTATAAAATAAAAACAGAACCTAAATAACAAGAAAACTTACCTTTTTTGGGCTTTTGATTACATAATAATGGCAAGATTTTGTGTAAGTAACCTAATCAAAAGCTTTAGTAGATTCGTTCGATTGTCGAAAAGGTGATGTTGCTGTGACAATAATGCTTAGGGGTACTACTTTTCTTTTTTTTGTGATTTTACCAATTCTTTTGCTTTCTAAGATGTTCTTTTAACAACACTAGTTACTATAAACTGTTGACCGTATGAGTTATTTTCGTACCATGAGCGTGACTCCATTCCCCGCCAGACTGTCGGCCAGCAGCTTGGTTAGTTTGCTGTCCCGATACGGAATGTGGCCTCTCTTCTTGCCGTCGCTTAGTTGAGCTATGCAGTACCCTGTAAAAGACAAATTCAATGTGACTCTACATTAAATCTACTAATCAGGGTTCAAATTTTCTCAGTCCGTTCGTTCATCTCACTGCCAGATACATAATTACTAGATAACTAATAAGTAGGTTTTTGCTCATCCTACACTACTTTATCTAGTTTTATGATAAACCCATTTTTCGGGAGAATAAAAAAAAATACTGTAATTATTATTAATTAAAATCTATCCATCTGTAAACTGTATGAACTCCAGCAAATGCTTCGTTTCCAATGATACATGGCCTATGTTACTTTGACCTTAGTTGGTCTGATGATACACGTAGGTAATGATGAAGTGAGGTAGTCACCTTGACTGGTGGTAGGTACCTAACTGATCACATACAGTTAAGTGGATCGATTGGGAGGCGCGCACGTTATTGCTCCCAGCTAAGTCTATATAATTTTCCAATGTTCCTTACGCCATGGATTTCTATTGGTATTGTTAGCTTCCTCCAGTCTTATTCGGGCTCTCCAATACTCTGGCTCCAATTCGTCATTTTGCTTCGACCTAGACCTATAAAGTGAATTTTCCCGCAGTCCGTTGTAAGATGATCGTAGAGACTCACCCAAAACCATGAGACTCCTATTGATATTGTTGGCCTCTTCCAAGGTTTTGCCAGTGCTTTGAGTGCGCTTCGTCATCTCGCTGCCGGCGAGGTCGACGAAGTTGATCTTGCCGTGCGTGGAACAGGCGACGCCGCCCGTGGGCAGGTCGCGGCGCACGCGAACGCACAGCACGGTGTGAGACCGCGACGAGTGCGCGTTCATTGCGTGGGCGCCCACCGCACGGTTTCGCATACCTGACGACCATCTTCTATTCGAGTCACTTGTTCTCTCAAACCAGTGTGGTCAAAGGATTTAAGTGCTTTCTTAGATCGTGGGTTCGATTCCCACCCAGGACAAACATTTATGTGAAGAGCATTGATGTTTATTCTGTTACTGGGTGTTAATATGTATTTATTGTTTATTAATGTACTTACAAAAAAGGATATATGTATTCTATCAGTTATCTGGTTCCCAGCTACGCTTAGTTTGGGGCTAGATGGCGCTGTGTGAATTGTTCACCAACATATTTTGTTTTTAAATAACGGAGACAACTCATGTGGTATTCTTATATTGAAATTGATTGACTGACATACTCGATCGGTTATGGTTGTGACGTGCACCTATGAGTTTTTCGAAGAGGCTCCTTTCGTGCACTTGACACGTGTCTTCGAATTCTTAGTTCTAGGACATGTGTCCTAGAACTAAGAATTCGAAGACACGGTTTCCTCATTACACATTTAAAAAAAATACAAAAAAGACATCTAACTGATTGACAACTCAGAACAATAATTAGTTTTAAAATCGAAGCTAAGATCATCTATGTCACCTTCTTCTAAAACTGCAAATAGATCGTCCAACTGTTCACAGTCCACCATGAACAAGTTCTCCACGTAGAAACTCCTGCTTTCTTTCGACCAGCGGACTTGCAGAGGCTTTTTTGAAGTTCCAGGATTCAGCAGGTCTATTACCTGAAATGGGAACATAATCAAGTAGCAGTAGAATTAGTGCTAAGTTCGCCCGGAGAAGTACTGCCACCACACTTGGTAATCTGCCGCCAAGCAGTGATGCACTCGTGTGCACTCGTGTGACTTGAGTCATCTCGTACTATGGTGCAGAGAATTTGAGTCGTATTGCTGTTGTCCATAGACAGCGGTTACCATTTCAAAACAGGTGGGCCTTCAGCTCATTCAATCACTTACATAATATAAAAAAACAACAGATCAGCTCAAGGACCTCAAATTCTCGCAGTCCTATTATATTGAGTAGCAGTAGAACTTATGCCAAGTATGTCAGGGGAAGTACTGCCACCTTACCCATTTCTGCCACTACGCAGTGATGCATTCGCAATACTGTGCAAAGGGTGTATGTTGCCGGTGAAATTATAGGCACATGAGTCATTCCACTTTCACGCTCAAATTTACGGGCGCAATGCGACGCGGTATTCCCATACCTAACGACCCCGTGACATATTTTTTGTTATGGGCTGTGGTTACCACTTAACACGGGGGGGGGGGGGATCTTATAATAATAATGATAATAATATTGGTGGACATTGTCACACAGCGCCATCTAGCCCTAGCAAAGTAACCTAAGCATAGCTTGTATCATGGGAACCAGATAACTGATATAATAATAAAAAAAACTTACAAACGAGTATATAATATGTTTTATATTTACAAAAAAATACCCAGACACAAAACAAACATCTATGTTCATCACACAAATGATTGTCCTGGGTGGGGATCGAACCCACGCCTACAGCGCAGAAGGCTAAGAGAAAAGAATAAGCTGTGAGGCCTGTCAAATCTTGATCGTACTGTAACTAACTCTCATTAAAAAAACAGAAGTAATAGTTCTTAATTGATTTATTATTATCTCTTTTCTCATACCCACAGTAATGTTACCTTCTCATTATAAATCTCTAGGAAGGAGGCCTTCAGTATGAAGTGGCATTCGGGTCTATCCTGCATGAGACGGAACAGGTAGACGAAGGAACGAACCACAAGTCCGTGGTCTGCGGCGAATGGGCTGGCACCACTCTCCACCTGGTAACATTTGTAAGGTAAAGTTGCGACTTTACTGTTTTTGATTTGAGACATTCCATTTTTGAACTTCTCATTTTGTCAAAGTCAAAGTCAAAAACTTGATTTCCATAGAATAGAAAAGAAAAAGAAAAAATTTACATTTACGAATAAATTATTTATTCCGATAAATTTATGTGGCTGACCGTGGAAACCTTATCCACGAATTCAAGTTAATAGTTTAAAGAGTATGTACCTTCGTTTATATAATCAATTAAAGTCTAAACAACCATATGTAATGGGCAAATGCCTGCATGCCGTGACCAGCGCGAGCGTGTTGGCAAAATGTTGTCACAACAAATGCATAATGCACACTCTTTGTCGTGATTTGTGATTGGATCAATATTTAAAGAGTCATCGTCACATTTCTTTGTCACTGTCACAGTTCTTTCCAACGGTTTCGTTCTTGCATTTTGACATTGACAGTTTCTCTTGTAAACGTCATGGAAATGTTCCAGTGGAAAAGTATTGGTTCCAGTTCAGGCTGGAATTGAGAGTTTCATGGAAACAAGTTTGAAAACTTGAAATCGCCATTCGCGCTCGACCGGGGGCTGCATACTAGGCGCACCCGTGACTCAGTCTTAGATTTATTTAATATTTTTATAATGTGAAGCGGTAATTACGCCGCAAACTATTAATCCTCCAAAAATCTCTTACTATTACGAACTCTATGGAAATAAAGTTTTTGACTTTGACTTTGACAGATCAAGGTAAAATAACTGGATCTGACGGATAATCCGAGTAGATTTATAAGTACATCAACATATACTTTATCTAATTATGTACTTAGATTTTGGAGAATGGAGACTATCTAGTCACATACTTAGATAACGGAGGGTCATTACTACAACGTTAATTGGAAGATAACGTCCAACTCATTTACATTTTCGATAAGTTAATTGTGTTTCTTGAACCAGTAATGTTATGTAAACCAGAGCAAAACAAAGTCTGGTCCATGTTTTAATAAGTTACTAAGTTAACAATTACGTTACCACACACAAGCGATTACAAATGATCACTGGCATGGAGGCTTTAAAGTCCGTCAGTCAGTGATCGGTAGATTGAAGCATAGCGACAAGCTTTCATAATGGAATAAGCCGTCATTGCGGCTTTACACGGGTTGTCACGAAATAATAATAATATTGGTGGACATTTCACACATCGCCATCTAGCCCCAAACTAAGCATAGCTTGTACTATAGGAACCAGACAGCTGATAGAATACATATATAGTTTTTTGTAAATACATACATATAAATACATATTAACACCCAGACACAGAACAAATATCAAAGCCGTCACACAATAACACATAAATGTTTATCCTGAGTGGGAATCGAACCCATAACCTACAGCGCAGAAGGATTCCTACCAATTCAGCTGTGAGGCCAGTTCTGTGGTTGGCCTGAACTGAACATTTAGTTGTTTATCAATAAAATAAAATAAATTAAATTTAAAAAAAATAATTATTTAATTAATTCATATTCAAATTAAAATCATTAATTTTATTTATTAATAAAAAATATTTATCATTAATTCAAGTAACCGTTCTTGTCACATACAGACACAAGATAGATATTCTGATAATAACATTATTAATCGTCACCAAATCTGAAACGATTTTACCAAAAGGCTATAGTTATTTGAGGGCGCCCGGTCTGACAACCCTACTGAATAGACAATGTACAACACATACATACAGTTATGTATAAAATCGATCGGTTTGACCGCGCGAGGTTCGGGGGTGAAACTTTCGTTTTGCTTTCATAACAATATCTAATAGTATTCAAATCTTGATATCAATCAATGATAAATCCATGGTCTGATGTCGCTCTGCTCAACGACACACAAAACATCCTGTAATATCTTATTTCAGTATATTATGTAGTCATAAATGTAACATAGATCTAAGTACTCAATTGTTACAAGAATCGTGCTCGCGAAAAAAAAGAAATCCCTCCAGTAGGAGTTTCTATCCCTTCGCATGAATCTGGAATGCTTTGCTCCTTAAACTTTGAGAATTGGGTTTATACCGACTGGCTGGCCGCATGGCTCAGTTGGTAGTAACCCTGACTTCTGCGCTGTAGGCCGTGGGTTCGATTCCCACCCAGGTGAAATATTTGTATGAGGAATATAGATGTTTGTTCTGTGTCTAGGTGTCTCAACGAGTCCATCACCCCGAGACAGAGATGTTACGTCTCATGCGCCTGCAATTTCATAGAATGGTGTACAATAAACTACTTTAATTCATTCATTCATTCGCCTACCAGGCCAGAAGGTCCGGTAAGGGCACCATCAACCAATCTTCCATAATATGTAAAAATTACTCTATCCATGGGTTGGCTGGAAGAGATCGCTTCTTAGCGGTAAGACCGCCCTTTGTACGCGTACTTAAAGTAGTTTAGCTTTGTATGTAATGGTGTACAGTAAACTATTTTCATTCATTCATTCATTCATTCACTTACCAGTCCAGGGGGTCCGGTGAGGGTGTGTGTCTTCCCGCTGCCGGTCTGTCCGTAGCAGAACGCGGTGCAAGAGAACCCTTCCACAGCCATCTCCAGCAGCCTCTTGATGCCAGAATACTCGAGGATGTCCTCCTGACCCATAATACATATTAATATTAATAAAATAGATAGATAGAAATATATATGCGAAAGTTACAATTTAAGAAAATTCAATAAATTGATTTTTAAATATCAAATTACAGGTGTTTATTCAGTTTATTCCTTATTTCCAGAATAGAAGTCATAAAGAAATAACTTGGAAACTTATAGTTAATATTTGGCCCTGTTCACACCCTATCCAAAATTTCAGAGCGAAGTTCAGCTAAGAAACCCCTAAAGAAAGGATTCCATTATTTTCACAAACCTGACATTGTATGACCTTTTTAAAATTTATTAATTTATAGATTAAATTTAACTTGGTTTTTGCCAAATTATGGTTTATACCAGAATCCTACTAATATTATAAACGTGAAAGTTTGTACGTATGGATGTTTGTTACTATTTCACGCTCAAACGGCTGAATGGATTTGGTATCAAGACAGCTTATGTCCTGGCTTAATACATAGGCTACTTTGATCCCGGAAAAGTGCAGTGTTCCCGTGGGTTGACTTACTCACCGCGGGGCGCAGCTAGTTATTATAATTTCACCTGAGTGGCAGCAGGTTCGAAGACCACGTTGTATGAGAAGACTTTCGGCTTCTGGCTGGCGGTGATGCTCTGACAGATCATCTGCCCCTTCCCGGGGAACTCGAGCACGCCGCGCTCCCCTCGAGACTGTTCCTTCTCACTGAGTGGACGGACTCTACGAATATTCTACAAGTTGTACTCAAAGTCACAGTCAAAACCTTTATTTCCATAGAATTCATAAAGACATGGCTTGGAAACGTCAATAATATTTAAAACATAAGGTCACGCGTACTTATCGCTAAGTTTGACGCCTGTTCAAACCCTATCCGACCCTCCATGGGGCAGAACAGTCAAGAAACCCCTAAAAGATCCCCCTTCCTCTCGAGCGCTTTTTCATTAATCGATAGAACTTAAGTTCGTCCCGGGAAGTATTGCCGCAACGCCCATTTTTGTCGCCAATCAGTAGCGCATTCGCGTTACTGTGTTCCGCTTTGAAAGGTGTGGTTGCCTGTGAAATTATAGGCACGTGAGACATTCCACTTTCACGTCTCAGAGTTACGGGCGCATGCGATGCGACTTGGGCCTTGACGTACCTAAGTAGGGTGGTAACCCAATTCGTTTTGCTTTTATGGGCAGAGGATACCACTTAAGACTAGGTGGGCTATCTGCTCGTTCCATAACTGTATGACTTATAAAAAGCAACTTGACACAGGTGTTTTGAAAATGAGGGCTTTTGATTCGCATTGTCACTGAAGGAAGGAAGAATCGATTATTCTGTCAAACGAATATGTCGACAACTTACCAAGAAACTGTTGTATCATATCTTAATTTAATTTATTTATTTTAATCAGTCAGCACTGTAATACATATAGTAGCAATAGATATATAATGTACTTAAATAAAGCCTCATTCATATTTTACCTGTATATTCCTTATTAAAGAGTATCGTATTCTGTTTGAAGTATAGAAACATGGCGTTTTTCAATTATAGTTATTGTTTTTCCTTTGATAATGGCGACTGTGCTACACAAATTATAATTAAAAATACATTTATAATAAAATAAATTTGTTTACATACGTACGTAAATAAGTACTGTTACAAGCTTAGGATAAGCTATGTATGACTTTAGATTTCATTTCTGGGCTAGTAACGTTAATAGCAGTAGAACTCACGCCAAGTTCGTCCGAGGAAAAACTGCCATCTACATGTCTCAGAGTTACAGGCGCATATGATGCCCCTTGGGTCTTGTCATACCTACTAGTAGGGGAGGACCCAAGTCGCACCGGTTGTTATGGGCAGAGGTTACCACTTAACACTAGGTGGGCCGTCGGCTCGTTCCGTAACTGTATCTTAAAGTATACTCAGATACAGGCAAACAAAAACAGACGAGATTTTATGTATGTATGTAAGCTTTCATTAAAGCTCTATTTGGTGATATTATTTTATACCCAACATACCACCAGGGATACGAACAGTGATACAGTGGGTCAGGAAAGTAATAAATGGCTACTAATTTAACTAATCGCACTTCGTCAAAACAGTAGGTAATACTGCCTTAGGATATTATTGTATTTCATTGTGCCCGTCCTCTTGAAACCTTGAGGTTAGAATATATTATATATATACGCATACATTTATATACATTATATATATACACGCATAATATATTCTATATTATGCGTGAAAATGTCTCATGAATAATTTCATCGGAACATTTTGTACTTGTTTGAGGCAAGGGTCAAGATAGGTAGTAGCAGTAGAACTTGTGCTAAGGTCGCCCGGAGAAGTACTGCCACCACACCTGGTATCTGCCGCCAAGCAGTGACGCACACGTGTTGCTGTGTTCCGGTGGAAGGGGGTGGGTGCCGGTGAAATTGCATGCGCATGAGACGTAACATCCCCATCTCGGGGTGATGGACGCAACCCAGTGCGACTTGAGTCATCTCGCACTTTGGTGGAGAGGACTTGAGGCGTATTGTTGTTGTCTATGGGCGGCGGTTACCACTTAACATTAGGTGGACCGTCAGCTCGTTGTACTCATTACAAAAAAAAAGTGGCATTGACTTCGGCCTAGGACATTGGCAAGATTTTTTGACACTCACCTGACAACGACGTTGATATTATCTTCATCTGAATTGAGGGTAGAACTGGAACCACGGGTGCTGCGGTCCAGGCTACCCGCTCTGCTGCTGCCGCTGTAAATGAAATTGGAGCTTATGGCCTGGGAAATAAGATTGTTATTGAATAGAATATGTTCCAAACTAAACTTCCAACACTCCAAGTAAAGGGAATAACGCAAGGAGTAGCTCTCAGTGAAACCGCAGCACAACCATGAAATTGAATTTTTGGTTCTAGGACATGCCGGTATAAATAATAATAAATATTTGTGGAAATTTCACACAGCGCCATCTAGCCCCAAAGTAAGCTATGCATAGCGTGTATCATGGGATATAATACTTATATATTTTTTGAAAATACTTACAAATAATACATAGTAACACCCAGACACTGAACAAACATATATATTCGTTACAAAAATATTTGTCAAAGTCAAAGTCAAAGTCAAAAACTTTATTTCCATAGAATTCATAAAGAAATGGCTTGGAAACGTCAATATTCAAAACATAAGGTCACGCGTACTTATCGATAAGTTTGATGCCTGTTCAAACCCTATCCGACCCTCCATGGGGAAGAACAGACAAGAAACCCCTAATGGAGGGATTCCTTTTTTTTCGCGAGCACGATCCTTGTAACAATTGAGTACTTAGGTCTATGTTACATTTATGACTACATAATATACTATTACAGGTGTTTTGTGTGTCGTTGAGCAGAGCGACATCACACCATGGGGATTTGTCATTTATATAATCATTTACAGTGTAATAAGCTTTACTTACCAGACCCTTCTTTATGTATGACTTGAATTTTTGGGTCGGAAGCTTCGTTGCTTGTTCAGGAAGTTTATTATAAAAGTGTACACAATTTCCCATAAAAGATCCGTTGACTTTTTTGCAATCGGCTTTTTTGTCCTCGGTGGGAATCGAATCAACGACCTACAGTGTAGAGGGCAGTGTTACTACCAACTGAGCTGTGAGGCCAGTCCTAGTGAGCAAGGATTAAGGGTTTATTTCTTTTAAAAGCTTTTAAGTTGCAAGGTAGTGCAAATTCGAAGACATGTATCAACTGCACGAAAGACTTTGAGGCGCACTTAAAATCCCGTCACCACACTGGTTTGAGAGAACTGAAGTAGATATATATCACAGTACATAGTATCATTAATCTGATGACCTTGTCAATGCATCTATTTCGTTGTCGTATATTATTCACAAAGAAAATGGCCATTAATATTGTTTGTTCATCGATTTGCATTTCTATGCAAAAGGTTATTCAAGGTGCATCGATTATTTAATTTGTTTGTATTTTTTCTTTCAGTAGATAACTTCATATTTTATTGTCTATAATATTCAAAATATACAGCTTTCGAGCATTTTTTATTCATATTTGTAAATATCTTTCCTGGCTGTCGAATTAACAAGCAAATATTTACTGTAAGAAAGAGTTCGCAGAACAATTACCTACGGGATGAAAATTGGTCGGTTGTTCTTTGTACCCCTTCGGGAAAAAGGTGTGAATCTATGTAGGATTGTTGGACAAAGGCTAAGGCAAATGAAAATGAGATAATATTTTTTAAGAACATAATTTTAAATGTATTTGCAATAGTTGTAATAATCATATTTAGATATTGACATATTCATGTATGAAAATAACAACTTTGGTATATTTTCATGTACGAACCACGAATGATGTCATAATCTGTAGTACGACGTAGAGGGTCTACGAGAAATAGACAGCCAAGGAATGATCAGTAGGTTATTTCAATTGAGTAAAAATATGTATAAATAATGCTTACACAACGCATCATCTCTCATCGATCTTATTTAATGTAAGCATACCTCTGCCTTCTAAGCTGTAGGTCGTAGGTTCGATTCCTACTCAGGACAAACGTTTGTGTGACGAGCATTGATGTTTGTTCTGTGTCTAGGTGTTAATATGCATTTATATGTATGTAATTACAAAATATGTATTCCATCAATCATTTGGTTGTCTGGTTCCCATAGTACAAGCTACGCTTAGTTTGGGGCTAGATGGCGATGTGTGAAATATCCACCAATTTTTATATTTATATCCAATGTTTAAGCATGTGACGAAAAGGCAGAAGGCCCATGTTACACCCCTCATAACACAATCCATGTATACTGTGTGTCCTCGCATTAATGACCGAAATAGCATCGGATTGCTTACGTCACTCCTTCGGAATGTAATGTCTAATGTGCATGTAATTTTACCAGCAAAATTATATGAAAAAAAAAGGTTGATTTTAACCGTTTTCAGAACAAATAGGCAGTTACATAAACACTGCTAATAGGCTCTTAAACATTTTCTACATAAACCCCAACAAACCCGTTCCGATGTGTAGCTGGAAAACATCGTTAAAATTCAAAGGTTTCCCGCCTTTCAAGCGGAGTGACAGCTCACGATCCAATATGGCCGCCAAATGTCAAGGGTACTGACCGCCCAGCGAGCCTCTAATAATATTCAAGTATTTCGCTTAATTACTTTGAGGGTAGATATAAGTAAGAAATACGTAGATAATGGTTATTAGTGGACAATTCACACATCGCCATCTAGGGTTAAGCATAGCTATGGGAACCAGACAATTGATAGAATACACAACCAGACACAGAACAAATATTTCGTCACACAAATAATTTGTTCTGGGTGGGAATCGAACCGACGACCTACAGCGCAGAAGGCAGAACTACCAACTGAGCTGTGAGGCTAGTCATATAGTAAACCATTTTACCTTAATAAAAAACGAATAACCTCTGGTAAGCAATGGTCTAAGGGCAGGACAATACCTCACGCCTACAACCCAATAATTACGGTAAATAAAAAACTTTGATAAACCAACCAGCTATTTGGCCCAAGGTCTTATATCAATGAGTCCATTAAAATGTTGTATGGATGTGTGGATTAATCTTTGCTGTAATTGCTTTGGCGATGACGATGACTGAACGTAAACATGGGGGAAGTAATATTCGTGGTAAGTAAACCGCGATTATCGAAATTGGTACTAAGTATTTTTAGTTTTAAGTATCTATGTGAAAGTGCAGTGATGGGTCTTCTTATCAGCACTTACCAGCTGTAATGCAGCCTACTCAAATATTGATTAATTTAATGGTCTCAATTGGCAGTAACTCTACCTTCTGCGCTGCGGGTCGTGAGTTCCATTCCCACCCAGGACAAACATTTGTGTAACGAACATATGTTTTTTCTGTAACTGGTTATTGATCAATAAGTATTTCCCATAGTACCCATAGTACAGCTATGCTTAGTTTGCGCCTACATGGCGCTGTGTGAAATGTCCACCAACATTGACTGGCCTCATAGCTCAGTTGGTTAGTAACCCTACCTTCTGCGCTGTAGGTCGTGGGTTCGATCCCACTCGGGACAAACATTTATGTGATATTTGTAACATTGATGTTTGTTCTGTGTCTGGGTGTTAATATGTATTATATGTATGTATTTACAAAAGAAAAGTATATAAGTATTATATCAGTTGTCTGGTTCCCATGATACAAGCTATGTATAGCTTACTTTGGGGTTAGATGGCGCTGTGTGAAATGTCCACCATTATTTATTTATTTATTTTTATTTATGGAAGACTTAAATCACATCGAAGTGCATGTCTCCCCCGTGATATAACCTGTCATTGTACCGACACTATTAGCTTCTTGACATAGTTTGCAATGGATTGCGCTGACTGAAAATTCAATTTAGGGGTTTCTTGACTGTTCTTCCCTTGGAGGTTCAGATAGGATTTGAACTAGCGTCAAACTTAGCGAGCGTGACCTTATATTTTCAATATTATTCTCCTTTCCAAGCCATTTCTTTATGAATTCTATGGAAATAAATTCTTTGACTTTGACTTTGATCGTGCTATTTTCAAAACTGATCCATCCAAGTAAATGTAAAGTTAGGACTATACAAATGCCCGTTAACTAATAGACTGTCAACGCGTGTGACGTAACCACATTGCGTGCTCGGTGAGACCAATTTGCCATGATTCAACAAGCAACTAAAAGTTGTGAAGGGCTTAAAAGCTTTGATTGCTTGTAATCTAATTACTAGGCAAGGCAGGCCAGCTAGAACTTGATAGGATTGTAAGCTGTGTGCGAAGTGTATTTTAATAAGAAGTAATTCAGCATTGTAGCCAAAACGCGTCTACTATTCAATGAGTGATCAAACATGACTGCTACTATTCAATCAGTGATCAAACATAACTGCTACTATTCAATCAGTGATCAAACACGAGTGCTACTATTCAATCAGTGATCAAACACGAGTGCTACTATTCAATCAGTGATCAAACATGACTGCTACTATTCAATCAGTGATCAAACATGACTGCTACTATTCAATCGGTGATCAAACATGACTGCTACTATTCAATCAGTGATCAAACATGAGTACTACTATTCAATCGATGATCAAACATGACTGCTACTATTCAATCAGTGATCAAACACGAGTGCTACTATTCAATCAGTGATCAAACATGACTGCTACTATTCAATCAGTGATCAAACATGACTGCTACTATTCAATCGGTGATCAAACATGACTGCTACTATTCAATCAGTGATCAAACATGAGTACTACTATTCAATCGATGATCAAACATGACTGCTACTATTCAATCAGTGATCAAACATGACTGCTACTATTCAAACAGTGATCGAACATGACTGCTACTATTCAATCAGTGATCAAACATGACTGCTACTATTCAATCGGTGATCAAACATGACTGCTACTATTCAATCAGTGATCAAACATGAGTACTACTATTCAATCAGTGATCAAACATGACTGCTACTATTCAATCAGTGATCAAACATGACTGCTACTATTCAATCAGTGATCAAACATGACTGCTACTATTCAATCGGTGATCAAACATGACTGCTACTATTCAATCAGTGATCAAACATGAGTACTACTATTCAATCAGTGATCAAACATGACTGCTACTATTCAATCAGTGATCAAACATGACTGCTACTATTCAATCAGTGATCAAACATGACTGCTACTATTCAATCAGTGATCAAACATGACTGCTACTATTCAAACAGTGATCGAACATGACTGCTACTATTCAATCAGTGATCAAACATGACTGCTACTATTCAATCAGTGATCAAACATGACTGCTACTATTCAATCGGTGATCAAACATGACTGCTACTATTCAATCGGTGATCAAACATGACTGCTACTATTCAATCAGTGATGAAACATGGTGAACAACCTGCCAGTTCTCGACCTGCTGCGCAAGCTGTCGTCATCTCTGCCCCAGGTCTTGGCAAGCGCCGGCAGTCCGACGGAACTGGATTCCTTCTGCTCCGTGCTTCTGGCTTTGCGGCCCTTCAGTTCTTTCCCTGACCATGGAAATACACTTAACTACAATCATATAAACGCAGCTGAGGTGAATGAATGAATGAATTCAAATAAAAATTCATATTTTTCCGAAACGTATTACACAACAACACATTACTAATAGATTGTTACAAGGATCGTGGTCGTGAATAAAAGGAAGCCTTCCTTTAGAGGTTTCTTGACTGTTCTTCCCCATGGAGGGTTAGATAGGGTTTGAACAGGGGTCAATCTTAGCGATAAGTACGCGTGACCTTATGTTTTGAATATTATTGACAAGCATTGCCAATGACAAACAAGCATTGCCAAGCCATTGCTTTATGAATTCTATGGAAATAATGTTTTTGACTTTGACTATGACTTTAAATCGATAGCACAAATGTTCGGACGGGCACTTAAATCTCTAAATAGAATCAAACTTTATTCCTTCGGATTTCATTCTATATTGCTTTCACATTAGATGAGTGACCTACAGGCGAACCAGATAACTCAGTGATATCCTGCGGTGCGACAGGGGTGTGGACCGAGATGTCGAAATGGTGGTAGACAAGTTTTTTGGTTTGCCTGCGATTTTTTTTTACATTATAATTTAATAATAAAACATGAGACGTAACATCCCCGTCTCGGGGTGATGGACACAACGCAATGCGACTTGAGTCATCTCATACTTTGATGGAGAGGACTCGAGTAGTATTGCTGTAGTATATGGGCGACGGTTATCACTTAACATCAGGTGGGCCGTCAGCTCAAAAAATATATAATAAAATGCGTATATTTAATTTTTATTACATACTATCTGCGCCCCGCGGTGAGTAAGTCAACCCACGGGAACACTGCACTTTTCCGGGATCAAAGTAGCCTATGTGTTAAGCCAGGATATAAGCTATCTTGATACCAAATTTCATCCAAATCCATTCAACCATTTGAGCGTGAAAGAGTAACAAACATCCAAACTTGTAACAAACATCCATACAAACTTTCACGTTTATAATATTAGTAGGCTGGAATCTTACCATATTTGGGTGTTCCAATAAGGGTTTCAGCAGACTTGGAAATAGTCCTTGACAACGCAGTGGGGGTCGCTTTCATCGGAGTAGCCTGACGGTGCACTACATTGGTTCTCACCGGTTGAAACAATTGGAGATTTTTCAGCGCCATTTTTTATTTGATAGTGCATTTTCGTAAATTTTTGTTTCACATAACGACTACATTCAGCCAGGTATTTCGTTTTTAATACTAGTATCGTTCTTTATATAGTTTTTTCGTAACGGTATTACGGGTTTACACACTGGACTAGTTAAATTTAACTGGCATTTGTATTTACGTTATCAAAACAATTTTATTATGCGGGTGTCTAAATGCATACAAAATACTTTTGAACGCTAACACAGTCTAACTGTTCTGGCCACAAATTTAAATAAAATACACGTCATGTGAACCAACACTTGGCAAGCTTATAAAATATTTTAAATTCTAAGTAAATTAGTTCACATGTTTAAACGTAGAATCAATACTCTGAAGTAACCAATGTTTTTCGTTTTTTTTTTGGAATAAAACTGTATTTTTCACGATATAAAACCGGTTTTATTTTTCTTTTACCATCGACGCAACAGTCATCGTCGCTCGCGAGGACCTCACTGAAAACGCTTTCAGGGTGTAACTAATTTGTTAGGGTTTTCACCCTACTTTTATTAGCTGAATGGTTGAAATTGTTAGTGAATGTTAGCTTGCTACGTGATTGCTAGTGCAGTGTGACTGTAATAAAGCTTAATTATTAAGCTTCATAAAGCTTAATTTTTTTCAGCTCGGATTTTGATTTGACGTTTTCAAGTTTTCTTTGCTAAAGGAAGCATGATGCAAACAGATACTATATACTAGATGTACTCTGTTGATTGTAGATTACAACTTATTAAACGGATTTGTTTGATATGGTTACATATATTGATAACAATTAAAAAGACAGAATGTATATAGGGCAGTCTCGCTTAAAGCGATAGTTCCAGACAGCCGTTCAAAAAATTATCATGAATGTAAATCAAATGTACTGCATTTTATTTACATTAAAATTAAACTAATTATTAACCTGTTACTAAAATGACCTTATATTGATTCCATTTAAATAATCATCAGACCATAAATAGTTCATTATCTTTTGTTATTCAATTATGTGATATGTAAAATTATGCTGCTTCTCAAACATCAAAAAAATTCTTGTTTTATCATACAAAGTTTATCCTATGTAATAAAACGTTTATTCAATTTTATTTTCTAATTTCTAGTAAAACCTTGGTTAAATCAACACATCCTATTTCAAATAAGTCCTGTTTTTGAATCATAAGTATATAACCATCGACAGAACGTGCGACCATAGACAAAAGCAAGTACGTGGACAGCGGACACTCCGGTCACTAACCCAACAACAATTATCCTGAGTACTTATCACCCCACGGACATATTGGTAAAATAATGTAGGTGTAGGTACGACATTGCGTGTATAAATTCCGAGCAAAGCTTTAGTGAAATAGTAATAATATTGATTTAATGTTTTACAACTTTTTGATTTTCTTGGCGCGATAATTAAACAATATATTTTTTTAGTGTTTGTTACAGCGACCGGCTTTCACATGAATCTTTTTGGAGATGAATACGTCCAATTCCTTTTTACCAGATGTACACAGAGCAAAACAATATTGAGGTTAACACATGTTAATTTAAGTTTTGCAACTTACATTATAAACTTAACCACAGCGTATCATGCTAAAAAAATCAAACATGGAAATTTTCTCGACTTAAAGCCATCGTTGGGTACGTACAACAGCAATTTTCAAATTGGCGCCATAAAGTGAAAACAAATGGCAGCGGTCAAAATTTTAAAGAACTAATAAGTATACAACCAAAGAGTTCCATTTGAAAAAAAAAGTTTTAGTCTTTTTTATATTAAACACAAGTGGCCAGTTGTAGAATATGTGGCTATGCCCACGAATATCTTGTCCGTAGTAGTATTTCTTGGTTTACGATCTATTACGACTATTTAGTATTACAGTCATATCAAATATCTTCGTCCAAATAGCTAGTCCCAAAGTAATCGATTACAACTCAATTAGATAGATCGACATAGATTTGATTCGTCAAAACAATTTACCCACAACTGGGTCACGTCACATGGGGGTCAATATTGGGGGCTGCCATTGTAAAATTGTTAGGTTAGTGGGTGTTGTCAATATTTGTAATTAATTCGCTTGGGTGTTATTTTGGAATGAGTGAAGCTCGACGTGATACTCGTATTTATTCACAAAACCAATTCCTATTAAGTATTACAATGATTCCTGTATAACTTTCTTTTCAGACGAAAGTAAATGAATCTGCAAGAATGAATACGACCTCTTTGGTTCCCTAAACAAATTAGATTTGTTTTGTAGATACTATGAACACGTTAAGGAACGCGTGCATTTAATATCTAGTTTTGAAAACCAACTAAATAAGATAGCTCAACTCAAATCAAAAACTAATCACACGGACGCAAAAATTTTCTCGCTGTGTGATGCAGTAGCATGTCCACTCGTAATTTTAAACATCTACTACAAAGCTATTGCGACTAGATTGAAATTAAATACGAGTAGCACATTGCTATTTTTAGTTTTTCTACTCATCACAAGATGACGCTACTTTTTCTTGCAATGGTTATGCAAATAAATTTTATTAAGTAAATGCATATATAAAAAACTGTATTGAACATTTATTTTTCCTTTTATGAGTAAATATTGTCTACCAATAAATGGTCATCTGTTAGTAACTTAAAATTCAGTGTTGTTTTCCAATTCAAAAAGTAAAATGATAACTTAATTTGGATCATTACGCTGGGTCATACACGCACATAAACATACCGCTGACTCAGATATGTGCGTATTTCAAGAGGTCATGACTTAGCACGAATTATTTGGAAAAAAAAGAGGTTGTGTTGAGTAAAATGATTTACAAGCGTACGGTTCGTTAGGTATCAACACAATGACGCGGCGGTCGCGGTCCGGTGGCGCGTGATTTTTGTAACATGTGTACCTGCACGCTTAGATTTTATTGTGTCCACTGTTTGGCACGACACGACAACGCTCCATACGGGATTTATTCGTACACCGCGTCGCGTCGCGTCGTCTGGCTGGAGCCTCGTGGTCTCCGGTATGGCCGGCTAGTCGTGTGGTGGTGATTAAAATTGCTTTAATTTCATTGAATTGTCCGTGGCTTTTTCCAATTGATAAAGGTAATTCAATTTGATATACATTTTCATGAATTGTATTTATTTTTATTTTTATGTAATACATTTACGGAACGAGCCGACGGCCCACCTGGTGTTAAGTGGTAACCTCTGCCCATAACAGCCTTAGCCCTGTTTTCGATAAATCCGTCTACCTGCATGTTTAAAGAGATAATAAATTTAAAAATAAATTGAGATTTTGAACTAACTAACTTTGATTCTAACTGCCAAAGAAAAAGCTCTCCCTCCAAACGTCAGTAACTATTGGTCGATTCTATGTGTTGTGTCACAGAACGACCTAATAATTAGTAGGACTGTGTCCGTGACCTCATCCGTAGGCCCTGCCTGAAAACCAGCGCTGCGCTCTTTTTCAGTGTGTGCAGCACACTGAGATATATATATCCTGAGACAGGGACCCTTTTTAACCACTCAACAAATTAGTTTTACTGTGTCAGTTGTGTCAAAAAGTGTAATTAGTTACGTGCAAGTGATACCACTCATACACTAGTTAATTCGGTTTTTTTTATACATTTTGCCCAAATTTTTATTCCTACAGCTAGTCACCCTTTTCTCACTATGTTATTAAGTTTAGAGGTTAACACAAAGGATGAGTCTTACTAAGCTCTTCAATGTTTCCATCTATCTGGAAGAGTCGGATAATCACTTTCGGCATCATAAAGCTAATGGAAACAGATGCAGTAACACAAAACAATAGTCTTCCTCTTCCTCCAAAAGTAGTTTATCTTCTTCTCGATGACTATTCTCGTTTTTTTGCCTCAAAAACGTAACAAAATTTAATGGTCCTGATTAGACATTTCCTGGTTTGCATATGCAATTGGGCGAACAATTATAATTACAAGGAAAAAGCCTGTTATAATAAATAATTTCAAATAAATTGAAATCTTATTTTTATATACAATTTTACATAGAAAATATATAATTGTTGTGTTCGATTTTGCGCCGATATAGTATACGACCAAATAAACTAGAATAATTCACATGTCAATTTGATAATTCACGTTCAATATACAAAAAAAATATACAATTAAAAAAAAAAAACAATATAAAAAATATATACAACATAAAAAAAAAAAAATGGACCAATTGCCACGCCGTACGTTACAGGCTGTGCATTATATACACGTTTCGGTAATGTCCAGCCAGATATTTAACGACCTGAGGCCGTGCATTATTAGCACGTGACGATAATGTACGGTAGATCAGATAATGACGACATTCAAAACTGTGACGTAAATTATTAGGTCATGCATTTTGTTAGCTGTGCATTGATTTGTTCTTAATTATTTGTGTGTATTTTGTTTTTCAATTACATTTGTTGAATTACATTACTTAGTCTTCCCTCTTCGCTACACTTTTATTAACTTAAAAAGTATCTATTTTAACGTGCGTAAAAACAATTAAGCAATAATAAAATAATTAACAAGACATTTTGAATGACGTACAAACACGAATATAACAGAGGACATTTTAACGCTGAATACATAATATAACTGAAAGCTTCTGTTAAGCTGTGTCCTACATTTTGTTTCGATTTTGCAATTAATATAAGGTAGACTTCTGACTCACGCACTTTTAAAATTATTCACATAGAACGTAGAGTAAATTAATAAATAATAAAATAAAGGAACAAAATTATTATTGATACTTTGGAGGCATTCAAAATACTAATTAAAGCCTTAATAAAAAGCATTAATTTCAATATCAATAGTTCTATTTTATTCAAATCACTGGTTCGAGAGAACCAGTGTGGTGAAAGGATTTTAAGTGCGCCTCAAAGAGGCTCATTTCGTGCACTTGACACATGTCTTCGAGTATTAGATTCTAGGACATGTCGGTTTCCTCACGATGTTTTCCTTCACCGTTTTGAGAACGTCGTATTGCGCACATAAATCTTTCAATCGAAAAACTCATAGGTGTACGTCGGGATTTGAACCGGCGACCTCCGGATTGAAACTCGGGGTCAGTACCACTAGACCACCACGCTCTCAAATATTATAGTGTAGAACATACTGTAATAGACAGATTTGTACAGAGGAAACTACACGTTTTAAATAAAAAAAAAAAAACAATCTATAGCGCCTGTACAAAGCCTGTATAATTCTGCATTCAACTAAATAACAGTAGCATACCCTTCACAAGTAGGCCTCGTAGATGATGGATGGACTGACAAATAAACATACAGTTTGCCATAATTATTATAAGCAGCGTGCGCTAGCCGGCTCCATCAGTGTGCCTACCGCGTTCGAGCCTCCCACTAGTTCAACCGCTTTGAAAATAAATAAAAAATAGAAAGCTTTGAGCCATCGCTTCTGTGAAATGTAAAGACCGGACTTACTGCCATTTTGTTTATTTTTATTTTTTATTTTTAACGGTCTATTCGTACTGCCAGTGCCTTTGTGAGCGACGAGAGATGATCTTAAGTTGATTGCCGTTTTAAAATACTCCAAAATGGGAAAAATATTTATCTTGGTGAGTTTAAATTAAGTTACTTATTTCGTATCAATAATATAAGAGAAATTTCTGCCAATTGTTGTGTTGTTTTAAAACAGTTGGCCTATGTAATTAATTATTTAATTATATAAAAAATATGTAAAAAGCCTTTTTCGTGCGGTTTGTTATTTTGATTTGGTGAGTAATCAAATGTCAACTACTCGTATCTTAATCTCGGTAATGGTTAATTATAATTAATTTTATAAAGCTTTATAGTAATATTTAATGTATATTAAATATCACACGTATTTACTTCAATGTTTTTTTTCGGAACAAGATAGTTAGATAAACTCTTTATTGCACACCAAAAACAAAGAATAAAAATTACAGAATATTACCACTATATTAAAAAGGGCATATATATTATTAGCCTTATGTTTTTCATTAAGTTTTGATTATTAAATTTGATTATTTATTATGATTTTGATTTTGATTATTTAATTATATTTTTATGTGTCTTCCTCAAATAAATAAATAACAAATCCATATAACAAAATATAATATATCACACACACAAAGCATTTTAAGATTAATTAGTTAGTATTATTATATATATATTTTTTGGAACTCATTGGAACTCAATTTTCGGAAATGAACATACTATAAAAAACCAGTTCACAGGAAAGGCGAGACTTTTTGAGGGTCGCGCCGTTTTCATTTGTATTGTTCAAAAGGTCGCTGATGTAATTATGCCCTTAAACAATGCTTGCTATAATTATCATACTGTGATCACTAAACAACTGGATTACGATCAAGGTTAGTGTGCGTGTACCTTTACAAATGGAGCTATTATACATAATAATAATATTGGTGGACAATTCACACAGCGCCATCTAGCCCCAAACTAACCATAGCTTGTAGTATGGGAAACAGACAACTGATAGACTACATTTTTTTTTTGTAAATTTTTTTTTTTTTTTTTTTTTTTTTTATGTAATACATTTACGGAACGAGCCGACGGCCCACCTGGTGTTAAGTGGTAACCTCGGCCCATAACAGCCGATGCGACTTGGGTCCTCCCATACTAGGTATGACAAGACCAAAGTCGCATCGTATGCGCCCGTAACTGTGAGACGTGAAGGTGGAATGTCTCATGTGCCTGTAATTTCACCGGCAACCACACCTTTCAAACCGGAACACAGTAACGCGAATGCGTTACTGCTTGGCGGCAGAAAAGGGCATGGTAAATACATACATATAATACATATTGACACCCAGACACAGAACAAACATCTATATTCGTCATATAAATGTTTGTCCTGGTGGGAATCGAACCCACGACCAGCGCAGAGCAGTGTTACTACCAACTGAGTAGTGAAGCCTTCAAAAAATGAGTTAAAAAAAATGAATTAACGGTTTATTTATCACAATTTACAACTCCGTTCGTAGACCCGGATATTTTGAGTGTAAGAAAAAATATAACAATTCAAGTACGCAAGCGTTATATACCGATGTACTGATATCTCAGAAATGCTGTAACTAACTGTTTAACGCACTCCTTTGTTTATATCAATCTGTTCACTCTGCAAATTAATTAACATAATAATGTTGTATGGGAAGTTGGTCAACTGACTAATTAATTTCTCTACAGATAAGTACGCTCAAAATATTTTTCCGTATAGCCTGTCACTTCAATGTTCCTAATGACAGGGCCTTTCGCCTGAAAACTATCTGAATTTCGAGGAGTACAGGAATATCGATCTATCTTGCTATGCCTGAAAGAAGCAACTAAGTTATAAGCACCAGATTATAGAAGGAAAGAAGAAAAGAAGACATTTATTCACACACACACACACACACTGTAAAAACAACGGAAAACATCACAAAACACAAAAACCTAAACATAAACAAATAAAAAAATCAAAATTATGTGGAGAGCTGTCGCGTACAGGATTATGTGCTATGCCCTGACCTCAGCACGAGCTGCAACAGTACACAGCGCTGATTTTCAGCTCAAGGCTTCGGTGGCGTACGAATAGGAGAAATACAGGGAATAGAATATTATCTGTAAGACCCAATTGTGCACGAGATTGGCAAATAAATGCTATTGCACTCAATATTTGAAACACTCATCTACTGCTACTACCTCAGCCAGCATAAGAGTCAAGATTTATATTAAAAAAAAATGTTTTACAAAATACCTTAGAAATAGCTTATCTTTTTCCTTCCAGGCGCTCACTCTAACCTTCTACACGGCGTATCAATCCGCAGCGCAAGAGACAATCCTCTCAACAGTCCTCACCCCAACATCGCAGGAAAAGCTTAACCGCCAACTCCGCAGTTACCACGACTTCCGGTACGCCAGACCGCTGTACGACCGCTCAGAGTACAGAGACTACGACAGACCGCGATGTGGACGGTGCGACGACCGTTCCTCCGATCGTTCTGACGAGGAAGACGATTACGACAAAGACGATGACCGAAGACACAGACCTACGTCCGGCAAACGACACGACAACAAGAAAAACGATGACGACGGATTTGATAGGCCCAAAAACAGCACCCATGATGAAGACGATAAAGATGACAAAGAGAGACCTAGCAGGAGAAAGCAGCACAGAAACCGTCATGATGACAGGGAGAGATATAGGCCTGATTACTATGATAGGTTCTTAAGAGACCCGTACAGGGAGAGGGATTATGAAAGGCCGTACTATGGCAGAAGACCGTATGATAGATACCCTGCGTATGAGGAACCGTATTATGGGTCTTCTGGGTACAGAAGGCCAGTCTATGATCGTTACGATGATGGTTATGGAGGTTACGGTCCGTCTGCGGGCAGGGGACCTCATGAAAGGTAAGTTTTTAATTGTTATCTACTTTTGTTTGATATTAAAAAAGGTGAAATAAAAAACTGTTATAGATTATTTAAGAGCAGTAAAACTCCAGGGAAGTACTGCCATGCCCATTTCTGCCGCCAAGCAGTAACGCAAACTTAGCGATAAAGTACGCGTGACCTTATGTTTTGAATATTATTGACGTTTCCAAGCCATTCCTTTATGATTTTTTCTATGGATTAAAGTTTTTGACTTTGACACACCTTCAAATTTCAAAGCAGCAGTAGTTAACCAAAATGAAGAAAAGCAAAACTCGCATTCGTCACATATGCCACCCACTGTCGTACTTAGTTCAGGACAATGTGATGCGCTATTGCTCCAATTGCTGGGTTCATTATTTTGAGCATAGACCATGAATGCCAATTTCTGGTGAAAGCGTAGCCATTGATGTGTTTTTTCGACGTAACGGTCAATATCATTGTTTCCCATTGTGTATGTGTGACTGAACTTTGCAATAATTGTTCGATAGGGCGTAACGTGGTTCTTTGACCTAATGTGATCCAGTTTTTGGATGCCTGAGGTAAATGTTGGGGTAAATTCAACCGCTGGAACCGCTGGGTTCTCGAGTGGAATTTGGTTTAGTAGACCAGTTCCTAGAATACTTTAGAAGGTCAAAATACAGTTGCATACAGGCAGTATTATTGTCTGTCTCTTGTTAGGATATTATTTCATAACTCGCTAGCATTTAGCACACTCAGTAAAGAAATAGATGGCCAGTTTTTTTTAAATTTAGTAATTTAGAATTAAAAAGGCTATTTTTTACATCTCTTTTTAAAATAGTTATCTCTCGCGAATGAAGATTTAATAGTAGATATACCTATTCATAATTATCTTCAAATTTTTTACTTATAGGCAAAGCCTTGTCATAAATAGACGGTTATGAAACCCATAACAATTTGAAAAGGATCCCTTCATTGAAAGATTGTCTTAACATACAACACAACTTTGATCTGATCGTACGAATTCCGGGGCAGTATCTATTCGGAATAATCTAATTCAGATACTGTTTTTCATTTTGAATACTTATTCTCAGAAAACAAAACCGTTATAAAGTTAATCATATTTGCATTGGGTATGAAACAGTATTTATTTAATTCAGAACACCGTTGCGGAGTTTTTGTAAGATTTTTTGCTACGATTCCTCTTCCTAATAGTGAATCACAATTTCGCAAACAAAAATCGTGTCTATCTTTATTTTTAACAGATCTTCTCTCAGAAGAACTCAAAAGAAAATTATGGGTCAGCAACTACTTTGCGCTAGGCAACAGAGTTACTTACAGAGAGTTCCTATTTATCTCTTCTGTTACCAGGACGAGTCAGCACATCTTAGAGTACCTACCTAAAATATTCTAGGTTTTTGGATGCCTGATAAACACTGGGGTAAATTCAACCCCTGGGAATGACAGGTTCTTGATTGCCATCCTACCTTATCGCCATTTTGTAGACCAATTCCTTGACGTCATTTGAGATCGTAGAAATAATATAAGCTGATGTTTTCAAGCCTTTATGATTGTATTCTATGGAAAATAAAGTTTTTGACTTTTGACTTTGAATCTCAGCACCTGAAATATGTCTCACATATCATCCTGTCGTTTATTCATAGTATGGTATTTAATATTTATTGTATGGTAAGTAAGATCCAAATCAAATTACATACCATTGTTTTCCTAAAAATAACTATCCGACATCACTACTTTAGTGATGTCGGATAGTTATTTTTAGTTTTTTACAATAATATTTGATTAGTGTATACTTTATACACTAATCAAATATTATTGTAAACTAACATTTTGGTGTCAAGATTATTACCTAAAAAAACACCATTACACTCAGTTTATGCAATTTGCACAATCTTAACTCATCTCGTAAAATGCTGCATGAATACCTCGAGAATAATTTTAATTTCCGATTGTCTGCGCCTGGGCCTGATTATGCCCGTGACTTCAGGCAAATTATTTTTCCGTCACGAGCAAGAAAGTCAAAGTGAAAGCCAAAAACTTTATTTAAATAGAATTCACAAAGAAATGGCTTGGAAACGTCAATATTCAAAACATAAGGTCACGCATACTTATCGCTAAGTTTGACGCCTGTTCAATTGACATGGATATGTGTAGGTGCAAAACGTAAATATGTGTCTGGCTTTGACATTTTTGACTGGCCTCGTGCGCTGTAGGTCGTGGTTTCGATTCCCACCCATGAAAAACATTTGTGTGACGAACATAGTTTGTGTCTGGATGTTGATATGTATTATATGTATGTATTTACGAAAAAGTATGAGTATTATATCTGTTGTCTGGTTCCCATGATACAAGCTATTTACTTAGCTTACTTTGGGGCTAGATGGCGCTGTGTCCACCAATATTTATTATTATTATTATTATTTAATAAATTAGATAAATAAAGTCAAGACAACGTAATTAGACTAATAAACAAGTAAGCAGGTGTTATTTTTTTAATGTATTTAGTTTCTTTTTCCGTTGAGTGAGTCGTAACGGTTTTTGAACCCGTTTCCTGCCACTAAACGAGGGTCAGGGAACTTATCTGATGGTTACCAAACGGACCAAAGTTCACAAAGAGTCATTGTTAGATTCGGGAAAAATGCTTAACTAATTATTTTCAGTAAATTAAAGCGATTTGGTGGTTTTAATTTCGTAAATATCGGGAAAATGGTTTCTGAATGCCATTCTTCCTATAATTGACTGTAAAAACCCTAGACTATGCTTACTACTAAAAAATATGTGAAATTACAGACACATGAGACATTCCATCTACACGTCTCAGAGTTACGGGCGCATATACTCGAATCGAACCCACGACCTACAGCGCAGAAGACAGATTTACTACCAACTATGAGGCCAGTCAATAATGTCAAGGCCAGATACGTAATTACCTTTTGCACCTACATATCATTACACGATGCGACTTGGATCTTGTCGTACCTAGTAGGGGTGGACCCAAGTCGCATGGGTTGTTATGGGCCGAGGTTACAACTTAACACCAGGTGGGCCGGTGGCTCGTTCCGTAACTGTATCACAAACAAAAAATATATTTCATTTTATACTCCGATATGGTCAAAAACATTGCAGTGCACAGTCACTTATTTAATAAGAGCTTAACTAATTATGTAATTTCACTGATCAGTTTCAGGCCTTGGGACGAGACGTACAGAGGTCAGTCTGGGTGGGACGCGGCTGGTCGGGGGTATTACTTCGCGTCGGGCCGGCCTGAAGGTCCACCAGCCCCGGCTGGGGGTTGGAGTAGGCCTGAATATTCTAGGTATGTTTTTAAATTAAATACACCCTTAGACATAAACATAAGGTTTGAACAGGCATCAAATTTTGCGATAAGTACGCGTGACCTTATGTTTTGAATATTATTGGCGTTTCTAAGCCATTTATGAATTCTATGGAAATAAACTTTTTGACTCACTAGGATTTTCAGGTCACCTCACGATGTTTACCTTAAACATTGTTTCAAAACCACAGTATCACTATATTTAAATAAAATATATATTCATTTACAGGACTAACCAGTGTATACCACGATCTTAAAACGGTGTAGGAAAACATAGTTAGGAAACCGCCACATCCTAGAACCAAAAATTCGAAGAATATGTCAAATGCATCAAAGGAGCTTCTGAGGAGCGCTTTAATCCTATCATACTGGTTCGGCAGAACCACGATTAGTAGCTTGCTGGTATCGTTAAATACGAGTAGTCCATGAAGATTTTCGATTGGTAACTTATTTTCTTTCTTCCATTTCCAGACCAGTAGATAGCAGCTATCCAAGTGCTGCAGCCGGTGCTGGGTACCAAGATCCATATCGAGGATCTGCATACCCCGGATACCAGAGTGCTGGCTACGGACAAAGCGCTGGCTATGGCCAAAGTGCTGGCTATGGCCAAAGTGCTGGCTACGGCCAAAGTGCTGGCTATGGCCAAACCGCTGGATACGGACAGAGTGGTTACAGACAGGACCCAGTAGCAGGGTATCAAAGTACGGGTTACAGAGACCCTGGGTATACATCACCCAGCGCTAGCTATGGGAGCTCTGGTGCTGGGTATGGCGCGTCCAGTGGATACGGCGGATCCAGTTCAGGATATGGCGTCTCGAGTGGATGGCAAAGTGTTGGAGAAAGAAGACCTTACAGAGATCAGAGGTGAGATGGAATTTAATTAATTCTATATGTCAACAGAATCTTTCTACAGACCCAGTGGCAATGCACCTTTAGAACCTGACGTCAATTTCAACATAGAGACAAATTGTTGTAGAAATTGCTGTTTACAGGTCCTGGGAAACAGAAGGAGTAACTGTTCGATGCTTTGGTTATTTTACTATGTGAAGTGACGTAAAGTACAAATGACCTGGCTGATGTTCAGTGGTAGCCTTTTGCTATAATAGTGTCAATACGAATGGGCCTCCAATCAAATGTGGCAAGAATTGATTCGCATCATATTGCGCCAATGACTCCTATATCAAAATTTATTGTATAGCGTCAGTCAATTATCGAAACCGCTGAAACCGTTCATTACTGTGGACACCATAGTCAGTAGTTAACCTTAGTCAGTAGTAAGTAAGTTTACGCGCGTCTCATAGGTAGGTACCATAACCCATTTGCCATCAAACTGTCTCTGCTTCGCATTGCTGTGCGTCATTTTGAAGGGTGGTTATCGAAATCTTATCTCGAAAATAACGAGAGTATTAAGCAGCACAGCCCAATTAGCTCCAAATGTGAGTGATTATTCCAGATGGGACGCCCGGGATAGTGCAGGATACGGACAGGATCCAGGGTATGGAACCTCCAGTGGATGGCATAGCGTTGGGGAGAGGAGACCCTATAGAGACGAAAGGTGAGGAGATGATAGAATTGCTCCTTACGTTATTGGAATACAGATGGAAATAGAACTTCTAACGCCAATAAACTTTTGTTGAAAATTAGGGTATTTGAGCAATGTGGAGAGGAACACACTTTCGGGCTGTCTCATCTAGTTATATTTGCCTCAGAAGACGTTAATAAGGGTTATAAACCTAGCTAAGAGCTACCCAGGTGGGATTATCATAGATTTTGATCAAAAGTCATTGCATCACGCTTGCAACCAAGTATCAGAAAAAATCCCTCCCAATAATTCCACCAACAATGTCTTCTATTTTTTACAGCGGAGTCAGCAAATTAGACAACGATCAACATGACCAACGCGACCAACGTGATCAAAAGGACCAATACCCATCCCGAAGCCAAGCTACTAACGGCTACCAATCCATCAACCGGAAACCTTCTTACGGACAAAGCAACGGACAAGATAGCAACTATGGCCAGTCAGCTTATGGCCAGAACACTTATGGACAACCCAGTACTTACGGACAGAACAATTACGGATCCAGTACGTACGGACAGTCTAGTTCAGGGTACGCGCAGAGTAGTACCACTCAAGAGACCAGCTACCTGTTCCAGAGAGAAGATGATAACGTTACCGCAACTGATGAGACTACGAATACGCCATCTTAAATACTTTAATTTTATTTAGTGTTAGGTCAGTGACGTTATAAAGACTTACGCATACCTTTGACCCTCTCTCGCCAAACCAAATCAGTAGTAAATTTTATTTAAAACTTAAATAACTTAGAACAATCTATGGTTAGATGTCGCGGTTCATGAACATAAGCGGGTCAGTTGTAAACCGAAGAAGATCGAAGACCCGAAGAATTGAGTCGTGTTTTCTGAAAGAACTTACCTTTTGGCACTATACTGGACAGCTCTATCTGTGTCCACTTGTAGGGTAAAAGAAATTATAAATTAATAGCTAAAGGAAATCCATTTAGTACATACTTTTGCCACATTCCCATATGGCGCCACCTCATCGGAGAAAATATTTAGTTTTGGCACAAACATCAATCGCTGAAAAACATTGGCACTCGTCAGATTCTTAATTAATTATACAGTGCCTATGAAGCATTCGGTTTGCTGAGTGAGAAACAAGTGTCGCGAGTTTGATACCCGCACGGGACTATTTTGTACATTCTTCCAAAATTTTGTATCGAGTGTGCGGATGAACGAAATTGCCTTTGCACCAGTGATCTGGAGCTAATGATTCCCAATTGAAGGCAGTAGAGTATAATACGCAAAACTACCGCAGAAAAAAGTAAAGTACATACTTAGACTTTTATTTTTGAAATGTAATTTACCTGAGTGTGAATCGTGAGATTGTCTAATTATGTACCTATAGTATTTAAATAATATTGTTAGCTCCATTCGGTGATAAGCTGAATTGATGCAGAAAAATATGTACGTACTTATCTCATGACTTTCGAGAAAATCACGTTTGATATTTTATTTCAAAAAAGGTCGCATATAATTATGGCGTTACCAGTACATAATCCATGTACCGTAACATTTCGTTCACATAATTATAATTATCTAATTTTAAATAATACTTAGTAATTAACTGCAACTTTTTGCGAGGTTAATGTATGTCTGACTAAAAAAATCGTCTGGATTATGAAAAAAAATAAAAAAAATTCAAAATCAGATATTTGTTTCCTGTTTTGGTTCGTAAGCGACATCTGTTGTGGAGCAGTGAAACTAAAGTTGTATCTATTGTTCACTAGATGTCACTGTCAAGAATCTTCAAGGAAAATTCAAAGGGATTTAATTTTTAAGAAACCCTTAATTTTTAGGGTACTTCCAAAGTATTCACAGATATACATTATAACATTCCATCTGCCTCAGGGTGATTTTCAAATTCAAGAGAAGAATTCGTATTGCTTGTTGGGCATAGGTTACACCAAGAGGCCCATTAGCCCGTTCCGTGTGATGTCACATTAGGTATGGTGGCAGTACTTCCCCTGACGAACTTGGCATAAATTCTGGAATATTTATAAAACGTTAATTAATAATAATAGATATATATTTTTTGTGTAGATTGTGTAGAAATGTGTGTTCTTTATACACATTTTAACTGGCTTTATTTCAGATACCTATCTTAATAATTTACTTATAATATAAAGAAATTGTTTATATCGCGAGGTAAATGTAGGTATTTATTGTCATAATCGAACTATTAACTGTATATGATAAAAAGATTACTTTACATTATATCTGATAATTTGTCTACAATCAGCCACTTGGCAGCGGGTCCTTGTAAGATTAATAGCCACGTCAAATTAAAATCAATAATTTAAAATATAATTTTAATTACTGTTACTGTAAAGTTTTGAGATACGTTTGTAAATGAAAAGTGTCACTAAAGTTCTAAACTTCGAATATTCGGGAGTGTTTTTTTTTTATATAGTTTGTTCATGGCTCTGGCTGAATTAGTATTCAACCAAAGGGTCATAAGCAAATTATATATTTTTTTATCAGGCTGTGAATTTTAGGCTGTGGAAGGGATTGCAAAATGACCCAAGAAGGCTCTGTGAACGTGGTGGAGAACTCGCAGGATGTAGTTAAAGTCGTGGAGAACCCGCGGGATGTAGTTCAAGTCGTGGAGAACTCGCAGGATGCGGTTCAAGTCGTGGAGAACTCGCAGGACGAGGTTAAAATCGTGGAGAACTCGCAGGACGCGGTTAAAATCGTGGAGAACTCGCAGGACGCGGTTAAAATCGTGGAGAACTCGCAGGACGCGGTTAAAATCGTGGAGAACCCGCGGGATGTAGTTCAAGTCGTGGAGAACCCGCAGGACGAGGTTAAAATCGTGGAGAACTCGCAGGACGAGGTTAAAGTCGTGGAGAACCCGCGGGATGTAGTTCAAGTCGTGGAGAACCCGCGGGATGTAGTTCAAGTCGTGGAGAACCCGCGGGATGTAGTTCAAGTCGTCGAGAACCCGCGGGATGTAGTTCAAGTCGTGGAGAACCCGCGGAATGTAGTTCAAGTCGTGGAGAACCCGCGGAATGTAGTTCAAGTCGTGGAGAACCCGCGAGATGTAGTTCAAGTCGTGGAGAACTCGCAGGATGTGGTTCAAGTCAGCGAGGGCACTTCCCAGCTCCTGGTACCCACGAAAGAGTAAGTGCCTTATGAAAATATCCCTGTAGACTAAGTTGACCATATACCATTGAGTAGACTGTGAACAGGCGCCAAACTAGGTGACCTTGTTATTTTTAATATCACTAAGTATGGAAGCCATTTTTATAAGAATTTAGCGAAATTGTTTGTAGAGCTATAAGTAGAGATTTTGTCTGGGCACCGTACATGTTCTGTCATGATACAATCGTAGTATTTCGGACTGTAGTACGTGGAGCCGGTTTACGGAAAAGTTTTTGTGACTCTAAACCTTTCACCAGTTTCCACCATCATGTGAACTGTCTTTTTTATGATTTGATTTTACAGATACAACTAAAAGTAAGGTTACCTGAAAAATTAGTCTTGGTAACGCACACAAACAGAATTTTATGTGAATATGTGCGATGGCCCACCTGGTTAAGCGGTAACCTCTGCCCGTCATAAAAGCGATACGATTTGGGTTCTTCTATACTTATTTATAGAAAGACACAAGTCGCACCGTAATTCGCCCGTTAACTGATGAAGGCGCAATGTCTCATGTGCCTGCAATTTCACCGAATTATCATTTTCAATAAACATTTTATGGGTTCTACAAATCACTTTTTCACACAATTCGGTGGTCGACTTTCAACTTTCTTTCTATTAAGTATTAGAAAATGCTATAAATTAATGCTTTAGTTGCCTAGTAGGTATTCTAAATCTAGACTGACTAATTAATTCAGCGATTTATCTAGAAACACACATTCTGTATCAGCCGCCATTTGCGTAAACGATAAGCGTATGGCATTTTATTGAATTTTATCATGTTTTTTTATCGAGGGTAGATTAAAATTCGATTATTATGAGCGATGAGATCAATTTTTGAAGTAACTCGTTATGCTGAAGTCGCTTCTGCCTGCTTCGGCCATAAAGTCACCGTATGGCCATTTTGTCTGATTGGAATCGAAGGCTTTTTAATTAGTTCCAATTTAAAACTACTACTACAGACCTGGAATATAATTCTGGAGATCACTTGTTCAAAACCCGACGTGCACCAATGAGTATTTTATAATAAGATGCGATGGATGCAACGCAATGCGACTTAGGTCATCTCGTACTTTGGCGGAGAGGACTTGAGTCGTATTGCTGTTGTCCATGGGCGGCGGTTACCACATAACATCAGGTGGGCCGTCAGCTCGTACCGCCACCCGAAAAAACATGTTACGTCACGTAAAAAAACATGTTATCAAACTGACGAAGGAAAACATGTCCTAAAACCAAAAATACTGTTTATTTTTCTTATTGATCTATCTCGTAACAACAGTAATACAGACAATCGTCAAACTCTGATTGATTATTATTTAAATTCCAAAGTAAAAAAACATAACTATAACCAACTAAGTGCAATTCCGACTTGCGTTAAGGACTCCAAACAGAATGAACTTTTTTTGAACTTTACGTGATACAGAACCCTTAGAGCGCTTGTCAACTCGCACTTGGCCAGTGTTCTCAGTTTCTTGTAGAATGTATTTTGCTCGATCATTTGAATTATTCATACAAATGGATGTCCCAAAGATATAAATCTCAAGATATGTTGAATGACTTATTTTAATTGAAAAGTTTGCGACTATAAATTCAAGTAAGAAGTGGCAACTGACATCTATATAGAGTCAAAGTGAAAGTGTAAAACTTTATTTCCATAGAATTCATAAAAAAATGGCTTGGAAACGTCAATAATATTCAAAACATAAGGTCACGCGTACTTATCGCTAAGTTTGGCGCCTGTTCAAACCCTATCCGACCCTTTATGGGAAGAACACACAAGAAACCACTAAAGGAGGGCCATTTGTACGAGCACGATCGTTGTAACCATCTATTAGTAATGCTCCCATTTGGCATGATTTTTTTCCAACATTCATAATCATCATCATATTTCAGCCAATTTACACAAAACCATAATAAATTAATTAAACCGTTAAAAAAACCGTTGCGTGGTTTAGAAGTAATTAAAATTTTCATTAATCATTTAAATAATCAATGTCAGGCCTCACAGCTCAGTTGGTTGTAACTCTTCTGGGGTGTAGGTCGTGGGATCGATTCCCACCCAGGAGAAACATTTATGTGGATGTTTGTTCTATGTCTGGGTGTTGATATGTATTATACATATGTATTTACAAAAGAGTATATATATGTATTCTATCAGTTGTCTGGTTCCAGTACAAGCTATGCTTAGTTTGGGACTAGATGGCGCTGTGTGAATTGTCCACCGATATTATTATTTAACTATTAATTAAATACATGAAAGCTGTACAAATTAAACTTATTATGTATCTGCACATTTAAAGCATTCCTTCAATCAATTGAAGAAGGCTTGTTGCAACCGCCATCGTAATGCAAACCATTTGTAGCAATGATGTCACATTGCTCTATATTGTTTATCAATTTATTGGCTTCGTCATCTATACAAATAAATAAAATTGGACTGTCTGTTTGTAATATTAAAATAGCCGCTTTTAACTAAGTGCATATGGATGTATACACGGTACATATAACAAAAGTTCATTTTTTTCAATTTTTGTCGTCTGTCTGTCTATTTGTTCCGGCTAATCTCTGAAATGGCTGGACCGATTTTGACGGTACCTTCACTGGCAGACAGCTGATTTAACAAGGAGTAATTTAGGCTACTTTTTCGAGGGGTAAAATAGGGGTGCGTGATAAAACCGAATTCCACGCGGACGAAGTCGCGGGCAATAGGTAGTCGGAAGTAAATTGAAATGCCTCAGGGCAAGATATACCTATTTAGTAGCAGTAGAAGTTGTGACCCCTTCAAGTCTCAGAGTAACGGGCGCAATGCGATGCAACTTGGGTCTTCACATACCTAAGCAGGGGAAGACCCAAGACGTGCTGACTTGTGTTGTTGTTATGGGCAGAGATTACCGCTTAATCATCGGGTAAGTCATCTTGCTGGTACAGTTAAAATTTCGCAATAAGGAAAAAAAAAATATATGTTTAGGAATAGGTTCTATTGATAGGTGGTGCAAGAAACGCCTAAATGAAGATTTTTTTCTATTCGCGTACATAGTCAGCAGTGCCTAGTAGTACTTTTTGCAGTGTCCGGAATTTAATCAGTCCGGGCTCACGCACACAGACTGATTATTGTAGTGTGCGTGAAAACTACGCGATTCTTGCAATTTCGTACCTACGCTAAATCGAATACGCGCTCTTAATAAATGCTTATCTTAGTACTAAATACCTACTAATGAAGTTATGATAACAAATCGCTACCATAATAACTACCAAATTACAAAATTAACTACTAAATAACCGAATTTATCCTATAAATTGTGTAAAAATGTTTTGAGTTGGTATCACAACAGTTTAGGCATAATTTTACAAATGTGGAAGTCATAACAAAACGCGAACTTTGATACATTCACCCCTTTTTCAGATTGGGTAGCCAAAGCCTTATGTATCACGGCCGTCATTGTTTTCCCACGAATAACTCAGCCAGGACATACCATCAAAAATTAATAATAACCAAGAAAAATCTTACATCAACGAAATTACCAAAAAGCATGCGTAGTACCTAGCGTAAATATGACTGGCGTATATAGACAAATAATTTCGATAAACTGAATGAGTTTACATAGCACAAAGTACAAGACTTAAAAACTTAGTAAAACTTGGTTAAAAACAAAACTTAGTTCAAGTACCTTTAGTACAACTTTGAACTACTTTATCGGTACGAAACTATCAGTTAAAGGTACAAAAACTTCCTCACAAAGCAATCGATGTGAATTTAATCTCAAACATGTGTGCTTAGCTGGAAAACAGAAGCGAACATAATACACGTAAATGAAACAAACACATTACCGGCTCTCACTCCTTTGACCGTCTCAGACCGGCTGCGTGCGGCTGGCAGTTCAACGCCGACGCGCGAATCAGACGCATGTCGCGCACAGGACGGGATTATTAAAAAATAAACTATTCCAAATTCAAAAGTAGCGGGAAAATTGCCAGCTGATGTTTACATTTGAAATTGTGCTGAAATATCGACCTCAATAATCGAGTAATCGGTGATAACGAGTGATAAATTAATCGATATAACACGTGTTGTCAAAGTTTTGTGCAAGTTTTTTTACGTGGTGTGATGCATTTTGGGATGTGGTTTCCGAATGCTGAATTATAATCGATTTTTGGACTGAACCAGGTGAGTTTTGGGTCATTGGCAGAATGAAATAGTCCGGGACGAAACTTTTATGTTGTTTATTGCAGTTATAAAAAATAAGTGTATAGGTGGGCTTTGATATGTTTATGACGGGTGATTTTTATTTACATTATAATAGTAACGTGGGTAGAGTCACTTACGTTTTTTACATAGTGGGTGTAAAGATATGTCAGAAGGCTGATTTTATTATATGAACACTAGCGACTCGCCCCAGCTTCGCACGATGCAGTGTAGATACTTATGTAGTGTCACTGTGGAGAGATAAATAATATTACCATTATGATAAGAATACACTACATACAGAATAAGACATAAGAAAAGAATAAGACGGCATTTTCGATTAAAGCCCACATTGGGCTTGATTTGTTCCGACATCTTGAACAATTATCATCATATTTCAACAAATTAACAAAAACCAACATAAAATTATACCTATAAACCTTCCTTTTGAATCACTATCCACTGATGAAAACCGCATACAAGAAGCGTTCTGACAGACGGCGGGAAACGACTTTGTTTTATACTATGTATAGATGTTAGGCATTTTGTGCTATATAGAGTTCATAATACATATGAGTTTCCTCATAAATAATGATATTTATTGAAATGCCCACAATCCTTATTTTCCGTAGGAGTAGAAAGAACTTATTTTATGGTTTTATCACTAGATTACATAAATTAAAAAGTTCTCCATGCCATTACCTTTGAATGATGGTTACACAGTAATGACACTGTACTAGGATTGTCTGCGTCACAGGTGGCACGTACATAAACAAACATCAACCGAAATCCGAGAACAAACTTTGCTTATACCAGTTTTTGCCCCTGACGATGTAAACGAAACAATTTCATCAAAAAGCTCAAGTCATTTTTGATTGACGTCTGATAAACATAAACTTTTATAATGGTTACTACGTAGTTAGCGTTGCCAGGCGTCCGGATAAAGCCGGACACAGGCTTTTTGGTTACGTGTCCGGCCAAATTAGATAGTGTCCGGACTGTAAGGTTTTTGGAATTTGGCTAGTATTTTACATTTGTCATGCCTCGGTATAAAGAAGACTGATTCATTCAACTTTATTGTTGTTTCATTAGAATTTATAAGATCTGGCAACCCTAATCGTAGTGTAGAATAAGGTGAAACCCTAGCTTGCGCGAAGTTTGAACCTTGGTGAGGTGAGCTGTCCGCTGTCCGTAGTCAGGTCACTTAGTTGGTAAACATTTGATGAACTCTCGGATTACGTAGTTCACGATCGATGAAAGAAACGTTTTAAGTAATTTATTCAAATCAAACAGTAAATGTAATCGTAAAACTTATTCAGACATAGGTAACATAACACGAGAGCCTGAACTAGGTAATGTGTTTCAGGCGAGAAATAATGAAATACTTTCTTCGATAACCCGCGTGCTTAGCAGGAGATGACTGAGTTATCTTGTTTTTTGTGAGATTATAATAGATTACTTCGAGAAACGCATACAGTGATATCCATTGTGACTCATTTTATTTGTACCGATATGTCAATATTTTAGACAATGATGTCATAGTTATATAGGTATATAGGTCCCAAGAAATATAATGATTCTATTCTAGGAGTATTAGGATCCTCAGTTCCATCCCCTCCGTTTGGAAGCTCTATGATGCTATAATTTACTAGCGACACGCCCTGGCTTCGCACGGGTAGCAGAACATTACGCCTAAAAAGAAGACGATGATCTAATATAATTTATGGATATACAACTCTATTGGTTTACACCAATGCGGTGTAGTACGCCGGTAAAGCTCCCAGTCGGCTTGATTTCTTCCGACATCTTGAACAATTATCATCATATTTCAACGAATTAATAAAACACAATATTAAACTTTACGTATAAACCTTCCTCTTGAATCACTCTATCTATTGCTGAAAACAGCATTAAAATCCATTGCGTAGCTTAAAAGATCTAATCGTATAAACAGCGGGAGTGACTTTGTATTATACTATCTAAAGAAGTAATGGAAGAAATGAATACCTCACCTGATGGTATGCCATATCTTCCATCCCCTACTTAAGTAAAGGCAGATCGAAGCTGCATCGCCTGCGCACTGAAAGATAGAATAGAATATACCTTTATTGTACACAATAAGTAAAAAAAATGGGAAAATACTGCTGTGGACATATAAGTGGCACAATGGGCGATTTTATCGCTAAAAGCGATCTCTTCCAGTCAACCTTTGGATGGAAACAAACTATAATTATACATGATCAAGAGATGAAGGTGAATTACTCAAAGTAATTAGTAGGAAATAATTCAAACAATGAATGCATTTTATGTAAGCTTTGTACAAATGCATTCTTGTTTGAATATGCATTCGTTCCGATGTATCTTTCAATAAAACTAATCAAATTATATTATTACATAGAACATTACGTATATATTATGTATATATAAACTGATGAGTCAGTGGCGAACGGGACTTATTTAAACAAGTTTTGATACAATGTCGTCAGACATACGTACATAGAACAGACCGATATGTTTTTACGGTTTTCTACTCAAATAACGGGCTGCTTATATTGATTACTAGCTCTGTTGCCCGCGACTTCGTCCGCGTGGGATTCGGTTTTATCACGCACCCCTATTTTACCCCTCGGAAAAGTAGCCTAAGTTACTCCTTGTTACATCAGCTATCTGCCAATGATAGTCCCGTCAAAATCGGTCCAGACATTTCAGAGATTAGCCGGAACAAACCGACAGACAAAATTTGTAAAAAATGTTGTTTTGGTATATGTACCGTGTATACATCTATATGCACTAAGTACAAAGCGGTTATTTTAATATTACAAACAGACACTACAATTTTATTTATTTGTATAGATATGTTATGGAAACGAATTTATGATAATTCTCTCATTAAATTTTTATGTTATGTAGATGATAAATCGAGCTGACTGCCCATCTTGAGGTTACTATCGCCCATAGACAACAGCAATGCTACTCAAGTCCTCTCTACCAAAGAACGAGATGACTCAAGTCGCGTTGCGTTGCGTCCATCACCCCGAGACGGGGATGTTACGTCTCATGCGCCTGCAATTTCACCGGCATCCACTCCCTTCCACCGGAACACAGCAACACGAGTGCATCACTGCTTGGCGGCAGATTACCAGGTGTGGTGGCAGTACTTCTCCAGACGAACTTAGCACAAGTTCTACAAATACTTTGTGTTACTCCTTTCGCACCACCCGGGGGACACGTGTAGGGGTTCAAAGGGTAATCACCTACGGACGCGAGCAACGTGGACCCCCAAAAGTAATAATTGTAATTAAAATAAATATGTACGTAAATTTTAAACACACAAACAGTAAACTTCGTCTTTTATATTATAAATTATATTTATAATTGGTTCGTTAGTACTGGCGTGACTGATGGAGTAACAAACATACATCGAATTAACTTTCACATTTGCACTATTATAGTGGAGACAGACTTTTTGCGAAATCTGAATAAAATTAGTCAAAATTTATGAATAATAAATTAATATTGGTGGACATTCACACAGCTCCATTTAGTCCCAAAGTAAACAAAGCTTGTATTATGGTAACCAGACAACTAATATAATACTTATATAAGTTATTTTTAAATACATACATATAATACATATCAACATCCAGACACAGAACAAACATCTATTCGTCACACAAATGTTTGTTCTGGGTGAGAATCGAACCCACGACCTACAGCGCAGAAGGCAGAGTTACTACCAACTGAGCTCTGAGGCCAATTGTTCGTATAAAAAGCTATGTGAATGTATGACTTAGCTAAGAATGAAAGTAATTTAATTCGTAAGATTAAGAAATTCAAAACTTGGGTAATTTCATTTGTACAGATAGATGAAGGTAAAGGTAAAATGCTCTTATCAAGAAGAAAATCCTCGTAATCTCGAGATAATAATGTTTCCAAACGAAACTGGGTGCGGTTTCGTACGATCATAAAGTAATGATTGATATACATACATATTAGGTAATATGTAAAAGAAATCTCTTCTTTGGGGTTTTGTGACTGTTCTTCCCATAGAGTGTCGGATGGGGGGTTTGAATAGGCTCAAACTTAGCGTGACCTTATGTTTTCAATATACTTGTTGACTTTTACAAGTAATTTATGAATTCTATAGAAATAATGTTTCATCACTTTGAGTTTGAATGAATAAAAAGCTATGTATATGAAATAAAGAATTGCATTTAACAAAATGAAATTTATTCTGGTTACTCGAAATCGTCAAAGTGAAGAATTTCAAGTTTCATCTCATTTCAAGTTCAAGTTTAATAATTTAATATTTTCAAATAAAAAGAGGTTTTTCTTCTTTCATAGCTTCGTAAATGTAATTTTCATGTATACATTACAATGTCTACTTGCTTATAACAGCACAATCCATGTGAACATAGAAAAACATCATTTCCCGTGATTGAAACAATACAGGGAAATTTCAATAGAATGATTGATTATAGTTCTATGATTCCTCATTGTAATGTATTCGCTTCTGGTAAATTACTAATCCTATAGTTATCCAGGATTTTTTAAATAATAATTATCATTATCCAACATAGTATCCCAATTTACTAATATCTTTTGTTTGTTTGATAACATGGCGCATTCATACTGCCAGTCCTACTTTATAGGATTGACATATTATAAACGTGAAAGTTTGTATGTATGGATATTTATTACTCTTTCAAGTTCAAACGGCTGAATGGATTTGGATGAAATTTGGTATCCAGATAGATTATATCCTAGATTAACACATAGGCTACTTTGATCCCGGAAATGTGCAGTGTTCCCGTGGGATTTCTTATTCACCGCGGCTAGATTCCCATAAAAACAGTCTCCCAACTGTATAGGCTCGTAATATATAGGTCGGCTCGACCGCGCCTCGACTTCGGCGCGCCCACTGCACACCGGTTACCTGTACCATCGGACACCATATTACATCATTGTGTGTCTAACCCTACCTTGCTCATGAAAAATGATGTTTTTTTTTTTTTTAAGAGGTGTAAGTTTTGGTCGCGAAGGGTTGAAGGCAGGGAAGGAGGAAGGGTTCCAGGCCCGAATTTGTTTTGTCACTTACGAAGTAGAATTCGGATTATTAACGAGCAACAAAGTATAACTATTTTGTGATTTTTAATTAAAAGAATATTTTTAGCAGTAGAGTATCTAATTGGCTATAATTACTTATACTTAGTTTAATTTTTTAAATTACAATATTTGTAGCTGTTGGTTTATTAATAAATAAAAAAAGCGAGAGGTACAGTCGGACAGATAAACACAGCGATAGAAAAAAGAAACGGTGTGGACATATTTTTCATAAAAGATTATTTTCATGCATTAGGTAGGTATCTGGCAGGAGTGATGTCGTCAGGCAAAATGCTGCTGACATAAATGATTTCCTCGAAATGAGACGCCTCATTTGTAGATTTCCTCATAGGTAAATACATCTATTCGTCACACAAATGTTTGTCCTGTGTGGGAATCGAACCCACGACCTACAGCGCGGAAAGTAGGGTTACCAACTGAGACGTGGAGCCTGTCAGTGCGATGACATTGACAGTTTTCACCTGCCGGTCCAAGCATTCTTCCTTATATATTATCTGTTGTATAGTATCGCGTGAGTGACGCACGGCGTACAATGATGTCATGCATCCTCAAAGCCTGACGTGACAGCTTGAATCACTTCACTTTTAGGGGCTTTGGCTAAGTAGCTGGTTTATTTGCATCCGTTTGTACGATACATTGACTTTGACGATACATTTGGTGTTCATAATTGAGAAGCATTTTAAAGAATCTGTTTATTTATTTTCGTTTTGATTAAGTTTGTAGGCGACTTTAAATGGAGGAGGTTATATGCAGTCTGTATTTTTTTTATTAGCACGAATAATTGACCGCATTGCAGATGCATTCAATATTTTGGACTAATTCTGTTCTCGACTTGAATCTCAGTTTGTTTAAGTTTTTTTTTTGAGAAAATTTTTCATGTTCATGTAATCAAGTTTATGAGAATGTGAAAATATGATTATGAGAATACCTAAGTAATTTGTTTTTGTGGAACAACGATTAATATGGCCCGATATTATTATTCATAATTATAATAATCTTATCATTTATTTGCAGTATATTGTGTCCTATATCTTACTATTTTTTTCATGACAATGACGTCATATTATCTCTCGTATTTTATACAGAAAGCTTTCATTTCGTACTTATTTGCTTAGTTTTCTATAAAGATAAGCAACTATAAGAACAAAGATATGAAAGATAGATATGTATGTAGGTTTATTGCATAAAATCATAGAGGTTACCACCTAACCCTATGGGCCCATGCTATGGGTTCGTTCATTTCGTAAATTCGACAAATAAAAAAACAATAAACCAGTTAAGAATTTGGTACAAATTACTTACTCCTACCTACTGTCACTCCTGTGTCACTGCTTTGAAATAGTGTGAAGTAATAAAATGCACCTCAAAGAGGCTTCTTTCGTGACTTCTCCTTGATTGTCATTGAATATTTTTTTGTACTACATGCTGTTTCCCCAAAAAGTTTTCCTTAAAGAAGTTGCTTCATTGCGCACATAAAATTATCAACCGATAACTCACTTGGTCTTGGCTAGATTTGAACTCATTAATTATGAATACGAAGTAATTATCAAAATTAAAAATTTATAACGTTAAGTATATGATCAACGTATTTCCGATTAAGAATAATAGAAGTTCCATGTCATATTATTTTTCTGAAACTTTTAAGTCATCTATAAAAATCATACAAGTCATAATCAACTTGACCTACAGAGATTAATTTACGAATCACTAATTGCAATCCAACTGATAGCAGGTCAGTGCCATTCTGTTATTATGTGCATTATTTACGGAATGAGAAACACGGGTCCATAGATGGCGGATAGATTACGTGGTAACCTCTAAAAATAGCAAAACTTAGTCTTGCTTTTATTATTTTTAGATTGTTGAAATATTTATGTCACTGAATGGTTCTAAAGTATTTCTTTTTCAGTATTTTTTTGTAATTTAGTTTAAAACTCCAGTGTTGCCTCACTGTACTTTCGCAGTCTTTATATATTTTGCATCTCACTCATTTTGGCGCTCATCAAGGCGAATTGAGGCCGTTAAGGTAAATTCAAGTGGCTAAGATATATGTTGAGGTAAATTTATTAAAATAACAATTTTACCTTTTCCTTCCTCAAAACTTACAGCCAAGCACTAGGATTTGCCAATATGTGCCAAGTTTGTCCAGGGAAGCGCTGCTATAATAATAATAATAATTGAATACGTATAATAATAATATTGGTGGACATTTCACACAACGCCATCTAGCCCCAAAGTAAACTAAACATAGCTTGTATCACGGGAACCAGACAACTGATATAATATTGTACTTATATACTTTTTTGTAAATACATACATATCAAATATCAACACCTAGACACAGATCAAACATCTATGTTGTTTGTTGTAAAGTAAAAGGTTGTCTGTAAGAGATCGCTTTATAGCGATAAGACCGCCCATTGTTTCACTTTTTTTTGTACTTTGTATCTGATTGTTGTTATTTTGATGTTGTGAGCAATAAAGTGTCATCTATCTATCTATCTATCTATGTTGGTCACACAAATGTTTGTCCTGGGTGAGAATCGAGCCCACGACCTGCAGCGCAGAAGGCTTAGTTACTACCAATTGAGCTGTGAGGCCTGTCAAAGTCGTATATATAATACTTAATTCCGGCATGTATAATATGATAATTCGAATGCGTAGTACCATACATTCAGTTACGGGCTTCAAGTATGAGCAGAGGTTACCACTTAATGGGGCCATCCGCTTAAACTATTTACATACTAGCTGCGCCCCGCGGTGTTACCCACGGTGAATATGTAATCCCACAGGAACACTGCACTTTTCCGGTATCAAAGTAGCCTATGTGTTAAGCCAATATATAAGCTATCTTGGTACCAAATTTCATCCAAATCCATTCAGCCGTTTGAGCGTGAAAGAGTAACAAACATCCATACAAACTTTCACGTTTATAATATTAGTAGGATAAATAAAACCAACACGTACAGCATAGTACCAGCATAACGTATGGAGACTATCAAATCGATTTGCACTTACAAGGATTCGGCTACTATATACTAATTAGCTAGTTCAATATACCAGTGACTAAATTAAGGTATAATTCTCCTAGATAGGCATTCGAATTATTGATTATCCATGACTGGCCTCACAGCTCAGTTGGTAGTACCCTGCCTTCACGCTGTAGGTCGTGGGTTCGTTCCCAGGAAAAAAATTCGTGTAATGAACAAAGATGTTTGTTCTGCTTTGTTGTTCTGCAAAAGGCTGGGTCACAATCCAATGGATCAAAATGGGATTTTATATAAATATCCCATGCATCGGGGACTTCTGTGGTGCCATTAGGAATATCCCCTAAAAACTAAGCATCATAGGTTACCTAAATCAAGTTAAGTCGCTCGCAATAAAAGCGCACAGAACCAGTTTATCTCGTTCCACGATGGGATTTTGAGAAACATTTCTTTTGTTCTTACTAAAACCTGACTTCAACAATAACGTTTCTAAAACTCTCAACAAAGCTTTTATTTAACTTGCAATGTATGTTTGTCTATGTTTGTTCGGGTGGAATATTGCAACTTAATTTTGAAGCAGATATCTTCAACCGATATTATATACTGTTGGGGAAAAAATAATTTCGGTTCTTCCTAATAGATGCTGTTAGAGTTGTAAATCTCTCATAATGATTATTCAGTGAAGTCATACTATAGCATGTTTAGAAGTTTCGAGTCTATAGAACATTTTAGAGTGCGAATTAGCGTCATATGTTTACTCATTCAAAAATTATTGCTTTTTGATTATGGAGATTACACAAGGCCACTTTCGTCACATTTTGCTTGTTTACTTCCGGAAAGGAAAAAATGCAGCCCAGGCTCATCAAAAATTGTGTAATGTTGATGGTGATGACTGCTTAAGTGAACGCCAGTGTCAGAAATGGTTTGCTCGATTTCGTTCCGGAAACTTCGATCTTAAAGATGAACCTCGTCCTGGTCGGCCAACCGTTGAAAAAGTCGATCAAATTCTAAATGAAATCGAGGTAGACCGACATATTTCATCTCGTGACATTGCTGCAAAACTAAACGTTGACCATAAAACAATTTTGAACCATTTACATAAGCTTGGGTACCAAAAGAAGCTCGATATTCGGGTTCCACATGAATTAACATTGAAAAATTTAATGGACCGAGTTTTCATTTGTGATCCCTGCTGAAACGAAACGAAATCGAGCCATTTTTGAAACAATTGATTACGGGCGATGAACAGTGGATCACGTACGACAATAGTGTGCGAAAGAGATCGTGGTTGAAGCCCGGAGAAACTTGACAAACAGTAGCGAAGCCCGCATTGACGCCAAGGAAGATGATGTTGAATGTTTGGTGGGATTGGAAGGGTATTGTTCATCATGAGCCGCTCGAACCTGGTCAAACTATTAATTCGACTGTCTGCTGTCAACAATTAATGCGACTGAAGCAGACGATTGAAAATAATCCGCCAGAATTGATCAATAGAAAATGCGTTATCTTCCATCACGACAATGCTAGACCGCACCTATCTTTGGTGACTCGTCAAAAGCTGAGAGAGTTTGGCTGGGAAGTTTTGATGCATCCACCGTATAATCCTGACCTTGCCCCGTCGGATTACCATTCGTTCCGGTCTCTACAAAACTCTTTTCATGGTGTAAAGCTGGTTTCAAAAGAGGCTTGTGAAAATCACTTGGTCAATTTTTCGCCCAAAAACCTCAGAAATTCTATAGTGACGGAATTATGGTTTTACCAGAAAAATGGCAAAAGGTCATCGATCAAAACGGCATATATATCATTGATTAGTGTTCAAAATTTAAACTAATAAATTATCTTTGATAAACATAAAAAAACCGAAATTACTTTTTCCCCAACCCATATTATTGCATTATATTATATTATTATATTATATTATATTATTACATTATATTATATTATTACATTATATTATATTATAATATGCCCTATGTTTCGTAACGTATAGCAAAGTGCACGTCGTGAGGCAGTGAACCATTATGTCATGTCTTGATAACATATAGTATATTCAGCTTTACGTATATTGTGAATGTAATCTGATGTCTTCATTCCACCTTGTCTGATATTTAGTAACGGTAGAATTTCATAACGCTATCATAATAATAATATTAGTGGACATTTCACACAGCGCCATCTAGCCCCAAAGTAAGCTAAGCATAGCTTGTATCATGGGAACTAGTCAACTGATATAATACTTATATACTTATTTTTTGTAAATACATATTAACACACAGACACCGAACAAACATGTGTGTTCGTCACTGTAATTTTTGTCCTGGGTGGGAATCGAACCCACGACCTTCAACGCAGAAGGCAGGGTTACTATCAACTGAGCTGTGAAGCCTGTATGACTCAGAGCCTCTTTTCCCATAAGTAAGTGAAGATTCCATAACATTTCACAGTTAATATGCCTTTTTGAAGTCATTACATGCTTAGTGGCACAAAATAAATATTTGACCATTAAAATATATACTTTTGTTGTTCTGTCTGAAAAAAGGTCTCTATGGTTGTAACAAATAACCTACACTGTTATAATATTTTCTTAAAGAGCTCAAAAGTTTCTGGTTGCCATTAGTGACAACTTCGGTTAGGACCATTTGTAGTAATAATATTGGTGGATATTTCACACAGCGCCATCTAGCCCCAAAGTAAGCTAAGTAAATAAATATTGGTGGACATTTCACACAGCGCCATCTAGCCCCAAAGTAAGCTAAGCACAGCTTGTATCATGGGAACAAGACAACTGATATAATACTAATATACTTTTTGTAAAAACATACTAACACCCACGCAGAACAAACACCTATATTCGTAAATAATTTGTCCTGGGTGGGAATCGAACCCACGATCTAAGCGCAGAAGGCAGAGTACCAACTGAGCTATGAGGCCAGTGAATAGTTTATCATTATAAATTCAATTACTGTATTGCCTAAGACCCACCGGGTGGCCTTGCGATTTACGATTTAGTGTTTCTTAAGAAAAGAATTGTATCCTCATCAAAAACTTGTGTCAAGGTCGGTGCATGTATAATATCACACTTGTCTTACCTAACTAGGGGAGGACCCAATTCGAATTGCTTTGTTACGGGCAGAAGCTACCACTTAACACCAGGTGGGTCATCCGCTCGTTCCATAAATATCGCAATAAAAAAAGATGTATCCTATCTATGTAGATATGTATATCACGTCACAGAAAAAATACATTGGTCTAGGCTTTCTTATTTATTAGTGTATTAGGAGTTATAATTTTATGTGTATATTGTATGTTTATGTCTTTTCTATGAAGAATATGTTTCATTGCTATCTCCTTGACAAAATCATTTATATACCAACCCTATTCCTTCCGTTAACTATTCGTTACTATTATTATATTCGTTATATAAGTTATATTCGTTAAGCTATATTTGAAGTAACTAAAATTGTAAAAAAGCAAAGTATATGACTTAAGTTGCTCTTTTATTGAAAAAATGCTCGAATGATGTTCTTTTTTTCATAGGATAAAATTAAGTAATGAGCAGATGGCTCACCCCACCTGTTTTTAAGAGGTAAACCCAATTCATCACAGTTGCACGACTTCAGTCTTTCACTATAATTAGGTAACGCATTACTGCTTGGCGTCGGAAACGAGTGGCAGTACTTACCGGACCAATTTGGCAACTTCTACTGCCGCCCTTTCTTTGCGTGGGCCCCAAAATTACCGCAGGATTTTCTCTTCGCCAACAGTATTATATAATAATAATATATTTATCGTGGTTTTTGGAAATTATCTCTATGAACTCTCGATTGGTTTGCACAGTGTGCGACTCAGTTTTAATTTATGCCATTGAAGTGACGGTACGAGCTGACGCCCCACCTGATGTTAAGTGGTAACCGCCACACATAGACAACAGCAATACCACTCAAGTCCTCTCAATAGTACGAGATGACTCAAGTCGCCTTGCTTTGCGTCCATCACCTCGAGACGGGGATGTTACGTCTCATGTGCCTGCAATTTAGCCGGCACCCACTCCCCTCCACCGGAACACAGCAACACGAGTGCATCACTGCTTGGCAGATTACAAGGTGTGGTGGCAGTACTTCTCCGGGTGAACTTGGCACTTCTACTGGTACTTTGGGTTGCTCCTTTCGCACCACCCGGGGGACACGTGTAGGGACTCAGTAATCACATACGGACGCGAGCAACATGGCCCCTCGAAAGTTCAGTTGGTTTAGGATTGGTTCACGCGCGCAATTCTCACCTAACAATAAGCCATTTCGAAGCTTATAGCAGCTATGTTCCCAATCATTGTCTCCTAATTCTCACTAACTTTACTTTCGCCTTGTTGTATTATATGTCACAATGGATTTTTTCTTTCACACTACACATTCTAGCCCCAAAATAAACATACCACCGATAAAAAAAATAGAAACTTATATAAAATACTTTTTATAAATCTTCTGTATAAATATATAGATTTTTTCGTTTTTAATGAAACTTTTTGCACTTATAGGAAAGCACTTAATAAACTTAATATTATTATAACTTGGCATAAGTCCTGCTGCTACTAAAGAAAGAATTCATCTACATTGAATTTTCGTGATATCCATCCGAATACATGAATCTATTCAACTTTCTAAACGTTTACGAGAAGCGACGATTACAAATCTAGATCTCGACTAATAAAAATATCGATTGATTTGCATTCAACAGAACGTCGTCAGAATTTGAATTGACCTAATTGGTTCAAGTAACGGAGTGGGCCGCACACACAACAATATTATTAATCGACATGGCATTTCGGCCTCACAGCTCAGTAGTAACCCTGCCTTCTGCTAGGTCGTGGGTTCGATTCCCAACCAAAACATTTTTTTTGTGACGAATATAGATGTTTTTTCAGTGTCTGGGTGTTATATGTATGTATTTACAAAAAAAATATAAGTATAATATCAGTTGTCTGGTTCCCATGGCACAAGTTGTGTTTAGCTTACTTTTGGGCTAGATGGCGCTGTGTGAAATGTTCACCAATATTTATTTATTATATTTATATCATACATACAAACCTTTGTCATTTATAGCTCTTTCTATTAACGAAAAACGTATCAAAATCACCAAAAAGTAGAATTAGGCTACTTTTATTGAGGCAGGTTACTCATTTCTCCCATTTATACTCGCTTTGTCGGAAGATAATCGTTAGTTACCATCCAACTAACTTTATGCTGAGCCAGACATTTTTGTGACAACTAGGCTTTTTCAAAATTCTTTATAATATATTTTATAAATGATTAATATTTAGTTAGGTACTTGTGTCTTTTGTTTATGTACTGTGTAAGCATAGTTCCACAATTTGTTTTCTTTCTTTGTTTAACTTAGTCCCAAACTGAATTTAACGCGGGCGTAACCGCGGGCACAGCTAGCAATTTATACGATTAACTCAGTGCGTGCCCCTTTCACAGACAGACCTCCAAACAACATTTACGACGTCTATGCCCCTGACACATAACCTCTATAAACGAGTTTAGACGTAAGCACTTCGACTTCCTCAACGGAACACAATACCCAGTTGAAACTGAACACCTTCCAGTTTCCAACCGTCTCCGCTGGTCGGGTGGTGACGTATTAGCAACAATAGCGGCCCGGTTTCAAATCCAGACTTGCACAATATATTGATGATTTGGGAACGTTGTTAAAGGTACTTAAAAACTAGAATTTGAAATAAAAACTACATGATTTACGTCCACACCGATTTGGAGGTCAATTATAGGCAGGACACAGCCGGCGACATAGAGACGGCTGAGTCTGCGATAAAAACATTACTGAGAAATGCATCAGTGTATGTTAAAACTATTCTATACTTAATCTAAGGCAGAGGGACGAGAGGTATTCATAACTATATTGTAAATATTGTAAAATGCTCAAAAATGAACTTTATTATTTTATAATTAACTGGCGACCCGCTCTGGCTTCGCCCGGGTAACAGAACATTATACGCCTAAAAAAGAAGACGATGGTCTAATATAATTTAATAAGAATATAGGTACAACTCTATTAGTTTATACCAGTAAAGCTCCCAGTTGGCTAGATTTCTTCCGACATATTGAACAATTATCGTCATATTTCAACAAATTAATAAAAAAACAATATTAAATTTCACGTATAAACCTTTCTCTTGAATCACTCTATCATCTATTGCTGAAAACAGCATTAAAATCCGTTGCGCAGTTTAAAAGATCTAAGCGTACAGACAGCGGGGAGGGACTTTTTTATACTATGTAAAGATTTAAGGCACATATTTAAATCGATATGTGTAATGGGGGGTCCAAGTCGCATCGGTTGTTATGGGCCGAGGTTACCATTTAACATCAGGTGGGTCTTCGGCTCGTTCCGTAACTGTATCTATCACATCAAAAACTGCACTTTTCCGGGATAAAAGCAGCCTGTGCTATTTCAGACTATAATCTATCTCTGTGTGTAAATTTCATCCAAATCCGTTAAGCGGTTTTGGCGCGATTGAGTAACAAACATACATCCATCCAAACTCGCGCATTTATAGTGGTAGTGAGATTGACGTTTCCAAGCCGTTTCCTTATGCTTTGACTGGCCGTACTAACCCTGCCTTGTGCGCTGTAGGTCATGGGTTCGATTCCCACACAGAACAAACATTTGTGTGACGAACATAGATGTTTGTTCTGTGTCTGGGTGTTGATATGTATTATATGTACGAATTTATAAAAAAAAGTATTATAGTATTATATCAGTTGTCTGGTTCCCATGATACAGGCTATGCTTAGCTTACTTTGGGGCTAGATGGCGCTGTGTGAAGTGTCCACCAATATTTATTTTATATTTTATTTCGGTAATTGTAAGGAAATAAAGTATTTTTACTTTGATTTTAGACTTTTAAAAAGAGTTTTCGTAGACAGTAGGTCGGTTTTATTGAGACACAATCTATGACACACTGTGTGAGTTCGTAACTGCGTAATCATGCGGACATTAGGTTCGAGTTATGTCCTCAGTGGATATCATTGACATAGTTTTGTTACACAGTTTCTTGTTCGAGGATACAAATGTGCTTTGTTACCAGCTTTTATTTAATATGCAATGTATATTAATGTATGTATATATTATATATTCATTAATTTTTTTTATTTCATTCCATGTTATTTAATTTAAACCGTTTGACTTTTAAATGTATGATACAAGCTATGCTTAGCTTATTTTGGGGCTAGATGGCGCTGTATGAAATGTCCACCAATATATATTATTAATATGGTGTAGTCTTAAACCGTACCTATATTTGAAATACGTAACCACGACTCATTCTTCAACTTGACCCGAATACATTTCGGGCGAATGTGAATGATGACAGTAGAATGGGAGTCGACACGCGAACCAACACAATACCTTTACTTAGTTATTTCACAAAAGGAATGAGTAGTCTGCTGATACCATCCTACTAATATTATATAAACGTTTGTATGTATGGATGTTTGTTACTCTTTCACGCTCAAACGACTGAATGGATTTGGATGAAATTTGGTATCAAGATAGCTTATATCCTGGCTTAACACATAGGCTACTTTGATCGTGGAAAAGTGCGGTGTTCCCGTGGGTTGACTTACTCACCGCGGGTAACACCGCGGGGCGCAGCTAGTAGACTATACAGGTAACAATATAAACAACCACAAACTACAAACAAAAAATGTAAGATATTACACATTCTTGTCAAATTTAGCAGTCTTTTATCGAAATAAGTCGATTGATAAGAACATTTATCAATTGCATTGACTCAAACACATTCCATTACTTCTCAACAGCAATATAATTAAATACTTACCTACCGATAACTTAGACAAGCGCGAATTTGCGGGATTTCAAATAAGTATAATCAAAAATAAAAATAAACAAATCAACCAGACAAAAGAACAAAATGGTTTTCAAAAAAATGATTGTCCTGTATGAGAATCCAACCCACGACCTACAGCGCAAAATGCAAAGTACCAACTGAACTGTGAGGCCAGCCAAATAAATATATTTTATTACTAGCTGCGCCCCGCGGTGAATAAGTAATCCCACGGGAATACTGCAATTTTCTAGGATCAAAGTAGCGTATATGTTAAGCCAGGATATAAGCTACCTTGATACCAAATTTCATCCAAATCCATTAAGCCGTTTAAGCGTGAAAGAGTAACAAACATCCATATAAATTTTCACGTTTATAATATTAGTAGGATTGAAATATTCCAAGATTACATTTATGAGCAAATAACCATTTAATAGGACATAAGTATTAGTAACCGAGCATTGGATTAGCAAGAACTTACGACGTGTCGAATTGGACACCATTTTCATTACCGATTCCCATCGCATTTTAATCTCAAATGGCAAAACAAACCAATTTAAACCTTATACCTTTGAGCCCAAGGTCGGCAGTTGAGTAGCTATTCGATTAAGATATAAATAAGCTCGCATGTGACTATTTTGGTAAACGCTAACCAAATTTGTACGTTAGAAGTCAATCACCCTTAAGTACTCTAAATGAATACTTACTAGCTAATCCTTGCGATGGAAAAGTACTACCTTGATAACTTAATTTAGAATCCAGGACAACGTTTAGTTAACGCGTGTAGCCATATCTGCGACACAAGTTTTTTCATGTGACTAAGCTACGGAATGAGCAGAGTGACCCTAGATAGGGGAAACCTCTGCCCATGACAAGCAATAGAAAGAAAGAAAGAAATATTATATTATTTTATAGGTGTTCCCATACTAATACCAAGTTTTCAACCTTCGAGCAAAAACTTTGAGCACTCATATTTGTTTTATTCAATACAAGCCACAGCGTTTCTAGTCTTTAAAAGTGTTAATTTAAGCTTTCTCAAATTAGCATCTGAATGTCTGACTCATTGAGAGTTGGTATTGCTTGTCTGGGGTCAAAAGCAGGTGTGGTCTACCTAAGGAGAAAGTCCTTACTGCAAACGGGAGACATTTCTCACAGCGCCATCTAGCGCCAACAGCTAAGCATAGCTTGTATCATGGGAAATTGCCAGTGAAATTACAGGCACATTAGACATTCCACCTACAAATGTCAGAGTTACAGGCGCATACGATGCGTCTTGGGTCCTCCCCTACTAGGTACAACAAGATCCCAACCCAACACCTGATGTTAAGTAGTAACCACCGCCCATAGACAACACCAATACGACTCAAGTCCTCCCCACCAAAGTACGAGATGGCTCAAGTCGCATTGCGTTGCGTCCATCACCCTGAGACGGGGATGTTACGTCTCATGCGCCTGCAATTTCACCGGCACCCACTCCCTTCCACCGGAACACAGCAACACGAGTGCATTACTGCTTGGCGGCAGATTATTATATATTTTTATTGTAAACATATATATACACATAACACCCCGACCAGTACAAACATCTATGTTTGTCACCCAAATGTTAGTCCTGGTTGGGAGTCGAATACACGACCAACAGAGCAGAAGGCAGGGTTACTGCCAACAGTCAAAAAAAGAGTAAGAAGAAGAAGTAAAGAAGTAAAGACTTGTAAAAACTCTTCATATACCTTTACCATAAACAATTTATGAATCAAATAGAGTCGTCGATCGTCATACTAATGGTAGCGACATTATCTGTGAAAATGTCTACTTACCAAACCACCGCTAAATGCCTTGATATTTAAACAAATGCCAGAAAGTTGACATTCCCATCACCGCGTATATCTTTTAGCATTACTAAAGTCGAGTCACTGGTTCTGACGAACCTCTGCCCATTTTAAGAAATACAACTTGGGTCCTACCATACTTTGGTACGACAGGACCTAAGCCGCATCGTCTGCGCCCGTTACTCTGAGACGTTAAGGTGTAATGTCTCGTGTGCCTGTTATTTGACTGGCCGCACAGCTCAGTTAGTAGTGGACATTATGCTGTAGGTCGTGGGTTCTATTCCCACCCCGGACTGACGAATATAGATGTTTGTTCTGTGTCTGGATGTTAATATGTATTACATATATTTACAAAAAAGTATATAGTATATATAGGTTGGTATGGTATAGGAGGTATATAATATATAAGTGTCAGTTGTCTGGTTCCCATGATACAAGCTATGCTTAGCGTACTTTGGGGCTAGATGGCGCTGTGTGAAAGATCCACCAATATTATTATTAACTATCTAATTGAAACAAATCGATCTTAGTTTAAAATTCTCACCCTCATTAGTGAGTTCCAAGATGGTGTACATCCTAATTATATCAATACTTCATTATAGTGTTAATGACTTTGTTTATCATACGTTTGCTACGCCATTCAACTTAATATATGTACAAGAAAGCGCTCGTCCGCTGTCATTCCAAATTACTTAGTTACATTGAGCTTAAGAATTAGTCGGTGTTTCAAATAATGTGCAAGAAATAGCAATCTTTAAAAATGGGTTTCAGTGATCTGAAAGGATGTTGTGAATTGTCCTTGTTCAGAATTGCTTGGTTGCGGTAAGGAAGATCTATTTTGTTTTTAAGTAATTGAAAGTTCGGATTCCTGATTTTATGACGCCGACATACTTCAAACAGGATACATTTTAACATCAAGATAAGTTAAGCGTTTTCGTAGTAAGCGTTAAGTTTTAGCGCTGCGAAAAATATAATATAAACGTGTTTTTTCCTAATGCATGATTTTATAAAGTTACCTCTGTTTCAAACTCAATATCTCCGTAATATAGTAAGCCCCATTCATAATATTTAGAAGAATAACTTAAATATATGTATAATGTAATTAATAGTCTAATAAAACAAGACGTAAACAATTTTGTCATACCCCTAAGTGGTCCTAAGTGGTCCCCTAAGGTGATCCAGCCCAAATTTTTTTTTTGTAGTAAATTTTTTATTTTTTATAATTCATCATTAAAAAATACATACAACCCAAAATTTTCACCCTTCTACCCCAAACCCCTATTTTTTATTAATACTTTAATAATTTTCAACCCTCGGTGGTCGATTACTATAAAAATGTATTTTTTTTCGTTTTTAATGACACAACGGATTCAACGGAACATAGTAATGCGTGCCCAAATGCGTGACCAGGATAAAATATATGAATTTTATGATATTTTAAATCCTTATTATGTATACAAATTGTTTTGGATTGGCCGAAAACATGTTGAAAGAGCATTGGATGCTCAAAAACACGAAACATACTCACAAAGAGCAACGACAATTCCCGATTATTCGTAATCCATTGCCGGTTTTCCTTCAGTCTCCTGCGGCCAGTGTCCGTGCAAGGGGTGATGGAGCACGCGCTGCAGCACCGGGAGCGCGTCGGAGTGCAGGACTTCGTGCTTCTCGAGGACTACCGTTCCGAAGCCGCCTTCATCGACAACCTGAGGAAACGATTCTCGGAGAATATCATCTACGTGAGTTATATATGCCATTCCTTAGGGGTGACCACTGCTTGCCTTATTGTTATTAGATATATATTAGACTAGCTGCGCCCCGCGGTTTTACCCGCGGTGATCAAAGTAGCCTATGTGTTAATCCAGGATATAAGCTATCTTGATACCAAATTTCATCCAAATCCATTCAGCCGTTTGAGCGTGAAATTGTAACAAGCATCCATACAAACTTTCACGTTTATAATATTAGTAGGATAGGATTTTGATTAAATTAAGGAATGAGCAGATGGCCCGTTAGATTGTGGGTTCCGTTTAAAATCTTAAATGATAGCAACACTGCTCTATTGAGCGTGGTGGCTAAATGCGGTGGCTGGCGATTCAAATTCTGACTGATTCTGACTGATTGGTGCACAAAGAAGTTTTCCACTTTGAATATTCATGTGTGCAAAAATATGACACGAAAAGCTTACAAATAAATGTAAGAAGACATCAAAGGAATTCCTCCTTTAGGGGTCTCTTGTCTATTACCCATGGAGGATAGGGTTTGAACAGGCGTCAAACTTAGCGATAAGTGACCTTATGTTTTGAATGTTATTGTCGTTTTCAAGCCATTCTTTATGAATTCTATGAAAATAAAGTTTTTGACTTTGGGTAACCATAGTACAAGCTGTGCTTAATTTGGGGATAAATGACGCTGTGTGAATTGTCCACTAATATTATTATTATTATTAAAGCGTCCCTAAAGCTTATCCTAAAACAAGACGGACTAGTAATTCAATTTAAAATAATTAAATCGGTTACTCAGCAATTATTCACTGTATCGCTAATCGTGCATTACGAATCGTATTCGTCACAGCCAGCGTCGATCTAAAACCATTACAATAACACGATACAATCACTATATTGTTGTGATGTTGTCGGTGTCTTACTGTATAACATCTATACAAATAAATAAAATTGGAGTGTCTGTTTGTTATATTAAAATAACCGCTTTTTACTAAGTGCATATGGATACACGGTACATAGGTATACCAAAACAATTTTTTTTACCATTTTTGTCTGTCTGTCTATCTGTTTGTTCCGGCTAATCTCTAAAATGGCTGGACCGATTTTGACGGAACTTTCACTGGCAGATAGCTAATGTAACAAGGAGTAACTTAGGCTACTTTTCCGAGGGGTAAAATAGGGGTGCGTGATAAAACCGACTTCCACGCGGAATAAATCGCGGGCAACAGCTAGTACCTAATAATAATTGTAAATGTAATGTGATGTAAGATGATACAAATGAAATAGAATGCCCGCGGAGAGAGAAATGGCGTCAAACTTACCTTAACTTATGTTTAGAATTTTACTTCCGTTTAATATAATAAATCTATCTGTTCGAGTCACTGGTTCTCTTGAGCCGGTGTATTGAAAGAATGTTAAGTGCGCCTCGAAGAGGCTCCTTTCGTGCACTTGACACATGTTTTCGAATTAGTTCTAGGACATGTCGGTTTCCTCAAATGTTTTCCTTCACCGTTCTGAGAACGTGGTATTGCGCACATCAATCTTTTAAGGTAAAAACTCATAGGTGCACCTCGGAATTTGAACCGGCGACCTCCGGATTGAAACTCGGGGTCAGTAACACTAGACCACCACGCTCTCATATAGTAAATATAAAACTTATATAAAAAAAAATTGATGTAAGTGACGAAAGTAGCTGACGGCCCACCTGATAGTAACTGCCGCCCATAGACAACAGCAATCATAATATTGGTGGACAATTCACACAGCGCCATATAGCCCCAAACGAATAGCTTGTACTGTGGGAACCAGACCATACAATACGACTCAAGTCCTCTCCACCAAAGTAAAGATAAGTCGTATTGCGTTGCGTCCATCCCTCCGAGACGGGTAACGTCCCATGCGCTTGTAATTTCACCGGCTTATGTACTGACTTCCACTCTTCCGCAGACTTACATCGGCAATGTGCTGATATCTGTGAACCCGTACAAAAATCTCCCACTCTACACGGAGGAGAAAGCTAAGCTGTACTATAAGAAGGCATTCTACGAAGCTCCGCCTCATGTGTAAGTACCTAATAAATTTCACACAGCGCCATCTAGCCCCAAAGTAAGCTAAGCATAGCTTGTCTCATGGGAACCAGACGACTGATATAATACTTATATACTTTTCTTATGTAAATACACACATATAATACATATTAACACCCAAACACAGAACAAACATCAATGTTACAAATGTCACATAAATATTTGTCTTGGGTGGGAATCGAACCCACGACCTACAGTGCCGAAGGCAGAGTTATTACTAAATAAGCTGTGAGTTAGCATAGCGCGCGTCGTAGTTTTATTATTATTATTATTTAAATTAAATGTATACCTTCCAGATTCGCCATCACTGATAATGCCTACCGATCCTTGGTGTTTGAGCACAGAGAGCAATGCATCCTTATCTCGGGTAAATACAACACTTTGGAAACCTACAACGAATCTATACTTTCACAGATAAATTTTATCAGATTACGTCGAGGAATTCAGATTACGTCAAGTACTCCATTTTATATTCGTACGTTCTCAAGCATTATAATTCGCCTTTGGTTTTCCTCCAAAGCTTCTTTCAGAGAATCCGTTCGATTGTTTTAATGCTGAGAGCGTTAAAAGGCTGGAACGGATATTTTTAAGGGATTATATACGCGGTAATTTCCAGAAACTACCCTAAATATAAGTTGGATTTCTCTAAGACCTAGTGCCCATGTTGTTCGCTCGCCTCTCAGAGACAGAACGTCTCATGTGTTTGTAATTTTACCAGCTTTAACTTACTTTGTACTCTAGAAAGGCAACAGTGAGCCAAGACGCGAGCCCATTGGTAACTCTTAAATGTTTTCCATTCTTTGATTTTATGACAGCGTGGTTCCTCATGACTTATGAGAATGTAGTTTGGCGTATATACATTTTTCAAGTGCATCAGCTGCAAATCTTGTGCTGGATTTGAACTATTAAACTTTAAATTGAATTCATAAAATGCCTACCGCTCTAAGAGAACTAACGTCAATGACCAAAAATTTAATACATAGAATGTTCACTCTAAAGAAACTTAGGACTCTAGAACCAGTAAACCAACTAATCGCAATATCAATAAGCAGGCCAGCGCTATGCGATCGTCTTGAGGTCTTTATATACTTCTGAGCGCACCCAACGTCCATCATCAGGAGTGCATAATGCACGTCTCATCACATAAAAAATGACATTGCAGGCGAGTCCGGCTCGGGCAAAACGGAGGCATCAAAGAAGATCCTCGAATACATCGCGTCCAGAACCAACCACCTCCGCAACGTGGAGAACGTTAAAGATAAGCTCCTGCAAACCAACCCTCTCTTGGAGGCGTTCGGAAACGCTAAAACCAACCGGAACGACAACTCCAGCCGTTTTGGGAAATACATGGACATCCAGTTCAACTACGAAGGGGCTCCAGAAGGCGGCCATATCCTGAACTATCTCCTGGAGAAGTCGAGGGTCGTGAGCCAGATGGGAGGGGAGAGGAACTTCCACGTGTTCTATCAGCTGCTGGCTGGAGGGGACCAGGAGCTGCTGCGCCAGCTGAAGCTGCAGGGCAGGCCTGAGGCGTACAAATACACTACTGATACGGTAAACTATGTTTCCTTTTGTAGCAATTTAAGTGAATAAGTGCCTGATGGAGAGAGCAGCTATGGACGTATTCCTTCTTCTCATTGTTCTCTTCTTCTTAGTCAGCATCTTCATTGCTGGTCGTGTCTAGTCTGACATGTTGATCACTCGATGCACTATACTCTTCCATGTACTTCTTCTCATTGTTAACACTACTAGGCTTAATTCTCAATAAGTAAGAATGATGGGGCTTTCTAGGCTTCTAGCGTTAACTAATCGAGATTGGGCTCTCATGTTATATCTACCACCATTTATTTTCCTCTAAATTCCAATTTTGATTTGTTAATATCACACGCCTTCGAACTTTTGTTTCCTGAAAGTGTTTGAGAACGTGGCAGGTGAATTTTTTTTCAAGTAAAGAAATGGTGTTTGGTGCAAGCTTGAATGAATTCAATTGAGGGTAGAAATACGTAACGCTTGACCACTACACTCATGTAGCCTAATCTAAAATCCGAGAAGCCGTATCTGTTCTTCTCAGATTTTAGAACCTAAAGATTTCTAGGATTTAGGATCTTCATCCTCCACGTTTCAGACCCCACAAATGAACGCGAAAATGAACGACGCCGAGCAGTTCCGTGTGGTCCGGGAAGCCATGAAGGTGATAGAGATCCGTGACTCGGAGCAGCGGGAGATCTTCGAGATCCTCGCCTCCATCCTCCATCTTGGCAACGCGAAGTTCATCACCAACGACAAGGGGTTCGCCGAGGTCTTGTCCCATGATGCCAACAGCGAGAACGCTGCTGAGGTGAGTTAAAGATTAAAGATACCCTCATACCTCTGCAGTAAGATTTCTTCAGGTGGTTTAGGAATGTGAACTAGCTCTCAAGCGCGACTGCCTGAACACACTACTTACATCCTTAGAAATATGTACTTAGTCATCATCCACACCAAATTCTTGAAGCTGCAACTTATTCTCTATAAAAATGGGTTGCTATAGAATGAGAGAAGATTGTCTTTGATCTTTAGTAAAATCTCGAGCACAAAGTATAAACTATTGGCCTTAAAGTTTCACGTTTCAGAAAACTTTTTGAAATGGAATTTTCTTTAGGTGCATTTGACACTCTTTCTGAACAGTAAATGAAGTAACCGTCACGCTCGGGTTGACTTGGGTGTCGCTGGATCGAGTATACTCGAGACCTGTCTTCAATGGTAGAAAAGCATAATGGCTTTGTCATGATCAATGATCATATCGAACAGTTGACCCTTCGATTCAGCCGAGTCATACCACTAAGAGGCATGAGATGATATAACTAACGCAGCTATATTTCGAAGTGACGGACCATTGTCGAGTGACGTCTCGTTAGATAAGGTTTTGTGAGTCACCTGTCGGATGGATGACAGATATCATGTCACATTTGGGTTAACAAAGTGAAAAGGAGTATTGAGTTCATAAAATATAACGTCACAATTTCTGTATTTGTCAAATTAGTCCAAATTCTACCAAAAACGTGGTTTAAGCTTTTAATCAGACTAATTATAATCACTGTAAATATAGGCAGTTGTACAAAAGAAATAAGATACTTTTGAAAATAAAAGAAATTATTATTATTATTATTATAGCTCACTTGGTAGTAACCCTGACGTCTGCGCCGTAGGTCGTAGACTCGATTCCCACCCAGGTTAAACATATTGTGTGACGAACATAGGTGTTTGTCTGTATCTGGGTGTTAATATGTATCATATGTATGTATTTACAAAACAGTATATAAGTATTATATCAGTTGTCTGGTTCCCTTGATACAAGTTATTTACTTAGCCTACTTTGGAGCTAGATGGCGCTGTGTGAAATGTTCTCCAATACTTATTTATTTATTTGTATATACACAATTTATTTGTGTGTAATGTGAAACTTATCATGTACTTACATAAACAAAACCTGTACAACCATTATGGGTCGCAATAAATGAATTGAGTATTGAGTATTTTTGCAGCTCCAAACTTCCCATATTTTTCTCACTAGTGCTCCAAAGTGTGAACATTTGAAGACAGGGAGGCATTCATGAGAACTTAAGACCTGTCAAGTAACGCGAGCTAGTCCGGCCTACACTAAACCATCCATTGTTAAAAATGTAAATACATTTCGAGAGTCCATTGTCCTTTATATGGAGTGACGCTTATGTGCTACGTATATCTAAATTATATGTTGTACTATTATGTCAGCAATTGTATAAATAATGTATTCGGCCGTATGTACACTTTCTTTGCAGCATGCGCTAGACATGACGATTTTATTTCATTAACATTTTATTAACCCATTGGTCTTTTATGATTATTTGCTAAGTTATTTTTTGCATAGTGGATTATAAAGATGTTAAGAAAACTGCATTTTTACATACATAACTCTATTTCTACATGATGTAATCATGTAAATGATGTTAAGTGGTAACCGCCGCCCATGGACAACAACAATACGACTCAAGCCCTCTTCACCAGAGTATGAGATGACATAAGTCACAATGCGTTGCGTCTATCCCCCGAGACGGGGATATTACGTCTCATACGCCTACAATTTCACCGGCACCCACTTCCACCGGAACACAGCAACACGAGTGCATCACTGCTTGGCGGCAGATTACCAGGTGTGGTGGCAGTACTTCTCCGGGCGAACTTAGCACAAGTTCTACTGCTACTATATACTATATAGCTACAATTCTATTTTGAGTATTTGAATCTTACTCACAGCAATATGCTGGCTACATTACCTACATAAGATAACCAGTATTCACTGCACACATCGCGCTGTTAGATGGAGTTATGATGAAATTCACCAACTGTTATCTAATTCGGCCGAACGCTACAACGTAAAAAATAATTTTAGTACAATGTTGCAATGTCCTTCCTACTCACATAGTAAATTAGTAGAATTGTTGCTAAATATATGTCAATATTTATCAATTCAGCGAAGCAATTGTTACATTTTGCGTACAAACGACTATGTTGAAATGTGGACTGAAATCGCTTGTTCTGCAATAACTCGAAAAAGATAGGCAGTGTTAAAACGTGAGGTCAAACTTTCGAAATACCTGCAGATAAGGACTAAAATGCCACAAGCTAAACTTGGCGAGTCCAAAGTTAGCTGTAAAATACTGTCTCTCCATATCTCAGACAAAGAGAACAATAGTCGGCATTTCGGCTTCCTCACGATGTTTTCCTTCGCCGTTTTGAGAACGTGGTATTCCGCACGTAAATTTTTCAATAGAAAAACTCAAAGGTACACGTCGGGATTTGAACCGGTGACCTTCTGATTGAAATTAGGGGTCAGTACCATTAGACAACCATGCTCATGGACGGTGGCACGTGGTATACCTCAATTGCAATATCTCTTGCTATATCAATATAATCAATTGGTATATCTCTTGCTACTTGAGTCATCTCGTACTATGGACAGGACTTGAGTGGTATTGCTGTTGTCCATGGGCGGCGGTTACCACTTAACAACACGAGCTGACGGCCCACCGTCAGCTCGTTCCGCCTATCAATAACATAAACACACCTCCCCCTCTGTCCTCAGCTCCTAAAGCTCAGCCCTACGAGACTACGCGACGTATTGACGAGCCGCACTATAGACGCGCGCGGCGACGTAGTCCGCACCCCGCTGGACGCAGAGCAGGCTCAGTACGCGCGTGACGCGCTCGCCAAGGCGATGTACGACAAACACTTCAGCTGGCTCGTGTCCAGGCTGAACGCGGCGCTCGAGCCCAGGGAGGACGCCAAGTCCTCCGTCATTGGTATCCTCGATATCTACGGCTTTGAAATCTTCCCCAGGAACAGGTGAGTGCAATCCGTTATCAATTAGTAATTGTTACCTTTTATTAGATACTAAATCACTATTTTAATCTTAGCACGAAGCCAATGAATAAATATTTATTATTATTATTATTATTATTTCATTATTTATTTTATTTTATTTTGTTTATTTTATTCATAAACATGTACATATATGTTTACGGGCACACCCAATGCAATAAAGTACTTTATATTCTAGTCTACTCTCATATACGTTAATAGTGAAATTAGAAATCGTTAAGTATATAAATAAAACAAAATAAAAAAACAGTTCGCTAAAAATGTCAAGAGATAATTAGAATGATAATATAATATTATTTAACTAGCGTTGCTAAGAGCTGACTGGTCTCACAGCTCAGGTAGTGACTCTGTTTTCTGGTCGTGGGTTCGATTCCCACCCAGGACAAATATTTATGAGATAAGCATTGATGTTTGTTCTGTGTCTCGGTGTTAATATATGTTCACCTTGTATGTATTTACAAAAAATTATATATGTGTTCTATCAGTCATCTGATTCCGTACAAGCCATGCTTAGCTTGGAGCTAGATGGCGCTGTGTAAAATATCCACCAGTATTTATTTTTCTTGGTAGGTACCGTTAGTAGTGTTATTACAAAGACGTTACATTTTGATGTTGCTGTCGAATCAGGTCTACATACGCGCACCAATCTGCTTCGTTTGTGGAAAACATCATAAATTTATTTGCCTAGAAGATACCTATTTACTCTCCTCTTGAAGACCTTCATAAAAAAAACCTAAAAACCTAACTCACATAAAAAAAAGGTTTGCCGGTCTGTTGACTGTTGACTGTTACTCCAAACAGCTTCGAGCAGTTCTGCATCAACTACTGCAACGAGAAGCTGCAGCAGCTGTTCATCCAGCTGACCCTCAAGCAGGAGCAGGAGGAGTACCTCCGCGAGGGCATCGAGTGGGAGCCCATCGAGTACTTCAACAACATTGTCATTTGCGACCTTATCGAGGCCAAGCATACGGGTCAGATTTGCATAACAATTTATCTTTGATTGTATCCTTTCCTGTGCTGGAGGCTGTATGATGACGATATAGAAGTATTCGATTTTAATAGTACTAAAATTTATCGTGTCACTTCCTTATTAGATTTACATATGATTAATTAGAAAAAAATCACAAAGATACTCATATTCCCAAAGTTCCTACATTAATTTAATGAAAAGTATTTCATTATTGTTCCGTGCACAGTTTTGTGCTAACTTATTCTATACTACAAATAAATTAAATTGAAGTATCTGTTTGTAATGTGTTTGTAAAATTTATTTGTATAGATATGTAATTTTAACATTTGGACAAGGTAGAGTAACAACGCAGTGTTTCCGCGCTGTCCTTTTACATACACATTATGTTTTTGTATCCCGCTAACTTTTACAGCGCATTCGAGCCTTTAATCCCTACTTGTATAATTTTGAAACGTACAAATAAAAATAAATGTTTTTTGGGGAATAAAACATTGATTACAATACAATAGAGAAACGATGATGTCTACAGGAGTAATAAAACAGTGTCGCAGATACGCCTAACTCCGTTACAGCGGCTTGTAGTACAGAACTATTGAACAATTATTCGTTGCGCAGGTATAATATCGATAATAGACGACGAGTGCCTCCGTCCCGGCGACGCCACGGACGCGTCCCTGCTGGAGAAGCTGAACCAGCACCTGGACGCGCACCACCACTACAAGTCACACCGGAAGGCGGACGCCAGGATGCAGAAGATTATGGGGCGAGACGTGAGTGAGACACACGCACGCACGCACGCAGCAAACACGCACGCACGCAGCAAACACGCACGCACGCAGCAAACACGCACGCACGCAGGAAACACGCACGCACGCACGCACGCAGCAAACACGCACGCACGCACGCACGCAGCAAACACGTAGCAAACACGCACAAACGCACGCACGCAGCAAAAACGCACGCACGCACGCAGCAAACACGCACAAACGCACGCACGCACGCAGCAAACACGCACGCACGCAGCAAACACGCACGCACGCACGCACGCACACACACACAAACACACACGCAAGCACGCACGTACGCACGCACATGCACAAGCATACAAACAAGCGCAACGCACGCTCGCACGCACACATGCACTGATGATATACTTCATACATATACAGGGTTACAGGAAAAGTCGTGCTAGATCCGTTAAGGGCGTGGAGTACCCATCATTTCTGACTTATTTCACTATGAAACACCCTACCCTAAACTTAACCCTTTTCGAGATATTCGACTTTTAATTTTTTATTGAATAATGCCGATTTTTAGGCTACGAAATTTATTTTTGTTTATTTTGTGTATCTTATTATTATTATTATTGCATTTTTACATGTGTAATAAGATGCTTTAGGACATCAATCATTAAAATAGTGCATAAGTTAATTGAATAGACCGTAGTAGACAAGTGAAAGTAAAAAAATAAAAAATATATTAGCAAGCTTATTTTTCTCTAAGGGATATCTAAAAAAAATATTATGACACTTGTTCGGCAGATATTTTTTAAAATATCTACGTTTCATCAGCTATCTAACGAGGTATAATAATCTAGGGTTTTATTCAAATGCATTGGAAAAAAATTAGTTTCATAGGCGACAGTGGAGAAGAAAATTTATACTTAGCCCTAAAAAGTAAAATAAAACATTAGGTATGCATGAAATGTCATTTATTAAAGGTTTTCACACAACTTTTTCTTATTCTACAGTTCATGTTCAACATGGCCGCCTCTATTTCTGAAACATTGTCGCATCCTTCTACGGAGACCAGTCTTCACTACTCCAGTGGTCAACGTGGTCCTCATTTTATTTGCTGCATCCACAATCCTTTCTCTTAAGTCTTCCACAGACAAAACTGGATTCGGCTCGCTGTACACAAGACTTTTCATGCACCCCCATACATGAAAATCCATGGGAGTTAGGTCCGGACTTCTTGCTGGCCATGGCAACGGCCCACCTCGTCCTATCCATTTGTTTGGATAATTTGTGTCCAGCCAGTCTCTGACACTTCTCCTGAAATGGGCAGGGCAGCCATCGTGTTGGAACCACATGTCCCTGATCAAGTTGAGTGGCAGATCATCCAGCAAATCACTCAAGTCTGCTCTCAGGAAATTTTCGTAGCTTTCCCCATTTAGATTATCCGGGAGAAAGTAAGGTCCAATCAAATGATTAGAGATAATGCCCATCCACACATTCACGCTGAATCTTCGTTGGGACCCTTTCACTCTTTTCTTATTGGGATTCCTTAGTTCTTTTGGGGCCCAGTAATGGACGTTGTGATAGTTGGTTATGCCATCTTTATCAAATTTGGACTCATCCGTCCACAAGATATTTCTTAGAAAATCTGGGTCTTCTACGTCAGCATTTAGCATAAATCTGCAAAAGTCCAATCTTCTCGCGGGGTCTCCTTCTTCAATAACGTGTACCGGCGTGTAATGGTACGGGTATAGGCCAGCAGTATGCACTGTAAACCACACTCTCCATTGCGAAAGTCCCAGATCACGGGCAACAATATTAGTGGAAGTAGTCGGATCCGCTCGAAAGCGTTGCACTATCTCATTGTCCTGTTCTTCGTCGTCAATTCGTGGTCTTCCCATGTCTGTATTTCGTCTCAAAACAGAGCCAGTTTCTTTAAGTCTTCGATAAACTCTGTCAAAACAGGCCACATCCGGCACTCGACGACCGGGTTAGCGAGTTATGTATTCGTTACGAGCTTGCGCAGACACAACTACTTTTTTCCACGAAATGTAATACAAACCCTAGATTGTTAGACCTCGTTAGATAGCTGATGAAACGTAGATATTTTAAAAAATATCTGCCGAACAAGTGTCATAATATTTTTTTTAGATATCCCTTAGAGAAAAATAAGCTTGCTAATATATTTTTTATTTTTTTACTTTCACTTGTCTACTACGGTCTATTCAATTAACTTATGCACTATTTTAATGATTGATGTCCTAAAGCATCTTATTACACATGTAAAAATGCAATAATAATAATAATAAGATACACAAAATAAACAAAAATAAATTTCGTAGCCTAAAAATCGGCATTATTCAATAAAAAATTAAAAGTCGAATATCTCGAAAAGGGTTAAGTTTAGGGTAGGGTGTTTCATAGTGAAATAAGTCAGAAATGATGGGTACTCCACGCCCTTAACGGATCTAGCACGACTTTTCCTGTAACCCTGTATAATATAATTACATAACAGAAATGACATGGCGCCCGACTTATAATAGGTACCGAGATTTGATAAATTTTAAGTTGACAGACTGACGCTTCCAACTTTTTGATGCGATTATGTTATGGTAACCTGTTTAACAATTCAATGGAAATTAAGTTAATTTCTATTACGCATACCATAGACTACAGTCTGATGACAAAACTCTTCAAATATTTACAAAAACCTAACCTTTCTCTGTTTGAAGTTGAAAATTAGAACTGATCATATGAATTTAAGAAATAGATCTCCATAAACAGTAACCGTTTTACGTATTGTATTGTATAGTGTATGGTAACAACAGGACTGTATTGCAGGAGTTCTGCCTGGTGCACTACGCCGGCGAGGTTACCTACAACGTGAACACGTTCCTCGAGAAGAACAACGACCTGCTGTACCGCGACATCCAGGCGCTCGTCGCCACTAGCGGGAACTCCATCGTCAGCGACTGCTTCAAGGTAACCAGCATCAGCTGTCAGTGTTTACATCTTGTCTCCTTATTAACTGCACCACCCAAAGATGCATTTTTTTATGTATTGTTGGGTGTAGAACGAGCTTACAGCCCACCTGATTTTAAGTGACAACCGCCGCCCATAGACAACTGCAATACAACTCAAGTCTTCTCCAGCAAAGCACGAGTTGACTCAAGTCGCATTGCGTTGCGTCCATCACCCCGAGACGGGGATGTTACGTCTCATGCGCCTGCAATTTCACCGGCACCCACTCCCTTCCACAGCAACACGAGTGCATCAATGCTTGGCGGCAGATTACCAGGTGTGGTGGCAGTACTTCTCCGGGCGAACTTAGCATAAGTTGTACTGCTACTTTGCAGCTGTGAGTGTTCAAATCTTGTCTCCTTGTTTACTGCACCACCTGGAAACGATGCATTTGCAACTGTCAGTGTTTACTTCTTCTCTCATGATGACACGGCAGCAACGTTCATCGGAAGTGGAATAATTAAATATTCTGTTCCTCCAGGATGTGAAACTATCCAGCAAGAAGCGGCCTGAGACCGCCATCTCCCAGTTCAGGATCTCCCTGAACGAGCTCATCAAGATCCTCAGCAGCAAGGAGCCTTCCTACATCCGCTGCATCAAGCCGAACGACAACCAAGCTGCCAGTAAGTTGGAGTTAAAAACTTTATTTCTTTGAACTCATAAGGAAATGGCTTGGAAACGACAATTACTACGTAATATACTTAACCGTTGTAATTGTAGCCCAGAGCTGCTGCAAAACAAATAAAAACAATATATATAAACATATAAACATTCTTAGAGAAGCATAATATATTTTTTCTTTCTTCCAGTGCAATTTGACGAAAAGCTGGTGTCCCATCAAGTGAAATACCTCGGTTTGATGGAGAATCTGCGCGTGCGCCGCGCTGGCTTCGCTTACAGACGCACTTACGAAGCTTTCCTTGAGAGGTATGGAAGATGAAACATGAAATAGGCATTATCTTACTACAGCTCAGTTGGTAGTAACTCTGCCTTCTGCAGGTCTGGGTACGATTCCCACCAGGAAAGACATTTGTGTGACGAATTGTATTGACGATGGAGTCTTTCCTGAGCTGATGAAGCACAGTAAATTGATTCCTTTATTTAAATCTGGGAATCACAAAGACCCAGCTAATTATAGACCGATATCGGTATTACCAACTTTGAGTAAAATATTTGAAAAAATAATCTTAGAGCAATTATTAACACATTTTAATAGAAATACCTTATTTCATAGTAATCAGTTTGGATTTACCAAAGGTCGGTCCACGATTGATGCTGGTGTAATGCTTTTAAAGCACATCTTTGAAGCTTGGGAGAAATCACAAGATGCAATCGGTGTATTCTGTGATCTTTCCAAAGCTTTTGATTGTGTAGATCACTCTATCTTGATTTGCAAGCTCAAACATTACGGTATCCAAAATAAAGCGATTGACCTTGTACAGTCATATCTATCAAACAGAATCCAAAAAGTTGCCATTGGCGGTGAAAGGTCTACAGGTTCCGCTATTGACATGGGTGTGCCGCAAGGTTCAATACTGGGCCCGTTTTTGTTTCTAGTTTATGTCAACGACCTCCCTTTTTTTGTGAATACTTTGTGTGATATAGTCCTTTTTGCTGATGACACTTCTCTTTTATTTAAAGTTGACAGATATAAAGATAATTACGATAGTGTAAATGCGTCACTATCTAAAGTTTTAGATTGGTTCATATCGAACAATCTTTTACTCAATTCTAACAAAACTAAGTGCATTAAATTCACTTTGCCAAATGTGAAGCAAATGTCGGCTAATATACAAATAAATGGAGAAGTGCTTAATCTTGTTGGTTCCACTGTGTTTTTGGGTTTAACTATAGATGCAAAGCTACAGTGGGGTGATCAAATCGCAGCACTTGCCTCCAGACTTAGTTCAGCCGCATTCGCGGTACGTAGAATAAGACAGCTAACGGATGAAGTTACTGCTAGGTTAGTTTATTTTAGTTACTTTCATAGTGTTATGACATACGGTATCCTGCTTTGGGGGAAAGCAGCAGATATCCATGCCATATTTGTTTTACAAAAGAGAGCTATACGTTCAATTTATAAAATGAAATCAAGGGACTCTCTGAAAGAAAAATTCAAAGAAATAAATGTCCTTACAGTGTCATCACAGTATATATATGAAAATTTATTATATGTTCATAAAAACATATCTAGTTTTGAGAAAAAAAGTGATGTTCATACCAAGAACACTAGAAACAAAAATAAATTAAACATTCCAAGATTCCGATTGCAAAAAGTCAACGGATCTTTTATGGGAAATTGTGTACACTTTTATAATAAACTTCCTGAACAAGCAACGAAGCTTCCGACCCAAAAATTCAAGTCATACATAAAGAAGGGTCTGGTAAGTAAAGCTTATTACACTGTAAATGATTATATAAATGATAAATCCCCATGGTCTGATGTCGCTCTGCTCAACGACACACAAAACATCCTGTAATAGTATATTATGTAGTCATAAATGTAACATAGACCTAAGTACTCAATTGTTACAAGGATCGTGCTCGCGAAAAGAAAGGAATCCCTCCATTAGGGGTTTCTTGTCTGTTCTTCCCCATGGAGGGTCGGATAGGGTTTGAACAGGCGTCAAACTTATCGATAAGTACGCGTGACCTTATGTTTTGAATATTGACGTTTCCAAGCCATTTCTTTATGAATTCTATGGAAATAAAGTTTTTGACTTTGACTTTGACTTTGAATAAAGATATTTTTTCTGTCTGTGTATTGTTAATATGTATTATGATATATGTATGTATTTACAAAAAATAACCTACAGTTGTCTGGTTCCCTTAGTACAAGCTATGCTTAGTTTGGGGCTAGATGGCGTTGTGTGAATTGTCCACCAATATTATTTTATTTATTATTTTTATAATGGCTTTCCAATATATTTGTTTACACGTTTTGGTTCCTCCTACAGGTACAAGTGCCTGAGCAAGGACACGTGGCCGCAGTACCGCGGGCCCGCGCGCGACGGCGTGCAGCGACTGGTCGAGGTGCTCAAGTTCGAGAGGGAAGAGTACAGGATGGGGAAGTGAGTACTCTACTTCTGTGAACAAAGTGGGAGTCAGATGAGAGTGAGTGAGTGAGTGCAGTGAGATCATAGAAGCATCAGAGCGTCAAAGAACTGCTTTAACTTGAATTGAACTTTTGTGTGTGAAAGTGGATTCAAGTTGATCTATAATTTGTTGAAAAGTAATCTGAACTTTTGTAGGTCCTCAGTGCTTATAGACCCTTCACCCTTGACCCTGTGGTTTGAAAACTACTCGTACTTTCCGGGGCAGTCTTGAGCTTCTTTTGAAGGAATACATCGTGAGGAATCAACAGCTTCCAGGGCAATAACTTATAGCCCGGCTAGGTAGTCCTTACCTCGTACCACCCAGGGGACACGTGTAGGGCTTCAGAGGGTTATCACATACGGACGCGAGCAACGTGGGTCACCATCAGCCACATCACGTACGGATATAAGACCTGCAAAGTACAGTAGCCCTGCATCAGTCTATCGTTCTATTTCCAGCACCAAAATCTTCATCCGCTTCCCGAAGACGCTCTTCGAGACTGAGGACGCGTTCCAGGTGAAGAAGAACGACGTCGCGACCATCATCCAGAGCCGCTGGCGCGGACACTGGCAGAGGAGGCGGTACCTCAGGATGCGAGAGGCTGCAATCGTCATCCAGAAGTGGGTGAGGCGGTTCCTGGCTCAGAGGCTGCTGGCCAGGAGGAAGCACGCTGCCCAGGTCATCCGGTCCTTTATCAAAGGTGTGTTCTTACTACAAACGCTAATGCTGTCAAGGCCATCTGCGGCCAACAGCAAATAGTCCTATCCTAACAAAATTACTACAAACAGTATTTTCAGAGAAGCGTTTTGTTATTATCATCTAGATTATATACTTACACAAAACATCTTGTAATATCTTATTTCAGTATTTTATGTATAAATGTAACAATCTAAGTACTTAGATAGTTACAAGATCCTGCTCGCGTAAAAAAAGGAAGCCCCCTCTTTAGGGGTTTCCTGTCTGTTGTCCCCCGTGGAGGGTCGGATAGGGTTTGAACAGGCTTCAAACTTAGCGAAAAGTACGCGTGACCTTATGAGAATATTATTGACTCAGAGTTATTTGTTATCGTTCCATGGCTTCACCAAACGGCTCTGTCGGAAAACCAGCGTTAGTTGGGCAACTGGTCACGTTCACCCAACTGAGCTGAACCAGAATCCTGGCAACAAGGCTTTATCAAAATGTTTTAAAATATATATTATAAATGATTAATATTTATTATGGTACTTGTGTCTTTTGTTTATGTTATGCTTAGTTCCACAAATAAAATATTCTTTCTTTCTATGTAACTGGATCACATAAAAAGCTGTATCACTCAGGGTTCATCACTCGCAACGGTCCTGCGTCTCCTGAGAACGCTCGGTTCCTGGGTATCGCGAAGGTGCACTGGCTGAAGCGTCTCGCCGGTGCCCTGCCCGCGCGCCTGCTCGACCTCTCGTGGCCGCCCTGTCCCGCCACCTGCCGGGACGCCTCCGCCGACCTGCACAGGCGAGTGTTCACCACCACACCACCACTCCACCATACTTACAACTACGCTTGTATTTTAGTCTTTTTTTTTTATGTAATACATTTACGGAACGAGCCGACGGCCCACCTGGTGTTAAGTGGTAACCTCGGCCCATAACAGCCGATGCGACTTGGGTCCTCCCATACTAGGTATGACAAGACCAAAGTCGCATCGTATGCGCCCGTAACTGTGAGACGTGAAGGTGGAATGTCTCATGTGCCTGTAATTTCACCGGCAACCACACCTTTCAAACCGGAACACAGTAACGCGAATGCGTTACTGCTTGGCGGCAGAAAAGGGCATGGTGGCAGTACTTCCCCGGACGAACTTGGCGAGAGTTCTACTGCTCTTAAAAAGTCTAGCTTAGGCTTGTATAAGTACAATATGTAGCCATACTCTCATAGTGAAAGAACTATAAGTGCGCCTCAAAGAGGCTCCTTTCTTGTGTTATTTCCTTTTGCATCTGTGCTAATTGCAACACGTGTGCACAGGTTGCACCGAGCTCACCTCTCGCGGAAGTACAGGCTGGCGCTGCCGCCGCAGGACAAGAAGCAGCTCGAACTGAAGGTGTTGGCTGAAAGCATGTTCAAAGGTGAGTCTCTTGAGACACTGTCCGTGAAGAACTGCACGCCACAGTTCTGGACTTAAAACACATCGATAAGAATACCATATATTATGCGAAAAAAAAGAAGCCCTCTTTAGGGGTTACTTGTATGCGTGACCTTATGTTTTGAATATTAATGACGATAATTGACTACAAACCATTTATTTATGAATTCTATGGGAATAAAGATTTTGACCTGTACAGGTAGTGTGTGTATCAGTTGTCTAATTCCCGTAGTACAAGCTATGCTTAGTTTCGGGCTAGATGGCGCTATGTGAATGGTTAACCAATATTATAAAAAAAAAACTCACAGGAAAGAAGAACAGCTACCCGGGTAGCGTGAGAGACCGGTTCGTGGAAGAGCGGCTCACTTCCGAACACCAGACCCTGAGGAATACCTTCATGGCGTCTCCGTCGTGGCCCACCGGCGAGCAGCTTATCGTAAGCATTACACTTTCGTTGTGACTATAGTTGCCAAGTCTTAAAACCTAAAAGCCGGACAGGCCAGCTAGTTTAGCTGGACATTTGAAACGATGGCCGAACGTTCACTGTAGTTTTATCTGTTGAGAGCCGGCTGCTCTCACTAAAAGTCCGTGTAAACGCTGTCAAGGCCATCTGCGGCCAACAGCAATATAGTCCATTCATAAAAAAGACGGGCGTTTATGTTTTATAGTTTTTTTTGTATTGTACGTTTAATATTTTTTTTTGTATTTTGACCTAACCATTCAATTTGTATTACTAACCTGATATGGTCATTTTATAGTCTGAAATAAATGATTATTATTATTATTTATTCTGTTACAAGTCGTCGTGCTTTTGCGCGTTCAGTTGTCTCATTGCCAGAAGTTTCTTTGTGTAGCTGGAACCGCTTATTATTTATGTTGGTTCACATTTTTTATTCCTTGAACGTTCTTAAGTTGGAAGATTGTATATTTTTTTTAATAAATTGGCTTTTACTTTCCAAAAACATTTTATCTGAAGGTACCCATAGTCAACCGTCAAAAACCCATGTTAACTGCGGCGTTAACCTCCATAATATGCTATACCTCCTGTCCAGTACTCGTGCGAGGCGGTAAAGTACGACCGGCGCGGCTACAAGCCCCGCGAGCGCGCGCTGCTCGCCTCCGACAAGGCACTGTACGTGCTGGACGCCGCCAACAGGAAGACGTACAAGCTGAAGCACCGGCTGCCTCTCGACAAGCTCCGGGTGGTAATCACCAACGAGACCGACACGCTCATCCTCATCAAGATCCCCCAGGAGCTGAAGAAGGATAAGGTAATGCCTCTGTTTTGCCCTCGTACTGAAACATACCGTTCTGAACATACAGTGACTTGCCTAGTAATTAGATTACAAGTAATCAAAGCTTTTAAGCCCTTCACGCAACTTTTAGTTGCTTGTTGAATCATGGCAAATTGGTCTCACCGAGCACGCAATGTGGTTACGTCACACGCGTTTAGTCTATTAGTTAACGGGCATTTGTGTAGTCGTTCTAACTTTACATTTACTTGGATGGATCAGTTTTGAAAATAGCACGATCAAAGTCAAAGTCAAAAACTTTATTTCCATAGAATTCATAAAGAAATGGCTTGAAAACGTCAATATTCAAAACATAAGGTCACGCGTACTTATCGATAAGTTTGACGCCTGTTCAAACCCTATCCGACCCTCCATGGGGAAGAACAGACAAGAATCCCCTAATGGAGGGATTCCTTTTCTTTTTTTTTTATAGGGATAGGAGCGTAATATGCGAAATAATAATAATAATAATTTTATTCTATTCGAGTCGCTGGTTCTCTCGAACCAAAGTGGTGAAATGATTTTAAGTGCGCCTCAAAGAGGCTCCTATATAATATAATAATAATAAATATCAATAACATAAAAAAATGGTTGTCTGTAAAGTCGGTTTACTGACGATAGTTGAACATGACAACGTCTTAAGAAAATACTGATGGAATGGTAGCATTTTTCAAAAGAAAATTTTAATTTCATTTGTTTAATAGATTTGTATATATATAGAGAAGGAGGTAATTGGAAATCACAATGAAATTGATCAAGTTAGATTTATTTGTACGCATAAATACAATTATGTCAATTTTTTTTTTACAATTTAATAGTTTTACACTGCACTTGATACTCGATCAAAACATGTAAATGTAAGTATTAGCAGCTGTCCACGCAGACGCATCGCTCACTCAAGTAGGAGAGAGACGGATGTCGAACGCTGCCGAACGCAAAGGCCGATTGTGCTTCTTTGTCGCTCGTTCCGCGCTCTCGCTTGCACTTGCACAAGCCTTACATGGAACGCCTCAGAGCGAGGTAACGCCGCATGAGTCATGTTTTTTCGTGCGTGCAGCCGGCTCTATCGAATTATAAGACATTGTCATGTCAATAATCAAATTAATAATTTGTGGTAATAATGGTGATGTCATTTCCAGGGTGACCTGATCATTTCCGTGACGCACCTGATCGAGGCGCTAACTATCGTCACCGACTACACGAAGAAGCCGGAGCTCATTGAGATCGTCGACACGAGGACGTTAGTTGGCACCATTAATAATAATAAATAATAATTAATTTTTATTTATTTATTGGTGGACATTCCACACAGCACCATCTAGCCCCAAAGTAAGCCAACCATAGCTTGTATCATGGGAACCAGACAACTGATATACAGTTATTTTTTTGTAAATATGTACTTACTAGTACAAACATCTACGTTCGTAACCCAGTGTTTGTCCTGGGTGGGAACCGAACCTACGACCTACAGTGTAGAAGGCCTACTGAAGGCCTACTGAAGGCCAACTGAGCTGTGAGGCCAGTCTATTATTATTATAGTCGTATATGTTAAAGATACTTGTTTTTATGTTATATACAATATATATACTTGTGAATTTGATTTTGCACCTTCTAACAATTAAAACTACTATGTATGATTGTCTAAAACGTGTTTTTATGTTCTGTGTAGCTGTGTAGTCTGTGAGCTTAGTTCCAAAAATAAAATAATTTTCTTTCTTTAAAACAAAGCGATGGCCGAGCGAATTACTCGTGAGAAGGCGGTGTAAGCGAAGAGCTAACCCTTTCCCATTAATAATATTATTAGACAACTAACACAGATGCGCATTTACAGTATCGCCCACAATCTGGTGAACGGAAAGCAGGGCGGCACCATCGAGGTGACGAACGGACCGCAGCCCGCCATCCAGCGCGCCAAGAGCGGGAACCTGCTCGTTGTCAGTACAGTACACTACACTACACTATACTACACTACACTACACTACACTACACTACACTACACTACACTACACTACACTACACTACACTACACTACACTACACTACACTACACTACACTACACTACACTACACTACACTATACAGCATAGAAGCGCAAGCAGGGCGGCACCATCGTTAAAGCAAAAGACATACATCAAAATTGGGGTTTACTGTCACTATACTTGTTTGTGATATTTTGGTTGCAAGCTAAATTTGTTATGCTAAATTTGAATGCCCGCAGAGATTAACTTTTGGTTTTCTATATTTATGAGAAATATGAAATTATATTGTTGCTGCCAATAAATACGTATATCCCGACATGGGAACCCTTCAAGTTACTAGTCCGACACGCACTTGGCCGGTTATTTTCACATTACTCTCTACCCGCTAATAAACTTACCGAAAGTGCCTGCATACATGACAATAATTATTTTTTATTTTTCAGGTCGCAACACCCTAATGGATCATTTGCAACGAGTTACAATAATATAAAATATTATTTAGCAAAAATTTAATCATAGTTTTCGACTATTAGTAAATATTCCATTTTAATTTATAAATTAATTTAATAAGATTTTATCTATTTACGTTAGGTACGAATATATACGATAGTCATTCAATATGAATTTAATTATGTATTTATTATTCATTTTTATATATTTTTATATATCACAAAGAAATATTACTAATCATTATGTTATTTATATTTACGAATGAGCTGATTTTTGTGATAACTATAGTTTTTCGTACAAAGTACCTACTTTAAATTATGCCATGTAGATTATTTCTAATGGCAGTATAAAATTGAAAAGAAATTCAGCTAATCTGTTCAAACCCGTTCACAGGTTTAATATATATTTATGACAAAAGCTGAATCAATGCCTTATAAAAATATCAGCACTGATTCTATCGATGCAGTGTGGTGAAAGGATTTTAAGTGCGCCTCAAAGAGGCTCCTTTCGTGCACTTGACACATGTCTTCGAATTTTCGGTTCTAGAACATGCTTTTTTAATAACATCGCTATTGCAAGCAAATAAACTGTTACCTACATTTTAGTAAGTTGATTTTTATTTCTTGTTACAATAATTTTACAGCAAAAACGATCAGTACTAATCGCTTTGCAAAGCATAGCCAATGACAAGCATGGGAGTAAACATGGAAATCTATTTTCATCAACTTTTTTTATAATTTTTACTTGTCAGACAAATGGATGTTACTAAGAAACGGAAAGTGTCTGGACCATATAGGAGCAGCCCAAACAACGACTTACTCGTTTAAAGGCTCTTTGGTTACGACTCGGCCTATAGGCGATAGCTAAACAAGGCCATATTTTAAATATTAATTAACGGCGATACATAATGTGCCTTATTACAATTAAAGATAGTTCATTCAGTCATTTTTTAATAAACGTATTTTCACTAGAAATTACTTTTCATTTCCACACCCAATCCAAACCTTCTCATAGTTACTTACTGTACTCATTAAATAAGTATTAGTGGATATTTCTCATGAAGTAATCATTATAATACACACTTTGGACACAATTTGGATTGTGTAGAGGTTACCACTAAACACCAGGTGGACCTTAGCTCGTTCCGTAACTTAATCGTAAAAGAAAAAACAAAGGGGCAAAAGCGTTTACAAGAAAAAAAACAAATCATAATTTCATTGTATTTTAATTATTTTAAAAAATTAGGGTACATTTTTACATTTACTGTAATTTATATTGTTGTCAACAATCCAGAGTTACAGCGATAGATAATCATCTGTTGCCTACACGTTCAGTCTTAAAAATAATAAAGATTCGTTTGACGGTTTCTATAACCTGAAAATATTGCCTAAGAGACACCAAATGACTCTATTTGGGGTTCTCTTTTTATTGTTTGTACCAACTTGTCATATTACCGTATTGGCTCAATCTCAAACTTGAGACAATGCTCGAATCCTTCGTCGCTTTTTAACATAACCGGGCAGATAGAGACAAGATAACCATATTACAGTGCTAGTATAATAGACAGCAATAATAACTTTGGGGGGCCAAGTTGCTCGCGTCCGTAAGTGATAACCCTATGAATCCTCACACGTGTCCCCCGGGTGGTGCGAAAGGAGCAACCCAAAGTAGCAGTAGAACTTGTGCTAAGTTCGCCCGGAGAAGTACTGCCACCACACCTGGTAATCCGCCGCCAAGCAGTGATGCACTCGTATTGCTGCGTTCCGGTGGAAGGGAGTGGGTGCCGGTGAAATTGCAGGCGCATGAGACGTAACATCCCCGTCTCGGGGTGATGGACGTAACGCAGTGCGACTTGAGTCATCTCGTACTTTGGTGGGGAGGACGTGAGTGGTATTGCTGTTGTCTATGGGCGGCGGTTACCACTTAACATCAGGTGGGCCCTCAGCTCGTTCTGTCCCCAATATTACCTAAAAAAATAATAAGCTAAGAGGAATCAACAACTGGCATACCACGCAACTTAACAACCTAAGCTATTTTGCCGACAAATAACAAAACATGGTAAATTTACCATTTTTTACCACCTTAGAGATGACACACAATGGCTTAGTGGTAAATTTCAAGTCTAGGACTAATTCAGTTCAATGGTTTAGCATCTGTCTTGAAGGTGGTTTCGGAATGTGTTATTACTAGAATATAATATAAATGTGAATGCCTTTTTCCAAATCGGTGACGTTTTGGAAAAATGTGATGTTAGTAGATGAAGCTAAGGAGGTATGTCAGGATCGTAGCAGGTGGAAAACCATGATCTCTGCCTACCCCTCCTCCGGGAGAGAGGCGTGATTTTATTATTATTAAGAATAGTGATAAAAGTTAAACCCCCTACAACTTATATATATGTATTTGTAAAGTGAGACATTACATTAAGGGCCACTCTGTGTAAACTCTAAGCGATATTAATAATAAATATATAATAATAATATTTAAATTTCATATATTTCAGTTTTAAGGTATCTATATTTCCATGAGCCCTCTATGTATGTTGCCTGATTAAAATAAATAAGCTCTTCATCACCTTGACAGCCCAAAACGAATTTTCAACTATGGACCAAATTAACTTCTACACTGAGCGAGCAGACAATTTAATACAACCATGCGAGCGTTCTTCAAGCAAATAAAAACATCAATATTGATGTTTTCATTACACAGTATACACGACTGGAGCATATACAGAATGAGTCAATTTAAAACTTGATTATTTTGTATGTCCGAGTTTAAAGGTAATTTTTTTTGTTATTAATCAATGCCATATCGGTATGTTGAAGCAATTAATTGGCCTTTGTTAACGTTTCATACTAGCAGTTAATTTGCCTAAGTCTTAAATAAAATAATATTATGATGTAAACGATTATCTCCGAAACTCCGGATTATTCCCAGCAAACTACCATCTTAAACCTATATAATACAAAGAACTCGACTCTCTCCACTTGCACCGTACGAAAGGAAATTGAACACTATTATAAATAAAATGTAATTCATTGACATTAAGAGTGATCTTATTTACAAAATTTTGAAGCTATTAACTTTCTGGGGGAATTATTTAATTTAAGCCTCATTAAGAGATACCCACGCATTTATAATTTTTAGTTAAAAATTCTAAGTTTGGGACGCACTGAACCCAACATATATATATACATCACTTCATTTTCATATCAATAAAACAATTAGTAAGCAGTACCAACATGTAACAGCTAACATTTTGGTCATAAATGCATATCGTGGTAAACCCAGCTATTTTTAGTCAATAATGTACAAAAGGCACTATCTAGATTTATAATTTGCACCCCACCAAGTGCTACTTACTCGCATCAAAATATTGCTTGCCGTAGTAACGGTTTTAGTTAAATAGCTCACTTAATTAAATTATATAGTTAAAGTTGACAGCAATTGGAACACGATTTATGGAAGTAACCATTTGATTTGAACAAGTTTTTATCCATGAAAGAAATAAGATTCCTGTTGCTACTGGGTGCCAACAAAATTGAATGTACAATATTCAGATGGCACCCAGTAGTAACAGCATACTAAGTAGTGTTATAGTACACTTTGCTAAAAATTTGATATAAGTATTTACAATTCAGCTACAAAAATATGCATATTTTAAGTATTCCTTCAATGTACAGCGACCTATAAATAGACATTTGTGAAACAACAACATGATATAACTAAAACAGCTATGTACAACCCTACAAACATCCATTTCAATATATATACTTACACTTAACTAGATAAATGCCATACTATAGTGGTTTCTAATTCATTTTAGTAAAAAAAAGACTAGCTATATACTGAGCTAGCTTGTATTATCCTACGGGCGAAATAAAAAGCAGTGGCATATTTGGTGACTAAAATCATCATTAGGAATTTTAAGGAGTGAATTAAAATAAAGCTAAGAGCCACGCTACCCATTTCGGCCAGATATATACTATTACACAAAATATGAAACTTAAGAGTAACCATAAACCGAGCGTACAAACAAAAACTCAATTATATTATACAATCACAGGATATATTTTCTTTGTCTATTTGACTAAGCCAATTCATTAAATCCACATAACTTACAAGGACCCATCCGCATTTGTATATATCTGGACTCAATATTTCAAAATTTTTCAGTTCACTATCATTTGGTGATTCAGTTTGAGAATAAGAAGGCACAAAGCTTTGAAACAGGCAACGGTCCGTTAGATCTGCTCTTAAAAATATTATGCTTTTTTGGATATTCACTCAAGACATCAACGGTACAATAAGGTATCGCTATAATGGTCTTTTATGCAATATTACCGAACACAATACCGATAAAATCCTATGCACGTCACATTTGTGTCTCGGTCACACTGAGCTTGGAACACTTCACTATGACACACTAAAGCACCAAATATCTTGGGCCGGGGCCCAGTGCTATTTAACTTGTGATGCTTCGGGTGGGGGCTCGGTGGGTTTGAACGGCTCCGACTTGTAGGAGGGCTGGTCGTTGGAGTCCTTGGAGTCTCCATCGTAGCTGAACGGCCTCGAGGGCCTGGAGGAGTCCGCCTCGCGCTGCTGCCGCCGCCGCTGCTTCAGCCACAGCTCGTGGCAGTCCTGCCATGTTGGGAGCTCTGGAGCTGGCATTCTGAAATTTGCAAAAAAAACAATGACATCCGGCATACTTTAATAATATCATTTGACTGGCCTCACAGGTCAGTTGGTAGTAACCCGGACACAGAACAAACATCTATGTTCGTCACACAAATCAACAAAAAAACCCACGATCTACAGCGCAGAAGGCAGGGTTACTACCATCTGAGTTGTGAGGCCAGTCAAACCTACTTCCTATTATACTATTATATTATATTATAGCTCTGTGAGGCCAGTCAAGATATCGCTGCCTAAATTCGATAGTGGCACAAAACCACATGTGTCAAAATTGAGTTATTGGGGTAGTTACGCAAAATCTTCTGTATTTAAATGTGAATAAAATTTATATTCCAATTGGCCCAACTGAGCGAGTGACGTCACTAAATGTTGTTATCTAATTGGTTGGATTTACTCGCTAAACGCAAAACCGCTCTCCTGAAAAATTAGTTTTTTTAGTTGTGTCGTTGTGGAATTTAGTCAGCGATATGTTTAATGGCGTGGTATAGACACTCACTGGTCGGGCACAACGCCCTTGAGCCAGGGGCTCTTGAGCGCCTCGTCGGCGGTGATCCGCTTGTCGGGGTCGAGCTCGAGCATGCGGTCGAGCAGGTTGAGCGCGGGCGGCGGCATGAACGCGAACTGTTCGCGCACGCACCGCTTGTGGAAGCGCTTCGGTCGCAGCGTGTGCCACAGCGGCAGATTCACCACGTTCGGCCACACGCCCGGCACGGGGGTGCCGCACACTCGCGATATCATCTCCAGTTGCATCATCTCCACATTCGCCTGAAAATAAACATGTTATATATACATGTATGTTATTCAACAGATCATGACAGACCATGGTCTGTGTTGACAAAAACACGAATCTTATATACAGACCACAGCGTGATCACCTCGTTGGTGTAAGGCCGCCTCTGTAATAAGTCAAAGTCAAAAACTTTATTTCCATAGAATTCATGAAGAAATGGCTTGGAAACGTCAAGGTCAAGTAAGGTCACACGTAGCTTGGTCGCTAAGTTTGACGCCTGTTCGAACCCAATCCGACCCTTCATGGGGAGAATAGACAAGAAACTCCTAAATAAGCTCCTTTTTTATGTGTATACCTGGAAGAGCGGGTGCTTCTGGAACAGCTCGCCGAGGATACACCCCATGGACCACACGTCGACGGCGGGCCCGTAGCGCTCCTCGCCGAGCAGCAACTCGGGCGGCCGGTACCACAGCGTGATCACCTTGTTGGTGTAGGGCCTCGCGCGGTCCTCCGCCGACCACAGCCGCGCGAGCCCGAAGTCGCCCAGCTTCACCTCGCCTCTGTAACATTAACAACCCTTCACATTGCGCCTGGGGGTTGATTTCTTCTTTTTAAATACATACATTTAATACATATTGACACCCAGACACAGAACAAATATATCGTAATACAAATGTATGTCCTGGGTGGGAATCGGACCCGCGACCTACAGCACAGAAGGCAGGGTTACTACAAACCGAACTATGAGGCCAATCAGTGAACATTATTTGTTTATAACTGGGAGCAACATTAGCAAACTCACTTGTTATTCATTAGAATGTTACTGCACTTGATATCCCTGTGGAGGAAGTTCTTCCGGTGACAGTAAGCGAGTCCGTCGAGCAGCTGCCGCATTATGGACGCGTTGTGGGACTCCGTGAAATCCACCATCTTGGACTCGAGCAGCCCCATCAGATCGTGGTCCATGTATTCGAACACCAGGTAGAATGACCCTTTGTCCTGTAACAAGTATCTGAGGTTTCATTTATGTTTTACACATATTTATTAAGCTACTAGCCGTGCCCGCGACTTCGTTCGCGTGGAATAGTGACTTTTCGGGCAGCATATTTTGAATTAAAAATGTTCGCCGTGATTCTTTAAATTGACATAACTTTTTTATTTATGAACCGATTGACATGAAATAAACACTAAATGTTAAGTGAAGCTTACTACAATATATTAGTGAAAACCGTATCTAAATCGAATAAGCCGTTTCTGATATTAGCATGCACAAACACACAGACAAACAGACAAAAAAAAAATAATTACAATTTCGGGTTTGGCATCGATATAATAACAACCCCTGCTACTTTTTTTTTATATATTTCCATTGTACAGACACCACTTTTCTACAATTTTATTATATGTATAGATTATAGCAATGCGAACTCTTAACTTCTAAAATCCTCTCCACCAAAACGATCTATTCTATTCAAGTCACTGGTTCTCTCGAACCAGTATGATGAAAGGATTTTAAGTGTGCCTCAACGAGGCTCTTTTCCTGCACTTAACACATTTCGTAATTTTTTTATTTCTAGGACATGTCTGTTTCCTCACGATGTTTTCCTTCACCGTATCGAGAACGTGGTCTTGCGCACATAAATCTTTAAATCGAAAAACTCATAGGTGCACTTCGGGATTTGAATCGGCAACCTCCGTATTGAAACTCAGCGTCAGTACCACAAGACCACTACGCTCTCCACCAAACGATGTCTGGGAGTCTTGCTTACCAATGATTATTTCCCTCAAGAATCAAGAAGAAAGATCAAGAAGAAGAAGCCCTTCATGACTAGAAACCTAACCAAGTTCGGTTTTTTTTTTTTTTTTTTTTTTTTTTTTTTTTTATGTAATACATTTACGGAACGAGCCGACGGCCCACCTGGTGTTAAGTGGTAACCCCTGCCCATAACAGCCGATGCGACTTGGGTCCTCCCATACTAGGTATGACAAGACCCAAGTCGCATCGTATGCGCCCGTAAATGTGAGACGTGTAGGTGGAATGTCTCATGTGCCTGTAATTTCACCGGCAACCACACCTTTCAAACCGGAACACAGTAACGCGGATGCGTTACTGCTTGGCGGCAGAAAAGGGCATGGTGGCAGTACTTCCCCGGACGAACTTGGCGAGAGTTCTACTGCTCTTTTACTACTTGCTCTTTCGGTGTAGATAGTACTAGTAACTATACCTTTCTAAAATCCATAGCATCCTGTTTATCTGTGACAATTTCCCTCAGGTTGACGATATTCTTGTGGTTGAGCTGTCGCAGTATCTTGATCTCCCTGACCGCTGTTATGGGGAAGCCTTCCTTCTCCTTCTCGAGGCGTACCTTCTTGAGGGCTACGAGCTGGCTGGTGTTCTTGTCGCGTGCCTTGTACACCTGCCCGTACGTGCCCTCGCCTATTTGTGTGATCACCTGACAACATAAGCTTTAGTTTAAGAGCAGAAGAACTCTCGCTAAGTTCACCCGGGGTAATACTGCCACCGTGCCCATTTCTGCCGCCAAGCAGTAATGCATTCGCGTTACTGTGTTCCGGTTTGAAATGTGTGGTTGCCGGTGAGACTCTGAGACGTGTAGGTGGAATGTCTCATGTGCCTGTAATTTCACTGGAAACCACACCTTTCAAACCGAAACACAGTAACGCGAATGCGTCACTGCTTGGCGGCGGAAATGGTCATGGTGGCAGTACTTCCCCGGACGAACTTGGCGTGAGTTATTTTGTAATATGTAGTGATTCATGTTGAACAATTTATACCTGGAAGCCATCAACGCACTTCTCGCCCCAGTCCTTGGCGTGATGAGTCGGCGTCGACACGGGGACCACTTTGGAGCCGCGCCTCTTCAGTATCTTTGGCCTTTTCAGTTTTGATGCGGACTGGAAATATGCATTGCATTATAACAACTGACTGGCCTCACAGCTTAATTGGTAGTAAACCTGCCTTCAATGCTGTAAGCCGTGGGTTCGATTCCCACCCACGACAAACATTTGTATTACGATATATTTGTTCTGTGTCTGGGTGTCAATATGTATTATATATATGTATTTAAAAATGTATATACGTAGTATATCAGCTGTCTGGTTCCCATGATACAAGCTATGATGCTAGGTTTTTCTAATATTATGTTGGTGATAGAACGAGCTGACCTGATGTTAAGTGGTGTGACATAAGTAAGGGTAAGAAGGGTGTGACATAAGTAGGTAAGGTTAAGAAGGGTGTGACATAAGTAAGGGTAAGAAGGGTGTGACAAGTAAGGGTATGAAGGGTGTGACATAAGTAAGGTTAAGAAGGATGTGACATAAGTAAGGGTAAGAAGGGTGTGACATAAGTAAGGGTGTGACATAAGCAAGGGCGTGACATAAGTAAGGGCGTGACATAAGTAAGGGTGTGACATAAGTAAGGGTAAGAAGGGTGTACACACATTGATGTCCCTGGGCGTCTTCCTGGCGGCGAACACGTGTGAGTATTGGTCGCGGCGCGAGGCGGGCGGTGGCGTCGACCCGTCTAGCTCGTCGCCGCTCAACTCCTCCGAGCCCGGTATCACTGGACATCACAACACAATTATTTATTATCATTATTATGGCAGAATTTACAAAATCGGGCCAGTAGTTTCGAAGATTATTTCCTCCCATCCAAGCTTACATTAATACACATACAATGTATATAGCATAAATAATATGTAATGAAGACGACACAAGCTAGAGTATAGACGAAACGAAGAATTTAAAATAGTGTGAAGGTTCTGACATATGTAAATTATATTTTTATAATTTGACAAAAATATCTTAAAGATTATACTTTCAGATTGTTTCTATATTTCATCACAACGGTTCACTATTTTGGTTTTTAAATCAAAATAATTGGAAAAAATATATCATCCAAGTACGAGATAACAAGGAATCATTCTCGTTCGTTCATTGGCGACGAAGTCTGTTAGTTCGTATGTGTACCAGGTGGCATCGGCAGGTTCATGATGCCCGTTCTCTTGGGCTTCTCAGTCCTCTTGACGGGGCTCGGCGACGGAGTGCTGAGCGGGCTGCCTTCGTTCGCGAGACACTTTAGATCTTCGACCTGAAACCAACACTTTAATTCAAGCCACATTGAGTTTTCAACACTTAATGATTATAATATTATAAAATAATATATAAAGGCATTTAAAATGTATGGTGGAATAAATTAACTAACAATCACACATACAAGAACCATGAAACTTTACACACCTTTTTTGGACAGTTGTGTAAATGATGAAATAATCTATGCTCGGGCATCTATGCCCAAAAGACAGTTTCTTTTGTATAGTAGTAAGAAATTTAACAGTTATTTAGCAGTAGTGGAGATTGGAAGTGTGTGATCACTCCGTTATCTAGGAGTGTAATGACCAAATAGCCAACCACTAAGTAAGTTTTCTATTATATAACACAAGATCGACGACATACATTCGCATCAAAAACCCATACACCAGTGAACAAAACATGAACACACAACAAGTTGACAGGCCTCATGGCTCAGTTGGTAGTGACCCTGCCTTCTGCGCTCTAGGTCGTGGGTTCGATTCCCACCCAGTACAATCATTTGTGTGACATTTGTAACATTGATGTTTGTTCTGTGTCAGGGTGTTAATATGTATTAAATGTATGTATTTACAAGAGAAAAGTATAGTATAAGTATTATATCAGTTGTCTGGTTCCCATGATACATCTCTCATCATGCACGCTCGGCGGTTAAGGATTTATTTATTAATTATTTATTTATTCTTAGGATATTCTTATTTATTTATATGTACAACCCACACACTCACTTAAAGCAATTTACTATGGGTAATCTAGCTAAGTGTCACTATAGTTCATAATTCAAACTCTTAATAGTTATAGTTACATGTGATAGTTAAAATTGTCTGTAGGTTACTGACCCCATATTTATCAAATGTTTAGTTCTACACTATAGTTTGTGCCTTTTCACTCGGTTTCAGGCGAGAAATGAACATAATGTTAGCATTAGTCGTGCAACAGTGTCCGCACGAATAACTCAGTAGCGACAACAACACAGACAGATCGAGACACAGGACAGAACACAGTAATGCCATAACACTTACTGCGGCGGCAGACTGCACACATGTCCTCTGCTGCCACAAACGAAACGACAGTTAAATTACTGCAATCCAATGAAAGCAACTTCATATTTCACAAAATCAAGTTAATATGAAAAGATGGCACTTGAACTGTTCTTAGAAGAATGTGTCCCAGAATAAGACAAATTTCATATTAATGAATTATTTTACCACTTTCCCTAGATAAGTGAGTACGCTTCCTAAAAGTATAATGTAATAGCTTCCCACTGGAAATCTCCACAGACTCAGTATATATTAATAGCGCGAGCGAGTAACGGATATTATGTGTATGGATGGTGTACCATGGTGTTGGGAGGCATGGGCAGCTTGGTGAGGCTCTTGTGCTTGGGCGGCGGCGGCTGCTGGCTCGTGTAGTAAACGCCCTCCACCACGCTTCCGCCCACTTTCGGAAGCGGCGGCAGCGTGCCCGTATCCGTGCCCGCGTGCGCACCCGCGTGCGCGCCCGGACTACCCGCCTCCTAAGGGGGGGAATGAAAATATCAACATTAGTGGACATTTCACGCAACGAAATTGAATCCCAATTTAAAAATTATTATTTAAAAATAACTAGTATAATATAGATACATAGAACAAGCTGACGGCCCACCTGATGTTAAGTTGTAACCGCCGTCCATAGACAACAGCTATGACTCAAATCCTCTCCACCGTACGAGATGACTCAAGTCTCATTGCGTTGCGTCCATCACCCCGAGACGGGGTTTTTACGTCTCATGCGGCTGCAATTTCACCGGCACCCACTCCCTACCACCGGAACACAGCAACACGAGTGCATCTGCTTAGCGGCAGATTAATAATGTATTATAGTAGACTTACGGCAGGGGGCTGAGTGTCTGTGTCGACGTTGTCGACGGGCGGGGGCTGCGTGGTCTGCGGTTCGAAGTCCGGCGGGGGCTGGAGCGGGGGCGGGGGCAGCGGGGGCGGGGGCGGAGGCGCCTCCACCGCGCCCGGCACCGGAATGTCTATCACATGCTTCTCGTTCGCTTCCCTGGTGCTCTCACCGTTGCCGTTCTCTTTTGAAGCCTGTCCGGGGAATGTATCATTTTAATATTGTTCCAAAATAACTAAAGGACTGTTATTTTGTGGCTACCGTCGCCTATAAAAGCCTGCATCACTCGAGGAATTGCCAGCGGGCCTATCAGATCATAACCTATTTACAGATTTCACTTCACTTCCACCTACACGTCTCAGAGTTACGGGCTCATACGACGCGAATTGGGTCTTGTCGTACCTAGTAGGGGGAGCACCCAAGTCGCATCGGCTCATACCGTAACAGTATCAAATAAAAAAATAAAGTCTGGCGCCCGTTATATATATTTTTTTTTTATATTTATCATGTTTTATTTGAATAAATTTATTATTATTGTTATTATATGTACGCCTGTGACACAAGTCACCAGTGACAGACTCTCAAAATACCATTTGTATTCCACCAGCTTCTAATGCCCGCATCATCAAGCTCGGGGTCGGCGGAAGCCCCGCATCATCACGCTCGGGGTCGGCAGTACACCCCCCCCCCCAGGCACAGTGAGGGGGAGAGGGGGGGGTGGGGTCGCGCGTCACTCACCAGCAGCGCCGAGTGCTCGCTGTCGGCGGACAGCTCGTCGTTGAGCGAGAAGTTGGCAGACGCGTTGGACGCGCCGCCCTGAGATTCCTCCTCCTTCTGGTTCAGGATCTCTTGCAGTTTCTGACAAAAACAAATCGATTTGAAAATGTTAAATATTGGTGGACAATTCACACAGCGCCATCTACCCCCAAACTAAGAATAGCTTGATGAATTATTTACATGAAAATTGAACCAAAATGTTTTTAATATTCTTGGGTTACAAACATTTTCATATCTATTCCAATTCCAGTCTATAAACTCTCGACATGCGACGGTGATAAAATAATTTGTCAAGGTGACCGCTTACCTTGGCTCTCTTGTGCTTGTCCTTGACCAGTTCGGCGAAGAGGCTGGTGTCGCTGATCTTCTCCTTGAAATCGATCCGTCGCTGCAGCACCGCTGTCGTCGGGGGACTGGGCGAGTGGCGACCCCTGCCGCAACAAACAACAACGTAAGAAAGAAGAAAGCAAGAAAGAAAGAAAGAAGACATTCACACACTAAGCAAAACATATAAACCGAAAAGTATGTGGAACGCTGTCGCATACAAGATTGTGTGAAAAGTCCTGAGCTCAGCACGTGCTGCAACAGGTTACAGCGCTGATTTTCAGCTCAAGGCTTCGGTGGCTTATGTACATAAAATTGACTGGCCTCACAGCTCAGTTGGTAGTAACCTGCCTTCTGCGTTGTAGGTCATGGGCTCGATTCACACCCAGGATAACATTTTGTGTGACGAACAAGATGTTTGTGTCTGGGTGTTAATATATATTATATGTATAAATTTACAAAAAAGTATATAAGTATTATATCAGTTGCCCGGTTCCCATGATATTTTTAGGCTATTCTCAGCTAACTTTGGGGCTAGATGGCGCTGTGTGAAATGTCCGCCAATATATATAGTAAAAACAGTGTTACCTGTGCGAGTGTTTCTCCCTGGAGGGATCCCTGTGCCTCTGGCGATGCCGCGGCGGCGACGCGGAGGAGTCCCGCCGGCGGCCGCGCGACGCCGACCGACGCCGCTTCAGCGAGCTGCGACTGTGTGATCTGACGAACAACAAACTAGCTCTAATATATGTGAGCTATACACTGGTATAGCAGCTCAGTGGGTAGCGACACTGCCTTCTGCGCTGTGGGTCACGGGTTCAATTTCTAACCAAGACAAACGAGCATAGCATAAGCAGTAGCAAACGAATGGATTGGAAATAATAAATTATACTTAATTCACTGTCTTAGTGCAAAGATTAAGATCTTGAGTTAGTATCTAATAAAAATTACACTATACCCGAATTAGGAAATCCTGTGACTCAGGCTTATAATTTAGCAGTCTTATAATATGAAACAGGATGATGCTTGCAGGAGTACATTACTGTGTCGCATGCATCAACCCTGTCATTGTCGCGGGGCGGTGGTGGGTTCGTCGCGGGGCGGTGGTGAATGTCGCGGGGCGGTGATGGTGGGTTTGTCGCGGGGTGGTGGTGGGTATGTCGCGGGGCGGTGGTGGTGGGTTTGTCGCGGGGCGGTGGTGAATGTCACGGGGCGGTGATGGTGGGTTTGTCGCGGGGTGGTGGTGGTGGGTTTGTCGCGGGGCGGTGGTGGATTTGTCGCGGGGCGGTGGTGGGTTTGTCGCGGGGCGGTGATGGTGGGTTTGTCACAGGGCGGTGGTGGTGGGTTTGTCGCGGGGCGGTGGTGGGTTTGTCGCGGGGCGGTGGTGGATTTGTCGCGGGGCGGTGGTGGGTTTGTCGCGGGGTGGTGATGGGTTTGTCGCGGGGCGGTGGTGGGTTTGTCGCGGGGCGGTGGTGGGTTTGTCGCGGGGCGGTGGTGGATTTGTCGCGGGGCGGTGATGGGTTTGTCGCGGGGCTGTACTGTGTGTTACCTGTTGTGCGAGGCTGAGGAGGGCTTGAGCAGGCGCATGCGCTCCCTGTCCCTGTCGCGGCTGCGGTGTGAGCGGCGCGGGCTGCGGCGCCGGTGCCGCCTGGGGCTGTACTCCCGCCCGTGTACCTCGTGTACCGGGGAATCTACAAACAATCACACCAGTCAGTAGCAGTACAACTTATGCAGAGTACTGCCACCATACCATGGCAAGTACAAGGCCCAAGTCAAATCGTATGCGCCGGTAATTCTGAAACGTGTAGGTGGAATGTCTCACGTGTATGTAATGTCACCGGCAACCACACCTTTCAAACGTTCGCGTTACTGCTTGGCGGCAGAAATGGGCATGGTGACAGTACTTCCCCCGATGAACTTGGCGTGAGTTCTACTGCTCTTACACTCTTTCAGTTCAATCAACTCTTGAACTAAATGAACACACAACATAAACATAAAATAAGATAATCATACTAATTATTCATTGTACTTGTATGTTTGTTTTATTGTTATGTTCCTTATTATTTTCAATGTCTTGTATTCTTTGCCTGTCCTATCACGAATAAATATAATTATTGTCTTTCTTCCTGTGTAATTCTAAACATGAACTCACCAGAAACCATAATAGGTGACTGTTCGCGCTGCATCACCCTCTGGTCGGGCCAGAAGTCTCTCCTCCTCTCGTACTCGGGCTCATTGTCCGAGTCAATGGTAACTGTGTCGTGGAACGGGGGCGGAGTGTGAGGCGTTGTAGACTTCTGCCGTCTGCTGACAGGGAAATGACGATTTGTATTATTGACTGGTCTATAATTTAGTCAGCACGAGTATTGAAAGAAAGAAATATAAATAAATATTAGTGGACAATGCACACAGCGCCATCTAGCCCCAAACTAACAATAGCTTGTACTATGGGAGATAGATAACTAATATTATTTTTAATTATACAAATGAATTAAATCGCAATGTCTTTAATGTTATGCATATGAAAGTATATAATGGTACTTTTGACAAAAAAAAATTTTTTGTTATAATAACAAACTACCATTTTAAAATTTTTTTTTTTACTTATTCCTAACGTATCCCAGTTTACTATTTGCATAAATATTCAATGTACATACAGGGCATGTCTACAATTTTATTATATGTATAGATTTAAAATAAACTATGTGCGCTCTCTGTCAGAACCACGCAACGGATTTTGATAAGGTTTTAGAGCGATAAAGTAACGTTTGTGAATACAATTTGTATATATTTTTTACAAAATTGCTGAACTATAACGGTGTTTTCTCACTAAAACTGTTAATACTGTCTTGCTTATGGCACCTCTAATTTTCTTGAAATATTTAAATTGCATACGAAGCCCGGGCGGGTCGCTAGTGTTTTACATAGAGCACGTCAATCGTTACGTCATCACACTATCATCCCGTAGGAATATTTTCGCTATGAGCTACAGAAAAGCTAACCCAAAGGTATATTGACTGGCCTCATAGCTCAGTTGGTTAGTAACCCTACCTTCTGCGCTGTAGGTCGTGGGTTCGATCCCCACTCAGGACAAACATTTGTGTGACATTTGGAACATTGATGTTTGTTCTGTGTCTGGGTGTTAATATGTATTATATGTATGTATTTACAAAAGAAAAGTATATAATTATGTATTATATCAGTTGTCTGGTACCCATGATACAAGCTATGCTTAGCTTACTTTGGGGCTAGATGGCGTTGTGTGAAATGTCCACCATTAATATTATTATTATATATTATATAGCTATATATTATGTGAAGACCTGTTATTAGCCTTGTTTTTCATTAAGTTTGGATTATTATGTTTTTATGTGCTGTAGGTCTTCCTCAAATAAATATTTAAATAAATAAAATAAATAAATAGCAATTTGCTTGCAAATGTCATAGAAGCGAAATAATTATGAATTAATATAATAATACTATATATTAGTGGACATTTGATACAACGCCATCTAGCCCCAAACTAAGCACAGCTTGTATCATGGGTAGCCAGACAACTGATGCAATGGTTATATATTTTGTAAATACATACATATGTAATGTATATTAACACCTAAACACAGAAACAACCATATCGCACAAATGTTTGTAAAGGGTGGGTATCAAATTAAAATGTACTCAACACTACATAAAATAGATGATCCTATGAATACTAAAACTTAATAAAAAATATGCATTCTAACCAAAAGCAAAGTCGTCATGGGCACCACGATGTTCCTAATTGTTTTAAAATCCTGATAATTAAAAGAGCCAAACCCCTGACATCTTAATAAAACAAGGTTAGTAGTTTCTAAACATGCCCAAATTCAGATAAAGCTTTCAAACAGGATGGCGGTTATGAAAACATTCAAAGTTCATGTGAAGTAGCTCTATCCTACGCTAGGAATTCTAAAAACAATATCAATCAAAAGCCAAACTGAATTTTTTTTTTTTTAAATAAGCAAAAAAGGTATGGGTTTCTTGCATGTTCTTCATCATGGAGGGTCGGATACAGTCTGAACAGGCATCAAACATAAGGATAAGTATAAATGAACTTATATTTTGAATATTATTGACGTTTCCAAACCATTTTTGGCGCTAAATGGTTGGGCGATCTCCGTGGGCAGAGCTGCAGGATTATGAGGTGAAATAGAAAAGGTTGAGCAGTGTTGGAAGGAAATATAACTTAGGTGTTTTGTGTAATTGGCCCACAAAAACCATAACAGTGAGTATGTTTACAGATGGGTGAAAAATAAACACACAAGTCGAGGAATACAGAAGTACTCACATGGGTGACCTGCGATGCGGATCATAGACGACAGCGACAGGGTGATGGAGCGCTGGCACCGCCTCGCGCAGAGAGCGGTGGTCCTGTCGCAGCAGGGGCGGCGTGGTGGGGGAGACGGGCGAGCACGACCCGTTCCGCAGCGGAGACGAGGGCTTCTCCCACTCGCTAACCGGCACCTTCTCGTACCGCTGCGGACTCGTCCGCACCGGAGTCACCTCCGGTACGTTATCGTCGGGCGACACGCTCTCCAAACTAGCCGAGCGGTGCCGAGACTTCTTCTTTTTACTCTTTTTCTTATCTTTCTTCCGTTTATCTTTCCTTTTCTTGTAGCGGGCCAACTCATCGTCGTCCGGTGGTGGGTCATACTCCAGCCCGTGGCGCTTCCTCGCTGCTGAACAAGAATCACGGGTCAAACTGTAGTCCTCGACTGGCCGACGACTCGTCGTCGTCACGGATATAGTGTTGTCCACGAATGTGCGGATCGAATGTGATTTTCTCGTCCGGTCGAGGTCGTCCGCTATGTGCCTGCTGATAGAGCTGGCCTCGCTGTCTATCTCCCCGGCCTCCGGGGCCGACAGAGCCTCCGAGCTGACGTCGGAGTACTCCACCAGGGGTTTGTGAGAATTAGATGTGGCATATGATTGGTCGTGAGTACCGCTGGAGTGGGTCCGGGACTTCTTGTGGGCCCGCTTCTTGTGCTTCTCTTTGTGATGCTTGCTGTGGCGCTTGTCATGACGTTCCATTATGGACTGGAGGGCGGAGCCCCACCAGGTGTTGCTTCACATTACATCACACTACAACAATAAGCATTACATGAGATTTATGAAATCTGTGTTATATACTCAACAAAATCTAATATGAATAAAGTTACAAAATTAAAAATGTTTATTTAGCTTAATTGTGCTAAGACAAAAACCTATCGAGATGAAGATCAAAATCTGATTCCTATTTTATTAGGTGATATGTAAACCTAGATTCTTTGCTATATTGGTTGCTTTGCTACTTAATAATTATGCCAAGCAACATATCCAGTGTAATAATATATTTAACATTTTGTGTTCAATTTGTTTAACTTCATTTACTTTAAGAACTTAAAGGCTTTAGATTTGATTGCAAATTTCTAAAAATAATTCCCAGTCAGCCTTAGTTTGACATTCTTTTTTAGGTTATAACTACAGTGTAAATTACATTACCTATAAACCCAACGCTCACCCGTGGAATAAAATAATAATAAAGGCTTACCTTATCAAGAAACGGACGTGCGTCTCCTCCACACACACAAAATTATATTTTGGCAATTTACAAATTAATGTTAGCTATGGATTTATTTACTCTTTTATTTTGTCTATACTGAAGGCTATGAGCCATTAATATTGATATCTGTAGGATCTTTAGATATTAGGTAATCTTATTTTGCTAATGATTGACATCAAAAGTGCATAATTCATCTAATAACATCGGATTTATTTTACGACAGAGGACGTCGAATTCAGTCAGCCATTTGCTTTTCTGTCATTCATTTCATTTTCTTTATCTTGTAGTTAGTGCTGTATGCTAACCACTACGTGTCAATATTGATATCGATGAGAAACAATGCAAACTGTAACTTATAGCATACAGTACGCACTTTTGTAGGTACGTTTCAACATGCGTAACTTCTTATAGTAACTGAAAAATTGTGGTGTGTATTATAAAAGGAACTTGCAAAAAAAGAAATCCCTCCTTTAAGAGCTTCTTGTTTGTTGATAGAATTTGAACAGGTGTCAAACTCTGAGATGAGAAGAATATTTGACGGTGCTAAGCCATTTCCTTATGAATTTGATGGAAGTAAAGTTTTTTACTTTAACTTTGCAAGATCACAGGCAGATTCCCTACTATTATTATCGTAACATGTAATATCAGTTATATAACTGATATTTTATATATATAATATTATATTTTCTAACTTAGTTATATACTTTAGGCCGCTTGTTTTCCCAACCATGTTATTATCTATTTGCGTGTTTTTTTTTTAAAGTTAATACTACCATAATACAATTTGTATCATAAGTAGCGTTCTTTGCGTCGCCTTAGCGTAATTAATGCATTATTCAAAATATATATAACTAGCTGTTGCCCGCGACTTCGTCCGCGTGGAATTCTGTTTTATCACGCACCCCTATTTTACCCCTCGGAAAAGTAGCCTAAGTTACTCCTTGTTACATCAGCTATCTGCCAGTGAAAGTATAGATTTCATAACAATCAGCTTGTGGCGTGGTGCAGCCCTCGAACGCGGACATACGTGGGCCGCGCCTTTCCTTAAGCCGGTTGCGAGCGCCCCGTGCGCGTGCGATATGCGGGCGCATGAAGCCTATATGAATTAATCAGTTCTTTTTTATGATTTTAATTAAATTTCAATGATGTACTGATTATTATTATTTGTATTTCTCTTCTTTTAACAGACTTAAAAAAAGAGGTTCATCGGAATCTTTTTTTTTTACAATTTTTTATGTTAATTCCCCGATTTGGAAATTTATATTTTGTAAAAACATACCTCCACTTTATAGAGACATATATAATACCTACTATTATCTTTTCTGTGGCCGTTCAAGTTATCGCGCCGAACTCTTTTAAACTCGTGATAACTTCTAAACCAAATATCCGATTCGAACGAATTAAAAAGAAATTGACTTAGAAATAAATAGGCCTGATTACAAATTTTTTTTTTCGGATAAGGGTTAATACCTTGATGCAAATGTAACCAGCTTTTGTTTTTACCTTAATAGTAATTAAATTTTAGAACACAAAAGCTGTTATTGTGACTTAACCATAATAGATAGATATGTTGCCTCGCGGACTTTTTTGTAGACATTAATAAGACCTACAAACCTGTAGTACATTAGTTGGTTCTATCATCAATAGTTTTCGCAGCGCACGCTAAAAACTATTGTGGGTTTTCTACCTTGGGTACAATATTATAATTTTATTACGCATCCCTAATTTTTTGAAAATAAATTATAGCTTATGTTACTCCTCGATAATGTAGCTTTCTATTGGTGAAAGAATTTTTGAAATCGGTTCAGTAGTTTCTGAGTTTACTTCGGACATACATACAACATACATCTTACCAACATTATCTCTTTATAATACAACAACATTATCTCTTTATAATATTAGTATAGATTATGTAATATTTTATTGAGCGCTGTGATAAAAATACTTTTATTATGAAATTGGATACAAAGCATACCGGTGCATTTCTTTAACTCGTTTCTATGTTAATCCTCCAATGTACATTATTATTATTATTTTATTATTATTATCAGCCTACATCGTCCCACTGCAGAGCAAAGGCCTCCCTGATCCCCTTCCACTCGTAATGTACATACCGATGTTTTTTAACCGAACGCATTGTATCATCCACACCCAGCATACGTTTATCTGAAATCATCGATACCACATATACCTATCATATTGTACCGCAGCCCTACTATTTAATTCCTGACTATTTCGAGCAATTTTATAAAGCGGGCGTAGTTGATAAATAATATTGCTATAATATTAGTGTTTTTTTTTTGTGTAGTTAGTTGTGACGCGCATACGCTAATGTAAAGTTAATAAATTAATATTAAATTTGATAATGACTTCCGCTGAATCCGTCATTTCCTTCCTGGTCCAAAATAAAACCATTCCGTTTCCGAATTATCAGTTATGATATGGTTTTCTATTAGTAATCTTTTTTATTAATAAGACTTTGGATAGTGCTGTGTCACTTGCACCCAAGTATCCCATTAAAAAATTTAAAGAAAGTGATTATGTGAAAACAAATACAAATTACAAAAAAAGGTTATTGTTTTGTAAATAAATTATCTACCTAAAACGGAACACAGCACAACATTTTTGTTGCCAGTACAATACTGCCCGCATTGCTACTATTTCAAATCAAAAAACGGCAACAAAACAGTTATAATGAAAGTATAGTAAAGTAGTATAAAATGTGTCATAATTGTAATTAGTTACAAGGAATAGAAAAACATATTTTGCCAAAAAATATTGAACACCGCAAATTTCAAATTGGTACATTTTGCAAAAAAATAATAATAGTATGGCAACATTAAATGTTTCTCTCTCATGCGATTTGCGTCCCTTTTGCTGTAGCATTTTGTGCAAAATAGAAATAAATTACGCCAAAACTCGTGGTTACAGCATCCCATAATTATTTGTTGTAGTGTTGTATCTCATTCAGTAATTAAATTATTTGAAATGACACCTGATTAGTCACAATGACCCTTGGGTTCAGGGCTGCAATTACAATCGCATCGTAGCTGTACCCGATACGAGAAACAAATTCCGGATTTTAGTACATATTTCCCATGCCACGAAAGTGCTAAGTTTCTACGAACTGTATTTTTTTAACTTACGTGTCTGTATTGTTGGATTTCGATGATATTACTTTATCATGGTCATTTCGGAGTCATTGAACCGAGCGGCGTGGTGACTGTGGCTAGCGGTTCGGAAATATGTAAATAAATAAACATGAATGATATAAGCCTGAAAACTGAGGAACCTCCGAAAAGTCCGAGAGAAGTAGCCGGATCGCCGTCGACGTTGGCTGGCACAGACAATGACTTTGATCCTCTGGCAATAGACGACGGCGGACCGGGTGCCGCGAGAGAACCCGTCGTTGAGACTGCAAAACCTGACGAAGAAAAGGCGGGAATTTGTGATGATGATGCCAAAGAAAAGAATCTAAATGAGAAACAGAATGGAGAAGACGGCAAAGTGATATTGGAGACTGAGATTATAAAAGGCAAGTCCCAAAATTTCTATACATTTTAGTGTACAGGCTGATCTTATCTTATACTGCTATTAGTCTATTCATAGCCATTTTGAGTTGACTGTTATTCAGCTTCAAGAGTTGTGGAATGAAGTGAAAGTTCTTTTGAATACATACTGAAATCAATCTATTACACACATGAGCTGGCTACAGAGCAAAAAGTATTGTGTATACAAGACTTGATTATTAAACAAGCTATAGAAAGTCTGGATGCATTTTTTATGTTGATATGCTTCGGTGAGGGATTGTTTGATACAAAATTAAATATCTGTTCTACAAAAGTTTAATTAAATATCATCAATTTTGAGAAAAATAGAGCATTAGCACCAGTGTACTAATGAGTTTTGCATTGGGCACATACAAGTTAATATTATAGTTACTTTTTTTATTTTATTTATAGTGTTCAATAATGAGTCAAGACAGTCAATGAATTAACTTTTCAAAACTTTAAACCTTACATAATTCACTTCACTCACTTACGTGTAACAAAATCTCACACTAAATAGAATTATACTTTTTTCCCCAAAGAGGTAGGCAGAGCCACAATGGACTTAGTTTATTCTCCATTTGTATAGAGAACATTACATCAAGAAATACTTGTGCTTCTTGCATTTATAGACTGGTATTGAAAAGAATATAACCTTTCAGAGGATGTTAAAAAGGAGAACAGTCCAGTAAATACTTTGGTTAAACCTGAAGTACAGAAAGAAGACAATGAGCCTGATCTAGATCGTACTACGGAGACTCCAGAAATACTGGACTCAGTTACAGCGAAAGCAGATGAGACTAAACCTCAGAACCCGATCCCCGCACCGGTAGAAACTGCTAGAACAGAACCAAGTCCTGCAAAAGAGGTTGTGAAAAGTGAAGCAAAGCTCCCGGAGTCAACTGACACGGACCAAGAGATGACTGAAGTACCTAAACCAGATGAGAAAATTGAACCAAAAGTTGAACTGAAACCTAAGATTCCAATGAATGGGGACGTTCCTAAGGTAAGATACTGTAGCAGTAGCAACTTTCTTGTTCAGTTTATCTGAATAAGCACGGCCGCTATACCCATTTCTCATTGTCAAAATGAATGTTCTCATCAGATAGTTTTCTTGTCTTCTCTTTTTAGATTCTTGAATCGGTGCAAAACTTACAATAAGTGTTGTTGAGAACCAATGACTCAAAATCCTCAAATAGTAGACAGGCGGAGAAGTTTCATCTTTCTGTGTCAAAGTGATGAAGAATGCAATGCGTAGGGTACTCCCCTTGTATTAAAAAAAAGGAATCCCTCCTTTAGGGCTTTATTGACTGAAAGAACAGGTGTCAAACTTTACAATCAGTATGCGTGACCTGATGTATTGAATATTACTTGTCGATTTGTCTGAGCCATTTCTTAAAAAGTTTTATGGAAATAAAGATTTTGGTCTCAAAGTCAAAGTGAAAGTCAAAAACTTTATTTCCATAGAATTCATAAAGAAATGGCTTGGAAACGTCAATATTCAAAACATAAGGTCACGCATACTTATCGATAAGTTTGATGCCTGTTCAAACCCTATCCGACCCTCCATGGGGAAGAATCTCTCGAAAATCTAATGTGTGTGCTATTTGTTATATATAATACAGTATGACATCAGACTGGCCATGTGCTCATTTACTTTCAAACATGAAAAACTTAACCCGTTTGTACACTACAGGGTCCGTTACTCAATTTTAATCAACCTACTGACCTTTGACTTACTTGTTGCTTAAATTATATGTGTCAGTAGATTAAATTTAACAAACACTAATATTGGGGAGAATTTCTACCAACGCATTGTCACATGACTATAATATATATTTGCAGTAGCCTTGTACCAGTGTAGGGAGACAGGCCTATTCCCAGAGAGGGAGAAGCTTTTTTTTAATATTGCAGTACTGCGCCCCGCTGGGCTATGGACAGAGTTCGCCACTTAACACCATATGGGCCATCTGCTCGTTCCGTAACTTCCTTACATAGAAAAAAAGTAATACAATTCTAGAATTCCACCATCATACTTCAAAATTATGCATAACTTCCAAATTATGCATAACTTCCAAATTACACGCAGCTAATGTTGAATTACTCCAAAAAAAATTGTCGGCATTAGTAAAAAGCTTGAGCATTGACCTTCTTTGACACTTGCTCTAAGTCAAGGCCAGAATATAGTATTGTTACGATACACAAACTCTATAATCATTGATAGATTATTATGTAGTCAGCATTGAAGGAAAATATGAATAAATTATATATTGACTGACATTTCGCACAACGTTATCTAGCCCTCACCTAAGCCTAGCTTTTACAACGGGAATTTTACTAGATGACTGATAGACTACTTTTTTATAAATACATATATTTCAATACATAATAACACCAGAATAAACATCTAAGTTCGTCACACAACTGTTTGTTCTGTGTGGGAATCGAACCTGCGACCTACAGAAGGCAGAGGTATTACCAACTGAGCTGTGAGGCCAGTCAATTACTGAGTCCTTTCTTGTCGGCGGTGTGCACAGAAGGATGTGAAAATATGATAATTTTATATTAATATTCATTATATATCTAATAATATACTCATATCTATCGCCATGTAGTTGAATT